>CABPRJ010000499.1:0-85830 GCA_902439185.1 Cinara cedri
GATTTCACTGTTACGGATATGGAAAATACGGAGCAATGTAAACAGCCGTCAGTGACAACTGACATCTCGATCGGTTTGTTCTTACCTACTCGCGAGACGTATTTGTAAAATTTAAAAAAAGTTTTAAGTTTAAAAAGTTGTTTTTTCAAAAACTTATACACCAAAATCTGAAATCATGTGTACCAATGCCGACGAAAAAATGCACTGAACGGGCACGGACAACGGATACTGATCGGACACGGAACGGTTATGTGTAAATAGACCTTTATACATAATAACTATTCGGAGTCGGAAACAATGCTTCGCGTACGGTGTCGGTGCGGAGCGAGCGAGCGGAGCTGTGGACGATGACCGCTGAACGCCGCGCAGCGGGAAGAAGAAATGTGGCACGGAACCCGCCACAATATTATGGTAAATTATGAAAGATTACGATCGCATAGACCTTTTCGCGGGGGGAGGATTATTGATCACGATGACATAACATATTCGTCGCCGCGGACGTAATAAATTATCCGGTCGACTATATTGATTGTATGTACGTTTGTCCTACGATAACGGAAAATGGTCATTTTCGGACGTTACAAATTTAAAAATTAAATTTATTACTTTCACATTAAATAAATAATAATTAAAATAATGATAACATGAATAACAAAAAAACTTGCTAGAATAATGAGGACAGGTGCAGCCACTGTTATAGATAATTTAATGTACACCTGTAATTAACAGTAAACCATTGCTTACGAACAAATGATTCAGAGCAGAGTTCAGTTGATACATTGTCAAGAATATGTATGCCATTTTATAGTAAAACAATTAAAAAGGCTTTATATATTTTCTTTAATGATATTTGTTTAATATTGTACCGATTTTCCCAATTTTCCTATGTTTTCCCATGTTTTATCTCGGTTTTTCACATTTGCTGGGAAAACTGAGAAAAACGAAAAATTACCTCTCTAAAGTACCTTCTTAGTAAAATTTCCATTTAGAAACATTGCTATCATTAAAAGTTGAAGTAAAATTGCTGATTGAAAAGTTGTGCAAAGGAAAAAAAACGTAATATTTTAGTAATATATTTCGTATATTTTCCATACAAGATGTATATAATTAGAATAAATTGTATAGCCATTAATATAAATACATAAATAATTTATGTAACAGTAAAAGTATCTATAGAAATAATTGAAATATATTTTAATTATTTATTTATATATTAAACTTGGCAATGGCAGTTACATTAATAACTTATTAAAACAAATAAATACTTAACGTGAAAAGTGACAATCTATATTTTTGTGTCCCCAGCTTCTTTCCATTACAAAAGTTAAACTAATGGCATATTATCTCCCCATCAAAAAATATTTTTTTTAAATTTTTTGTTAGTGATAATACACTATATATTTTTGGAACATTATAACATTATTTACCCATACAATTTATTTTTGGTGTTTTCTTGAAATAAAATAAAACACCTGGGCTTGTTATGTAGATTATACACATGCATTAAATGTTAAATACACTAAACATATCTGATATATCGTATGTATACTCCAAATATTTATTATTATAAATTATTTTTATTATATTAATATATTATTTTTACATTACCACAAGGGTTGTTAAACTTGATTGCAATAAATTTGGTAGGCTCCTTTAATAAGAAAAAAGAACTAATCTGATGCTCTTAAAAATGTAGTTTTTTACCATGGAAAATTAATTATTGTGTGCTTGAATGTCTAAAATTTTTCTAAAAATAAAATAAAATTAGAAATAATTAAAATACAGATTTTAAATTACTTTCTAATTTTAATTACTAAATAATGACTAGGAGTATAGTGAGGGATGTATTTGATTTATTAGGATTTGTTATTTTTATATAGGTCATTTTTCAATTTTCTTAAGTATTTTCATCAAATTTTAAAAACCAGAATAAATCATGGAAACTGTAGAAAAACTTGAAATATCAGTTAAACAAATATTATTAAAGAAAATACATAAAGCCTATATAATTATTTTTTATTACAATATGAAATATATATGAATTTGACAAAGCATCACTATCAACTGACTCTGTTCAGAATCGTTATTTTCGTAATCGATTTATCATTGCTTACAGGTATACATTAAATTATCTATAACAGTGGCTGCACCCATTCCCATTATCATATGACATCTTTTATTAAAATACGAGTAGTTAAAAGTGTCATCAATGGGATACTTCTTTTATCAAATATGCATGTCATATTTGAATACAAGCAGAGTATTATAACATTAAAATTTCACATACCTATACAAAATTATATAATATTATATATATTATAAAATTGGATAAAATTGTTCGACTAAAAAGAAATGTATGACAATTGTTACACTTCATCATCAGTGGTAAAAAAAAAAAAAAATGTTTTTTGTTAACACTGGTTTATTGTTGCTTACAGATATAAATTAAATAACTTTATACATCCTACCTTCCTAACTTTCTACTTGCAACAAACTGTCCCTATCTAATATCAGCTCTGTTTTTCTGTTTTTAAACAATAGTTTACTTTAATAGTATTTATTTATTTTTATTCTTCTATATGGGTGAAAACCCCTTTAACCAAAGAAAAGTGACAATCATAAATAGCACAAGTAATTAAAAATACAATTAATGAAATAATAATCTATAAATATAAATAAATAGAATAAAGATGACATTACAATTAGTTAACGTGTTATATACATTTACATTAGCAATTGAGGAAAATATGATGCTGAGCTATAATTATTGGTAAAAAATGAAACACAAAAATATTTATTAACCATGAAGTAGGTATGACTAGTGTGAAACCCAACCATTAAAAGTAACTCTGGGCAATCAATATTTCCATTAAGCAAGTCAAATAAAAGCATTAAAGCAATGACTTTTCTTTTAAGATCACAATATGTAATACCTAACTGATAAAAGTGTAAATGATAATTAATAATTAATTTATAACAGATGGATTTAGTATATTTGTATTAAACATTTCAATCATATATATCTCTTAATTTTGTTTCATAATAATTAAAAGCTCACATTTTGATCTTGATTGGGCAAAGTATGATTTAGATAGGCACACATCATTGATAAGATGATTGATGTTTTTATAAAGAATCATCTATTTGAAACGTTAGATCCAGCTTTTAAAATTAACTCGCTAGAGATAATTATTCAATTTGAAGATCCGTTATTCATAAATGTTCAAATATTAGTATCATCAATACATAAAATATGTCAATTCTTACAAATTCTAATTTGAATTAAATCCTGAAAAAGTTAATTTTTTTTTGTGTACAATGAATTGGGATCAGGAAAAAAAAATAACAACAATATAAAAATACAAGTTATTCAAGTTAGTACATTTGAAATGAAAATTATAAAATGAAATTGATGCCCACAATAACTTATGGTTAATAATTAAAACTAAAAACTCGTATGAAAATAAATGATGGTAGGGAGATGAACATAATGAAAGTTTCATAAAGCTACTTTCTAAAATATATTATGTGAACTCACAAGCAATAAGTATTTAATTTGAATTTTTTGTAGATCATGAATTGTAATAATTTATTCATTAACAGGATCCCTGTGTTCTTAAACATAATAAATAGAATAACAAATTAAAAAATGTGAATTAAAATATAAAAAATTATATGTTTAGCATGTAGAAATTATATATAAACATAATAAATGATGAGCGCGACAACCGACACTTAAAAGAAATGAAATTGTGTATATTTGTGATTCAGACATTCACTTTCATTTTTATGTTCATTGATTAAAGCAACATTGGGTAAAACCCACGATTACCAAACAATTCGAGATTATTCCTTATCAAGACTTTAATATTATACTTATAATTCATAGACCTTTTACTCAAAAGTAAAAGTCAGGGTTCAGGGTTACCATACGTCCGGATTTAGGAAATGTCCGGAATCCGAATTTTACAAAAGTTAACGAAAAATACAGTTATATCATGTGTCAGTTCTTAGTTTTACACTCTGTATATATAAGTGTATAATTTGTAATTTCTATTTTTATTCATATTTTTCCGCATACGTTGCCACAAGTATTACTAAATGTAGTCTTATAGTCATTAATGAATACTGTTACAAATATTATTTCTAATTTTTAACATTTTCATCTAAAGAATAACTAACACATCCTTTAATTATGCTTGATCTACCAACGTTTTCAATTTGATCTATTCATGTTCCATTTNTATCATCTAATTGAACATTGCTATTAGCTTCATATTCAGTATTGTTATTTTTTAAGTATTTTCCACTAATATTATATTTTGTATGTTTAATATTGAGAAAACTATCAGAACCTTCTATTTCAAATGTTATATCACCGCCATCTCTGTTAAAATTTGTTTTTGATGTCGCTTCATATGTTTTATATTGTGATCGAATAATATGATCATCATATTTATTAAAAATACTTTTCATTTATTATAGAAAAGATAAAAAATAAAATAAAAAAAGATTTAGATATATAATTTAGGTATATTTGTTATAATTTTTAATAAAATCCAAACACAAATATTCACAAATAGGCGGATCGTTATAGTTTTGAAACCTTCTAGATGTTATGTTAAGATTATTTTCTCCTAAATATTTTAACTTATAATTTTGGTGGATTAGCATTACCATAAGAATCAAAATAAATTTTAAAATTTTCATATTTTATCCATGTAATCTAATGTGATTCTTCTTGATCAGAATTATTTAAATTGAATATTCCACATTCATTCGTTAAAGTTCCTATTGGTAATTCATCTCTCATAAAACATCCTCGAAAATTTTTAATATTTTTACCAGCTTCCATTATATCGAAATTGGACCAATTTTCTTCTTTTTATCACAGAAGGTATTACAATATCTTTTCTTCTTTTTAATTCCACATACAACTTGTAGAGTTTTAACATTATTGACAATTTTTTCCATTTCTTTATTCTGTCTTTCTTGTTCTTTTTCCACTGCTATCTTATGTTTTGTTTCAATAATAGTATTTGCAATCGAACTTATTCCCCCAGCTAATGCACTTGCAGCTCCTATTCCAGCAAAAAGAAGTGGAAGAAATCCACCTTGTTTAATTTGTTCATATTTCAATTCTAACCTCGATCCTTTTTTTTCTTTCTTAGATTTGTTTATTTTATTATTTGTGTTTTGGTTAAATTAAACTTTTGATTTCCTCTTCCAATTTAGTTATTTGGTAGTTGAATTGTTACATCTATTTTTTTATTATGCTCCGATTTAATTTTCATAATGGAAATTATTATTACCAGCTCCTTCTTCTGCAGCAATAAAATATAAATTGTTTAACAATTCGTTTAAATTATCAATGTATGTATATTGAATTGGGTTTTCTGTATAATTTATTAAACCAGATCCTTCATGCAAATTTTTCATTTTCACTAATTTTATTCCAAATAGGACGGATCAGATTCATATATTTATCTCCTTTACTTAATTTTACGTTTTTTGGATTTGTATTATTATTATGATATAATGAGCCTGTTTCTATTAATATCTTTTCATAATTCTTAATATAATCATCAGAATATGATAATTTATCTATATTTTTATTATATGTTAATAATCTCCATAATCCTTGTGTTCCTTTGTAAGTTTGTTCATTTAAAATAATATCGTTATCTTTAATATGAATCTCATTTTTACCTATCATATGCATATTTGTTTCATGATTATGAAAAATCCCAAATTCATTATCTGATAATTTGTGTAAATAATGAGCTGCAATAACTCCTATTTTGTTTTTAATAATTGAATTTTTAATTTCTGTTTCTAAGTCTATCTCGAACCATGTTTTGTTGTTTGGTAATAAAATTTGATTTTTGTGTTAACGGTTTCACAGGAACTAAAAATGATTTAATATCATCATCGGTTTTTTTGATAGCTTCTTCAACATTTTTTAATTCCTTGGTAATAGGTTCAAATGCTTTTTGTTTTTCTATTTCATCATTTAGTTTTTTCTCTGCTTCATTTCTATATATTTTTCGCAATTTTTTTTCAAGATTAATTGTTTTATTAATCTCTATTTCTGTAGGTTCTTTTTTCTCTTTAAAATGTAATGTTTTTTGTATATAATTTAAATATTAAATATTTAATAGTTACCTAGAAAAAAGTCTAAATAAAACCACAAAAGTTACACTTGAAAATGGATTATTAAAAATATCATCTCCATTTAATATTGGGTTTGATTCATATTTATCTGATTGTCTAGCTTTTGTTTGCTAATTAAATGTTTGATTTCATTTGGGGTTGTGTGTTTTGCTAGAAAAGACATTGGTAAAGGACTACCAAGAAATCTGGCAATGTTGTCGAAGTGTGCAGATTCAGGATTAACATTAGAATGTGGAGTAAATATATTTGAGAGATGGGTTTCAAAAAGTTCCGCTTTATCTTTTTCAGAGATCGCTAGCTCTCCATTTGGACCAGTGAGCGGTGTAGTTTGTTCTTTGATTTTAAGAATATTTTTGGTAGTTCTCCATAGAGAACCGTCATTAGAATTTAGTGATTAAAATTTTTCTTGGAAAAAGTTGGATTTATGTTTTATAATGAGTTTTTTGATTAAATTTGATAGATTGTTTAATAGTCGTTTGTCAGAAGGCAGGTTGGATCTTTGCCACAACGAGTGAACATTTTTTTATTATTAATTTTTGGATTTGAGGAGGAAGGATATTACATTTTGAGTTATCAGGTATATTTGTGACATGCGATGCTTTATAAACGGCGGTTTGAATTGAGGTAGTTAGATTTTGCACTGCTTCGTCGATTTGGTCGGTTGATTTGTGTGAGATTTTTAGGTTAGTGGCATTTTCTAGATTTTTTGAAAAGGAACTCCAATTGACTGGACCTGTCCCTAAGGAAGGACGGGGAGTATTGTAGTTAATCTCACAATTCAGATTGAGAAGAACTGGACTGTGGTCACATGCTAGATCTGCTAGATTTTCTATGGAATGAGTAATGTTTCTTAGGATTGTGGTTAAAATTTGAATATTACGTACAACAACACGAAAAGCTTTGTTCTCGCGTTGTTGATAGGTGTGATATTCGGCTTTATTTTCATTTAAATACTTTATGACAGCTCTATAAGAGTCGGAATTCTTAGTGAGGATTTTTAAATCATTAGTGGATGATTTGAATAAGAAATTTCTGCACCGAGCAGTTTGAGAAAATCATTGCGAAGCACAACAAAATCAAGCATCCCTTGAACCATAAATGGTGGTGGAGATGGTGTTAGTTTGGCGGGTTTGGTAATATCGTCTAATTCTTCATTTGATGGATTCTGAGATGGGAACGCTATCTCTGGGTTGTTCTCAACAACAAGGCAGGAGTATCTATTTGTTGTTGAAAATATACTTTTTTGGGTCGTCTTAGCAATTATAATTACCAATTTTTGGATGATTTGGGCTTGAGAAGTTGAATTCCGTGGCGATGACGGTAGTGGGATACACAGGCCGATATCCGGATTTTTTGATACCATTCACAATTAATTTGGTTAGGTTAGACTTGAGAAATAAAAGAAACTGTGTGCATGAATAACTGATACGTGTGTTGCGGACAAGTCACAGAGCGAATGATCATCCATTCTTAAAATTTTTTGAAATCATTTCTTTCAAAATTGCGCAACTTTGCTAATAGCTTCGGTGCCTCGGTGTTTCCACCCCGCTCTTACTTCAGTTAACAACTTTTTATTTTTTTAGTTCATTTAAATTAAAAATAAATAAATATATAAATAAAAAATGTATACATAAAAATAATAATAAATAAATGAATACATGTGTCACCTATTGTGTTATGATAAGCGTATTACACAACTGGTTTCGAATTAAAACTTCATCATCAGGTATAATATAGTCAAAATGTAAAACGCGACTGAATATAAAAAAATTAAATGATGGAATTACATAGAAAAAAAATTATACAAATTGGCCGTTTTACATAGAATAGAGAAATAATTTATTTTAATAGTAGAGATTAATTAAAATTAATTATTATTAGACATAGATATATATATCTTATATATATTCTTATATATAAGAAATATAAATTATTTGGTTATTATTTATTATCTAATATGTATTGATATATGATATTATTTTTAAAGTCGATGGAGCAATATGGGGATTTTAGGAATTAAGAAAGTTTATATTTGAGAGTCATTCGTTTAATGACCCTAAGCATCTTGAGCGCTTTACAGGAGATACTTTTTATGTTTCTGGAAGCTCAGATTTTCAATCGGATTTTTATAGTTCTCTCTCTTACATATACTGTTTTATAGAATTAAATGATATACAAATCGAGTAAGCATCTAATATTTTATAAATTGGGATTTAGAAACACATTAGCGCATTAGACATAATAAATTTTAATATAACATATTTTTTTTTTTTATCAAATATAGGTTAATAAATTAATTTTAATTTTGGCACGTAGTGTTTATCAAATCTATCTGGTTAAACAACATTCCATCTACAAAATATCAGATTGCTGATAAAGCTTGATTGATCACTTCCCTTCCAGTGGTCAGCAACTGAGTATAGAGGAGTACATGGTATGAAGACCAAAATCCACTTCTGATAACGTCCCGAAATGAGTCTTACGATTAAACGGCCACAGGCTGTATTGAGTACGCTAGGGTTGCTACTTTAACCCTTTTAGTATAGGAATTATTCATGTTTTTTGCGCATTTTAGAAAATATATACATTACTTCGACCCATTAAAAATTGTATAGCTCGTAAAATTACGCATTCATACAAGTGCATATTATGTGTATATTTTATAAATTTTTTTTTATACTATAATAATTTATAGTTTGACGAATCATGGCTATTGCTATATTTAGCACAATATCTATGTTAAACTTATGATAATTAAGTCAAAATATTATTTAATTTAGTATTTATTATAATATATATTTAGTATTAACTCTATAATACATGATTTTTTTTCATAATAGTAGATAATAGATATAATTAATTAATACTATGACATAATTACGGAATTAGGTATATCGGAATTAAATATATAGGTTCGCGTAATGTGTAGGTACATACTTATTTTATTTTTATTATTATACAAATGGAGCTAGTCCAATTACAAAGAAGACATAAATATAACATAGAACAGATTAATATAAAGTAATTACAAATTAAAGAAAAAGTCAGTGTGTTGGCAGAATGGGGGAGGCCAACCATTGGGACATGAAGTAAGGAAGGAGAGTCAATTTGGGTTGGATAAGAGTTTAGATAGGAAATAAAGATTTGCCTGATGCCTACAATCAGAGAGGAAAAGGAGGGCCAGCACAAGCAAGACCTGTGAATATTCATGTGGGGAATAAGGGATCTTGAGGTTATGTGCAACAATTCGGAGGAACCATCTCTGGACTAGCTCGATCATTTCACTGGAGGCAGAGGAATATGGGTCTAATAAAACAGAACCATACTCCAAGATGGGGCGAATTAGAGATATAAAGATATAAGATAAGAAGTATAAAGATTTCAGTGGGAAGAGTAAATGGATAAATATGGCTAACGAAGCCAAGGAACTTAAAGCACTCTTAATGTGAAGGTGAGAGAGATAGGTTTTTGTGTTGCATATTACATGATTACATAAATTACAACATGGAATACAAAAATTAAATATAAATTAATAATAGGCCGATAAACAATATGATAATGAGTTTTAAATAGGAGTTTATTAATACTAAATACTTAATACTAACAAATTTTGCAAAATTTAATTTTAATTTTTAATGTACAGCTTAAATTTAATTAATGTTGGAAATGAATCAATATTAATATTCATACTACTCAGTAAATTTATACCAATATTTAAAGGTCAAATTTTTAAAAATACCACCTCATAAACTTATACCATAAGAAATAATAGAATTTACTAAGGAATAATAAACTATTCTTAAAACTTTAGGATCCAATAGTCAAATTTGTTTAAATATACTAAACATTTTTTTACTAAGTTAGTTGAATGTTCAATATTGTATTTCCAATTTAATTTATTGTCAATTACCAATCCTGAGTATTTTATTTTTTTTTTTAGTTCCCTCAATTCAACACAGTTACAGTCAACCATTTGTTCACAATGAACACTATGAAAAAATAATTGTAATTTGTATTACAATTCATATTATTATTATAAATATTAAATTTTAGAAAATTAGACTTATTTAAGTTTACTGCCATGCAATTATTATCATACTATATGCCTTTATTAATTTAATTGATGTATTAACTAATTTGAATAACACTTCATCTGATTTTATTTTAATAACACTAAAGTGTCATCTGCAAAACAAATTATTTTTAATCTTATATTTAAATTTAAAAATCCATTAATATAAATTATAAATAGTAATGGCCCTAAAACAGTTTCTTGAGGTACTGAGCGAAAAAGAATCTTACTATGTCCATTATTTATTTTAACTATTTGAGTTTTGTTGTTTAGATAAAATTTGAAAAGATCTTTTGCTAACCCTCTTATTCTAGAATTTTTAGGTTTCTTTAATAATAATGAATGGTTTTTTGATTTCTAGAAAAATTTCAATAACTTTTTAATTTTTATCTAATGACTCCAATATAATTATTTGCTAGAAAATAAACATCTTTGGTTGATTTATCTGTAATAAATCCAAATTGATTATTTGAAAAGAAATTATTGTTTGATAGAAATTCCATCAATTGATAATAATTGTATCAAACAATGTGTAAATAAGAAAAAATGATTTTAATATAAATATCATAGAAAATGCTTTAATTATAATATAAAAAAAAAATATGTATATTATTGAATTGTAGTACTTGAAAGTTTAAACTTATTTGGTGTTGTAGGTTCTTCTAAATGTATACCTATGATATAATTCATCTATGTATGTCTGTTTGAAAATTCCTGGAGGTCTATAAAAGTGTATACAATATAATTTATTTCATCATCTTATATGTTCATAATGGTAAATTTATCTTTTACCTAGCTGTTGCAAATTCTTGCAAGGCATGATTTACATTATAATGTAATACTTCTATCAACCAAGCAACTATTAAGAATCCAGTCTGGTTTATACCATGGGTACAATGAACACCTAGACAAAAATAAAGTATCAATAATTTATGATTTGTTAACTGACAGTTGTTGCTTTCAATATTTAAACCAAATATTAAATTACTTATGTATCCCATTCATTAAGATATTTTTTCAAAAATTAAATATAAATATAACTTACCAATGTGCAGGTTATGGTTTCTATTAACAAAATCCCAACAAATATCCAAAAATGATTTGACTTCTCTGCGGGTAGGTGGTATTTCATGATCTGCTAAAGCTAATTTCACATAATAACAATTTTTATTGATANCTGAATACAAATTTTAGTATAGTAACCTTAATAATTTCAATAAATATGATGTAGACTGTACATCATTGGGATAATTATCATAACTCTCAATAATATTTTTACAATTTAAGAATACAGGAATCTGAACATAATATAATAAAAATAATATTTGAAGTATTTATGTGTTAAAATTACAAACAATCATTAAGTAATAAAAATCAAAAAATGTTTTTTGACTATTCATATAATATTTAGCATGAATCTTATTAAGTCACCCGATTTTTTTTAGAATTTATATGGTTCATTTTGATTTTAATAAATATTTTAGTATCTACATTGTTCTGGTGATTTTCATCTGGTTATATTTTCCACTAAATTATTACCAAAGAGAATAAAAAAATTAAATTTCTGAATCTATGTGGTATTGATTTACAGGCTTTAGAGTATGTATTATAGAAATATATGTTCAAAGAAGTCTAATTTTATTTGGACTTATTTATTTTACTTTCTTCAGTTTTAACACTTAACTAAATACAATTTTACCCTTTTTTAGGATCCTAACCAGAAGCTATGGGTATGAGGTAGTTATAAAGTTATGTTAGGTGAATTAATTTACAAATAATTAAAACTAAATTTCTTTGATGACAAATACAATTGTTCCCATTATTTTTTTAATAAAATATAAATAAATACTTTAATATTATTTTATACCTTTATTTTAGCCATTGAGGAGAAGAGTATATCTACATTGAATATATGGGTCATAGGTACCTCATATTTAGTATTCAATGGTGTTTTAAATGCCAAAAATCTATTACATAGTATTGTAGAATATGGAGTAAAGTCCAACCATCGGACAGGAATCTTGAGAGTTTTTGAATCTGTAAATTATTTTTGATTAGTTTATGGAAAATTAAATATGTAAAATATTGTTTATGTCATTTTAAATAAAACTTTTGAAACATTTTTTAACTAAAGTAAATTGACTAAGTACCTAAAGTAATGACTTAAAAACTAACTGTTTTATTGAAATTAACAACTAATTAAAGATTTATAAACACTTTTTATTTATTAAAAATAACATTGTGTTACAATTAATGACAACTTATGACGGCTATTTACTTGACATCCGCGTCTTTAAGGTCAAGTATTGTAAAATATTTTTTAATCATTAATTTATTCCTCCCTTCTTCAATTGTTGGAACTTAAAGCATTTCTCGAACTATAGACTTATTTAAATGTCTTGGTCCAGACACATTCACTATGACTTATAAGGCTTTTCTAAAATTACTAGTGGGTGTTACATTCACTGTGCTCTACGCTTTTCTCTATGATTTTTTCCTTACACAACTTGTCTAATAGTTGTTTAAATCTATCCATTAGTTTCATTGGAATTCGCATTGGGTGACTATATCTTGGGACACTATTCTCTTTAATTTTAACTTTATTTGGAAACTTTCCCACACCTGTGAACAGATCAATATTTTCTTTCATAAACTCATTTTTTAAATTATCCACCTGTACTTCATTAATCTCATTAATTTTATACTTCATAGCTATACAGTCCGCATAGCCCAAAATTGGCATACCATTGTAATTTAAAACTTCAAATACTATTTGTTTTTTACCAGTCTTTTTTTCTTATTCCACATTTATTTTTCCTTCAGACTTTAAATGGAAACCTCCAAATGTTTTTGTAACCACCTAATTATTTCTCATAGGTATACCCATTTTCTTATAAAATTCTACAGGCATTACATTTAACTGAACACCCGTATCTAATTTAATATCTACCACTGACTAATGGATAAAGTAAAATTAAATTGACTAATTTAATTTTACTTTATCCATCCAGGTGTTATTCATACCCACTTCAACTTCATCTAAGCTTAATTGTTCAACTCCTCCTGGTGTTTTCCTATTGAATTGACTTATCTACCTTCACTTTTTTCATTCATGTTTTTATTTTTACAAACTTTAGCAAAATTATTTTTTTTCGATCATCTATTGCAATACTTATTATAAGCTGGGAATTTATTTACTCCATGTGACCTACCATATTTAAAGCAATTAAATTTATGCATTTTCATATTACCCATCATCTTTTGATCCTGCCTTGAATTGTCTATTGTCCTTTCCTTTGACATGCTCCGTTGATTCCCTTTTTCTGCTATTTCGAACTTATTTCTTTGCATCTGTTCAATTGATTCTACATTATTTTCCTGTTCCTTCTCCACTAATTTTCTATTCATTTCTGATTTCTCAAAAGTCAGACAGTGATTCACCATATTAGTTAGAGTTAGATCTTCTTTTAATAATTTTGATTGTAGGTTTTTATTATATAGACCGAGAACGATTTGTATCTTCAACATTTTCTCCTTTAGTTCGCCAAAGTTGCAGGTTTTTGACAGGTACCTTAAGTCAGTGTAGAAATTATCAAAAGTTTCATTATGTATTTGCTTTCTGGTGAAAAATGTATAATGTACCATTATTTCATTTCGTTTGGGCGTACAATACTCCTCTAATTTTCCAAGTATTATTTCTACAGTCTCTTCACTAGGTTGAACGTTGAATGTTTTGTAGATTTTTACTCCATCAGTCCCGATTAAATTTAACAAACGCGCCACCTGTACCTTCATTGGTTTTGTCGTAGTTTCTGTTGCTTCGAAGAATACTTGAACATCTTCCTTAAATAACCTAAAGTTCTCAGCTACATTTCCAGTTAATTTCAAGCACTCAGGCTTATTGAACTCCATATTGTATTATTGAGTCAATTTATAAATCTTTTTTTTTTATAACTATACGGATCGCGAATTGGGTAAGGTTCACGACTGCGTCAATAATGCGGTGCCAGACGTACGCAGTGTTGCCAGGTCAAAATTTGAAAAGTTTCGATTTAATCACCAGAAAAAAAAACTACCTAATTGCACGTTACTATTTTCTCAGTAGTATTGCTAGGTTTTAATAAAGTGATTATCTTATACTGCCTTTTAAATTATCTTACCAATAAAAAATTTTTCTCAGACCTCGGTCATACTACAACATTATAATGCTGTAATAATAAAATATTTCGATTGTATATATTACAGATAATATACTATAGATACCTAACAGCTGGGCCCTTAAGGTTAATTTTATTCTGTATTAAGCTAGGTTCACAACTGCCGTATCGTGTCGTGTATTTACCCAATATTCGAGGACGTTCCTAATTAAGACATTACCAACTAGGTAATCATAAATTATACCATGATATTTATCTTTTAACTAATTATCTAATATTTTTACTATACTCTATTTAAAATAAGATTGAATCTATTTTAGGCGTGCAAACCCTTAAGTAGTCTAGTGTGGAGTGATATGTGGTGTATTTTAATTGTACCAGAGGTTCAATTTTATTATCCTGAATAGAATATAGGTAGGTAAGGTAGCTAAAGTACTTAAGTACCTATTATTAGTTTAACTACATTAATTTATTAATAATACTTTATAATCAAGAACATTTTGTCCCAGTCAGACAACTAAAATTAAAATTCTATAATTACCAGTTAAGGTAATATAATAGTGGTTGCACCCTAAACAGCTTTTTAAGTTTACATTCTATCAATGGCATAGTTTATCCTAATTTCTAATCTGCTTCTACAGCATCAGGGTACTTTAAGATGATAATACATTACAAGAAGCATCACTATCAAACATGTTATGTAAAATAAGATTCTTTAAATACATTGTCAGCATTGATAAGCATTGTCATGCTTATCTACAAAAGACAGTACCTATATAGAAATAATGGACTTCTAAATAACAGTTAAACAAATAATATGTGTATATAACTTCTTCTTTCATGTATGTGTGTGAATAAATAAATAAGTAACTCCTCATTATATTATATACAAAATACAGTACAATACATTATAACTATCTATCACTATTGAGTAACTATATATTATGTTAACAGGTACCTACATATTATAATATATGTAATATAAAAATTTTAAGTTTCACAGCTGTATACCTGTGGTAGCATGATTTCTATTAAAAGATAACACACTGATTACCTACACCAACAGTGAATCAATTAATTTTTTTCCAATTCTTTATGAATACTGATAGACATTCACCAAATCCCTTCTATCCATTATACTTCTACTATACCTCCCTAAAGTATTTCCCCACACCGATTTCCTTTCAGAAAAGGTGATATACTTAAAAATCTGAGCAAGTCTTCTGGTAGAAAAGTTGCTCATAGATAACAAAAAAAATTTAAAAAATAAACATCTTTGTAAAACTATAAGCTTCTTCGCTCCACTCAGAATCTAAAACCTACATAATCTGTATATCAATGAAATTGCAGTTATAAAAGTTGAAAGAGGTAATAACCAGGTGTGATGAAAATTGCAAAGGAGTTAAGACAATGGTGCAATCTATTACTTAGCTTTTTTAATACATATATATATATATATAGAAGACACTTTAAAAGAAGTAAAAGAAGAAAACTGGAGGAGTTAAGATAAGTGAAAGACATGTGTAAATGCTATGTTTTACTTATGATATTGCTGTAATAGTAGAAAATGAAGAAGACATAACTAACATGCTTAACAAAATGAAGGACATGCTTATGACACTATATGAATGTAAATCAACAGAAAATAAAAATGATTATATGTTGCAAACAGCAAATTTATACAAAGGTGGCCAAAAGTCGCGCAATGCCTACCGTCTTGTATATCGCAGTTTCTCCCTCCACATCCTTTCCGTTACGTCATATTGCAATTTTGGTCTCGTTATCTTGTTTAAGTACAACAACAGCAAGGTTTATAAAAAAACAATATATTTAACATAAAACTTTACAGTTTTATAAAAACTGTGTTGTAAATTTGTCGCGCGACTTTTGGCCACCTCTGTAGAATGTTGCTGGAGATAGTTCAAAGCTTCACATACCTAGGGAACAAAATCACAAGAAATGGGAAAAACCATACAGATATAGTATGTAGAATAGCAGGCCAAGCAAACCTACTATAAAAAGAGAATTCTTTTTATTTCAAATAGACTAAGTGTGGACACCAGGAAATCACTTATAAAAAGTTTTGTATGGAGCTTAACTCTATATGCAGCAGAGATTAAACTGAAGGATGAGAAAACCATTATAGAAGCTTTTGAAGTATGGTGTTGGAGAAGAATTCTAAAAATCCCATGGATAGAAAAGGTAAAAAATGTTGAAGATTTCTGTAAAATTAATTCCCAAAAATTAATATAGAATACACTAAGAAGAAAATCATGGATTGGACACTTAAAAAAGAATAGTTCTTGGATAACCACAATAATAAATGGAAAACCTGGAAGAGGAAGGCCTAGAAGCCTTCCATTCTTGAAGCAAGTGATAGAAAATACTGGAATAGGAACATACTGGGAGTTAAAGAGAAATATAAGTGGCAGAGAAAATGAAGACAAACATCATTAATAAATCTTTGAACTGAAAAAAATAATACAAGAATAGTAGCTTCCAACCATTATCTTATTGAAATTGTTACTATTTAACTAAGTACCTATGCAAACTATGTACAATTTAAAACTGTATTATATACTTTGTACAACTATTTATCATGTTAAAACATTTATACTGTTATAAAATAATTGTATTCTATTTTAGTACAAAGATATATCAAACTGCCATATACCTATTTTAAAGAGACTCAAAAGGAAGATAAGTACATGATTCTAAATGTCAATTAGCTAATAAAGTATGAAATTTATTAGTCTGATATTTGTAACCTTTTATGTATTTTATTTTATATACCCCACCAATATATGTATATATATATATATATTTGGTGAATCTGTTTTCACTTTGTTAATTGTTTTAACTAACTTATTTTTAAAATGTCTATTAAATGTGAAATATGCAAAATAATTTTTCTTTAATATCTAATTTAAACAAACAATAGAAAAAAAACATTCTAATATTTTATAGGAGGTAAGTTTATCTTTTTATTTTTTTCATTCATAAAAAAAAAAAACATTATACTGAAAAATGATTGATAAATTTTCACCATAGGTTATGAACAAAGCATGTTATAAATATAACTATTATAATGAAACTTTTAATTTTAAAAAAGAATTAGTTAAACACATAGATGACCACATGCCTCATACTAAACCGCCTATACATATAAAATTTCTATTTGATAATAGTGGTACAAAGCTAAAAACAATCAAATTGCTCATAAGCCATTTACAGATTAACCATAATATAATCAAAATATGAAAGTAGAATTAATCAACTTTAATACTATGGAAAGCAAGTTTTAAAATTTTAAAAAAAGAAAACAGTTAGGTGTATGTTTTAATTTGACTTAAATTACTACATACTTATTAATTTTAAAATAATTGTTTACATATTATTATTAAGTTTGAGTTAAATAAATGGAAAAAACAAATAGAAGACAGAAGTAGTAGTAAATATGGTGTTACATTAAAAAAAACAATGCAGTAATATAAAGAATATATATTTTATTTGTCATAGATATTATAATCCATTTCTTTCAAACAAGGTAGAATTTTTATGTAAATTATTTAAAAAGAAGGAAAAAATTCAAAAGCAAGTATAAAACTTGGATATGTTTGCCCATTACATATACACTTACATAAAAAAGAAAACAATATAGAAGTGTTCAATATCACAATACTCATCTATGGTACTCCAACGATATAGGAAAGCTTGTGATTATATAAAAATGGCAGATCCCAATTAGCAGGTACCTAAATAATAATTTATGTCAATTAATATACAAAGATATTATCATAGCCAATAGTATATTTGTTCAATGCTAATAATTACTACTACTACAGTCATTAATAACAACTACCTCAATTAAATAATAATAATAATAATAACAAAAAGGTAAGATAATGGGGAAAGGTGCAGCCACTGGTGTAGGTAAGAAATTGGGAAGATAGGAATTTAATGTATATCTGTAAACTAACATAAAACATTGCTTAAGAAAAACGATTCTGAGCGGAATTCAGTTTACAATGATTCTTTGTGAGCATATGCCATATTATAGCAAAAATAATTAAATATGTTCTAAATATTTTTCTGTATGTTTTTACATTTGCTGAGAAAACTGGAGAAAATTGAAAAATGACATATCTAAACCTCCCAAATGAAATTTCCTTTTAGAAACATTGCTTTCATCAAAAGTTGGAGCAAGTCTTCTAGAAGAAAATTTGTTCACAGAAAAATAAATAAATAAACATCTTTGTAAACCATAAGATTCTTTGCTCCACTCAGAATCTAAAATAATAATAATAATAACAAATATAATTTGATAGTAAAAAAGTTATTGATATTGCAAAGAATTTGTAACATATCAAAAACCTTTAACCACATAATATAATAACAAATAAACAGGTATACCTATACAATTTCCTGGGATTATAAAATTGATGCTTCTTCGTTTAGTTTATTACTCAAAAGTGGATCGGTTTCTGTGTATAGAATAACATTGTTTTTTTTATTGGTAGGTACCCACCTACTAATTGGTTATAAGTAATTATAAGTATTGTATATAACTTTAAAATATTTAACTTCAGTTTAAACTATACTCAAATAATAACCAGTTTTTATATACTATAACTTGACCAACTTACTTTGTTTTATTTTAGTATCTCGTAGGTTTAACTTAGTTAATGATAAAAAAAAAAAATAACTTAATTTACTAAATTACTATAAGTTATTATATCATGATTAAAATCGAAATTAAATAGTGATTCAAGCTATTTTCCTTATCTTAATATACTTAATGATTAATATATTATGCATGTTATATAATATTATTGGTGCATTTCACTTAATCATAAACAAAGCACTGTTGTAAGTGGAAAGTTGGGAAGGTAGTATATAGACGGGAATTTAATGTAGATAAACCATTGCTAATGAGAAAAAATATATTCTGAGCATAGTTCAGTTGATAATATGTTGCTTTTTCAACAATATATATATGTCATACTAAAGAAAACCAATTACAATAATGCATGTTTCCATGACAACACTGATTGTTTATAAAAGATTAAAATAATAAAAACTTAATACCAATAAGAAATAAATAAAAACAGTTGCCTAAGACAACCTAACTTTTAATATTTTAATATTTTTTAACCAAAAGAACCAGGTTTTCCTCATTATCTCGAGTATTAAGGAGAATTAAAATAAATACCTCTCTAAAGTTCTACCAGAGAACATTTTCTTTCAGAAAAGGTGCTATACTTTATAATCATAGTAAGCTTTATTAGAAAGTATACACATAAAAAAATAAAAAAAATAAATTAACATCTTTGTAAAACTAATTCACACTTTGCTAAACTCAGAATCTAAAACAATATAATATATAATCAATACTGTAGTATACTTCTGACACAGATTGTCAATAACTAATACAGTTTAAAACTTGTTTTTTTTTCTAAACAATAGTTTTTGATGGATTTTCATCAATTTGATTTTAATTTTAATTTATATTTTTACCATATAATATGTAAACTGAATAAAAGTACCTACCAGTTACATGCCATATTGTGAATTTTGTGTACAGATTGTAATTTATTAAATATAAATTACAATCATTGATTAGTTTTAAATTAATAGCAAGTTATATAGGACATAAAAAGATTACTACATTCTAATTAACAATTGAAAAAAAAATGATTTTCAACATTTAATTATTCATCATATATATTTATTGACTAAAACATTTAACATTAAAACTTTTCATAATTAACTATGTAATATATAATTTAACAAAAGTGACTAAAAATATGATATTATCAGAAACTTAATTAACTAAGTAACATTTCCTATCTCATTTTCTAACATCTATATCCTAATTTCTTTACAATTGCAATGGATACAAAAACCACTAAATTATCAATATTTTTAGGCTTAAACTGCTTACACAAATTATAATTTAAACAAAAATCCATCTTAAGCAACCAAATGATAATACTGCATACAATTTAAACATTTAAACATTTGAACATTTAAACAAAAATTCTAAATTAATATACGAAATAACTGGAAGCAAAAAAGAAAATTGCCTTTTTGCCCAAATGAAGCTTAGACAATTTTCGAGGTTTTAAAATTTAAGATTTGCTGAGATTAACAAAATTAAATTAATTGTTATATTTATATATATATATATGTCCTACTGTGTTCTATTTTCATACCTCTGCAAGTATTAAATTTTGGGATTTTCTTATCAGTTTTTGTGTTAAGGGACACATATTTATCCATACATGTGTCCCTTAAATGAAATTTAATTTTTATTATTTTCACTTCCTAACCAAAAAAAAAAAAAAACCTATTTATTAATTTCTTAAAATATTTATCTTGTAAAATATATTATTCTAATAATTTTAATGTACCAACAATTTGTATTTGATCAAGTTTTTTAGTAATAGCGAGTTTAAAATTCTAACACAATAGTTGTATTGTCATATAGTGGTACAAAATAAAATGAGAACAAGCTTAATTTACAAATAGTTATCAGTTGACAGTTATGATTGTTATTCCCTACCACACAATGTGGTAGTCTTTTGAATATTTTTTTACATCCCTTCTCTAGAAATTAAAGCTATTACTAAGGAACTATTAATTGGATATGTATGCAAGTTTAGTTAAAATGTTTAGAATATCTAATGCACATTTGTTATGTGTAAAATTAAAAAAAGTGAATAAATTGTTATACATATTTATCTAGTGTTTAAGAAGTGATAATATAAATTAAATTTTTCCCTATATATCAGAAGAAAATCTAACTACAGAGATATAAAACTAGAACTAGTAGAACATCCTATATATACATAAAAAAATAAAAATAAAAATAAATACCTACCTAATAATTTAGGTATTTTGGAGACATTGCAAATTGTGGCTTAAGTAAGTACAATAAAAATCAATTATTATAATACATATTGTGGAAAAATATTACAAATTACATTAAAAAAAGGTAAAAATTATTTTAGTTTCTACAAGTTTGTTTTATACTTGATTTTTATTATTATAAAACTAAACACTTAACACTATTATCTACTGTTCCATTTACTAATAATAAAAAAAATGTTCTCTAGAACTTAGTTTATCATCACACTTATTGTAATATTTAGAGATAATGTTTGCATGACAATGATTATTTAATTTAATACAAAGCTATATTTTCATTTTAAAATAACATCAATAGTAGATTATTAATCAAAATAATCTTTTCTTTGAAATAAATCAATGATTAGTGAAACACTCAAGATATTTATAATAATATGTACTTAAATTACATAAATTTTATAAATTTAATAGCTAGATGAGATTGCATAATTCATAAACTATTATTATTATTATACATATTACTTAAAGGTACAAATTACATAAATGATATAAATATATAATAAATAAATGTTAGTATAAATTATAACAATTTTTTTTTATATATAGTCTAAAGGTTATTATAATGATGTCACTATAACCAATTTTTACTGTACTATAAAATATGTATAAAATGAACACCAAAAATAAACGATGATTAGATATAAATTGGGTTCAAATTATATGAAATATAGGTATGGTCGTAATATGGTAATATAAAATAGAATAAGTACTTAATAATTATTTTATAATGCAAAAAAATCTTAATTATAGGGGGATTATTATTATTGGTTATACTTTATAAGTTATAATTAAGCTTGAAAAGAACACATATTATTAATTTAATATATAGTGTAGTAAAGATTGTCCCGAAATAAACGACAATTCGAGTTAGTTTGATGATTACATATTTACATTGAGAACAAATACATTATGCATTATATATACTTAAAATACAAACCTAAAGGGAGTTTAAAATAGAATACCAACATCAAAAGTTGATAATGATCAGTTACTAATCATTGTCACATCTCTTTAAACATGTAATAAAGAATACATTTTATTATTTTTTACAATGTAGCACCTATGTTTTTTTACAATTTTAATAATACTTATTTAAATAATATTCTAACCTTATAGAATATTTGAATAACAAATTGCACTTAGATTATAAAATGACTTTATACTTAGTACATTTATTCTTGATTTTTTTTGTTTTTTTATAGAAATAGGAACAATGTCCACCTAATTCAATGTATTTAACTTTGTAAATCTCACAAACATAGGAAGACTTTCTTTATACACATATTAAAATATATATTTATTTAAATACATTTTAAGCAACATAAATGTAAGTTCGTCTATCTTCTAAGGACCTTGAGAGATATTCTCTTTCAATTAATCCTTCAATTCGCTTCTTGATGATGACTGGGGAAGGTAAGAATCTCACTTTAAGTTGATCAATAACCTCTGATACAAGGGTATTGTGCTAAAGAATTGAATGTATGTCATAGTATAAATATCATGTGTAGAAATATTAATAGATGTTTTTTACTCACAGTCATCTTTTTCCGAGATTTCATAACACGTACAATAGCAGCTTCAATTTCGTGTTTACGATCCTCATCTACTTTACTTCTAGTTTCTTTTCTTTCTGGTTCTGTTTCACCTTTAGCTGCCACAGTTTGAATTTTTACCCTAAAATTAATACATTTTAATTTCAGTTAATATGGTTTCATAAGTATAGTACATACATAATGAATCATATTATGTTATCACTAACCTATACAATTTGGATGAAAACATCTCATTTACACAAAATTCATGATTCAACTCAATTTCTTTACACTTTGGAGTTTTTAAAAGTATACGCTGTGAGGGTTTTCCCAATGCTAAGGATTGCAAAGCTCTAATTAAATCTTTTTCGGGAATATCAGTTTCACTTAAAATATCCTGAAATGTAACACATGACCAAATAATAAATAATATTATTAAAACACAATACATTATTGAATGCATTTTTAAAAATAAATTACTTCAAAAGTTAATTTATCTCGTGTGTTAAACAACAAAAGCACACACATCTGATAAGTAGATACTTGAATTATGTGTTTTCGCTCCAATTGACGATTAGTATTTCTACCACGCAATTGGTCCCCTAAAACATGCTTTGACATTTCCATATCTGACCGTCCAGTACCATAGAATACAGCATTCAAATCAGCTGACCCAAGTTGAGGTTGCAATGTTAATTGTCGTCCATTGTGTTTACTCAAGTAAAATCTTTATATTTAAAAAATATAAGAATATTTATGCAACTTGTAATATATCTAATATTTAAACTGTATGTAAATTACTAGATAATATTATAAAAGAAAAACATTTGTTTTTGTTATATTTCAAAATATATAATATATATCTTATATAAATAAGACTATACAAATGTAACTAGCATTATAGTTAATAAAAAAATTATAAATATAGTATTAGGGGTGTTTTAAGGAATAACCAAATGGTAACAGGGTTATTGCATTTTATAAACAAATCATTGGTTACTGAAATATCATAACCTAGTAAAAATAATAGTTATGATGGTTGGCTATTGATAAAACAATGAATATAGATACATTATAACCGGTACTTTTTTTTTGTATGTTTAAAATTCATCTTAGTTTTTGAATAATCCTATTTTATAATTTTAGATCAAGTGGGGACATTTTTAAATTTTGTTTTGATGAGTAGACAGAAAATTTATTCTAATGATAATGTTTATGCAATAATTAACTTACTCCATTGAAAATTATTTTTTTTTTTCAAATTATAATATAACCATAAATGTTTAGTATCTAATTGTTTTAACAGCTACAGCAGATTAAATAATGCTATTTCCGGTATACATTAATAATTCAGGATAATAGGTAAACTTTAAACTTACCTCTATCCTTTAAACACAGTAAAAAGTATAAATGCTTTAAATGTCTATTAACAATTAACATTATTTTTAATAATTATAAACATATCATTTTTAGAAATGTTTAATCACTAACCATGTCTGATTAAAAATACAACCAGGTTAATCCCCAAAACACACCTATTGTGAGCTGGAGTCAATAAATCATTTTTATTTTTATCTATTTAATAATAAAGGTTCAATTATAAACTTGAATTATAATTCAAATATTATGTAAATTAAGAAATAATAATTACAGTTTGAATTCATCGAAAGCACTTCTAGGAACTGATGGTATATTACACTTGGATAAAGAATGGGTAGGCCAGAATCCTGTAGTCAAAACTCTCACGGTAAGATCCAAAAAGTGTAAGAATGGCTACAAAAATTAAATTAAAATAATTTTATTTAAAGACATCTAAGATGAGTAATTTATTGTAATACAAATAATTAAATACTTACACAGTTAGATCTAACAGCATATTCCTTAAATTCTTCCATAAGGGTGTTAGATATAGACATATCTTTAAACATGCCTTCCAGTTTTGAAGTGAATTGACAGCCACACTCAGTCTATAGTATTATTTAAGTTATATTTGTTGAATTATATTACAAATAATAAAAATTACCTTAAGTTTTGAGATCATATTCTTTTCATTGTCATTGCTGACAGATTTATTTAAAAGTAATCTCTTGGCTAAATGCTGTTTATAATACCTTTCAAATACATCTTTTTCTTGAAGAAACCGAAAAATGACCATTGATTTGTCTAAAACGATTTCTATATCATTTTCAGTTAACTGAAATATCAATAATTTGATTAGTTTATAAAAGCATTCAATATAGTCATTTATTTAAGTCAAAGCTGTACACCTCAACCAAACACAAAACCAAATAAATTAAAAATATCAAAATCCCAATATAGAATAGATATAAAAAATAAACAATCAAATTTATCCAAAATCTAAAAGAAATATTTTAGTTAACCAGAAATTGAAATGTTTAAATAATGAAAAAAATAATAATAATAATAAATGGAATAGTAATTTGTATGTATTTTTTATAAAGATGATTATTAGCATGTTTTACATTTTTAAAGAATAAAGATTATTATCTTGTAATTAAATTAGATATTCACTAATTATTACCTAGCAAAGGTTAAGAAAAATAAATAAATTTAAATTTCTAAATAATTTTGATGATTCATTGAGAGCTAACTGTGTGCTTAAAATCTAGTTTGCCATTTTAAGGTTTTGAATATTTTAAAACATGATGTGGTATTCAATTTTTAATTAATTATTTATTTATTTCTTTCATTTTATAAAATTTCAATATAAATATTTAGCAAATTAAAATTGATGTAAAAGAGTGTATCATTTCTACTATTTATAGATATGTTAAGTTTTTTAAAAAGTAGATTTATTTTGCAATAAAACAGAACAATTTTATCTTTTTAATCCAAAATAACTTTAACAAAAATATTTTCCATTATGTTTACTTAAAAATAAAATTTGATAACTACATGAATTTTTCATTCAATATCATATACTAATAGACAGCCAACATATGGTTATTTTTTAATACTCAAATTAGCTATAATTAAATCATATAATACATTTTCACTTAACTAGAATCAGTAAACAGAAATGTTTATAAATGAAAAACACCCACAATCCAAATATGTAAAAGTACAATAATTTATTAACACTTAAATAAAAGAAATTTTAATTATTATTACCCCACGCACTCCTTTTTTTAATTTTTCATCAATGTATAAAGATAAATATTCAGGAGATTTAGAATTCAGGTTGAAAAAATATTCAAAATCAGCAGCCATCATTTGTTTAAACATCTTATCATTGTTAAATGAATTAATCAAGAAAAAATTGAATCTATCTTTCAAATCCAGTAAACTCTGAAATATAAATACATAAGTTTAAAGAAATATGAATAACAATAATAATACTGTATTTTTATTAAATAAAATAGCAAGATATTTTTACAATTATTAGATAGTATATATACATATATATATATATAATAAATATAAATTTATTTCTAGAAAAAAAATTGCAAATATTTTTGATTATTGTTAATTAAAATAAATTACTTGAATATAGCTAACTGCATTATTATTCATATCTTCTTCTTGTACAAGTGATTTTCCCAATTCACGTAAATAGTTACTAACACAATCGGACATAGTTCTTAAACCATCAGAGACACGATTTAATAACTTGTACATACAAGATAAATCATCAATTTTATTATGTTTTAACATGTGTACAACACCAGAATTTTCCATCTATAAAAACCATATATTAGTAAAATTATATTTATTGTATACATTAATGTTGTAATTGTATTAACCTCAACAATTGTTTTCATATTCCTTTTAATTAGTTCTTCTTCAATAACCTCTACAATACGGCATTCAGTTGACTCATCCAGGTAATGTTTGGCTCGATCCGCTTCTTCTATAATCCTAGATTCAACTTTTCTTATGTAAATGCATGCACTGTTTTCACATAGAAACTTTTGACTTTCCATCTGCAAAAAAAAAAAAAATAGATATTATAGTTAAGTTTAATAATCATTTCATTAATTGTAAATAAAATATACTTTATAAAACTCTGCTGATTGTTCCAAAAATGGCTTCTCAAAGTCTTCTTCATAAACAATACGACCCGTAATTCCAAGAATCATTAACATTTGACAAGCATTTTTAATAGATATGCGATCAATAACTTCACCTCTCCTTTCAAGTTTTATCAAATTTAACAGTGTTATACGAAGGTGATCCCGAATATAGCCATACCGAACAATCTAAAGATCAAAAGAGTATTTTATTACAGATGTATACATTCAAAAGCATATAGAATATATGTAAAATAATACAAATAATAATAGTACAGTTAAATATTATACATAATGTTCAATCTATCATAAGACACTTATCATCTCCGAAAGCACTAACTTTTTTCAGAATTTGTTTTATAGAACACATTTTAGGAACAAGTAGCTCTACAACTTTACATTTATGTTATTTTTTGTCACCCTTTTTTTATGGGGATAAAACACTACTACCTGCTATTTTCAAATGACAAGTTATATTAAAAAATCCCTTAATAATTAATGAAATATTAGTTGAAATAAATATTGGTGATGAAATGTTGGATTTCAATCTATTGATTCCACTTTAAGCTTGGGTGGATAGTAGTAGTGTATATTAAAATACTGTCACATAAATGAAGTACCATTACTATCTACTAACCTTAACTTAAAAGTAGAATCAACAGATTGACAGAAATCCAACATTTTAACACCAAAATTTATTTTAACAATACTTCATCAATATATGGAATTTTTAATATAGATTGCCATTTGAAAATAAAATGTAGACAGGAATAAGGACTACAAATATTTATATTGCAATTCATTTTAATGTTTTCATAAAAAATTTAAAAAATAACTATTTTATTATTTTTGAAAAATTTAAAGATAGCCGTGAAATTATTCCGATAGAATTTATTCTTCTGAAAATTTTGTTGTATCAACTTTTTATTTTCGTTAAATTCTTGATATTTAATAAGAATTTTTTAAATTCAGAAAAAAGTAGTATACAGTCAATTAATCAAAATAATAATAATAATCAATTAGAGAATGTGATTTTTCAAAAATAATAAGATAAAGTTTTTTTTTTAAGATTTTTATCATAGCATAAAAAATTAATTGCAATATAAATATTTGTAAGGTCCTTATCCTTATTATCTCCAGAACTATTACAATAATGGGTATATGCGACACCCTGTATATAATTATATTTAATTAACTTACTAAATCACGAAACAAAATGAGACCCAAGTTATAAACATTATCCACTTCATTATGTTTAACATAAACTCGATCCATGTACATCAGTATATCACGTATCATAACCATTGAAGTTTGGTGATCATTCCAGGCAATATTGAGTACTTGTAAAAAATTATTATTTAAGGCTTTTAAAACATCTTCTCTAACCTATAAATAATATTAAATATAATATTTTAAATTTGACAAAAAAATATAAATTCATATGCGTGTGGCTACCTTGTTCTCTAAATGATTTATTACAGCATCTTTCATGCCAGTATACAACTTTTCACCGTGTTTCAATAATACCATGGTATAAGCATTTCGATACAATTCCTCAAAACTAAGACCAGAATTGTTTTTCTTTTGAATTTCCTGAATGGCATTTTTCAATAACACCCAAATACTGTCAATCAATTTCTCATCCATAGTCATCTGAAAAAAAATCAAACATATACAGTAGTTTTAACATATATTTTTGTTGCAAACATATTTATTGGTTCCATTAATAAAAGTTGTTATCGGGTGTTACTTTAAATATCTTATTAGGACTTATGGTTTTATTTCCATTTGCTATTTGTATTAATTATCGCATGGCATACCAATAAAATTAGAATTTCAATTATAATGGAGTTTAATTGATTTTGAAATATATTATAGACAGTAACAAAGATATTCAGCTAGTGATCAATATTTACTGTAGAATGGGGCTATCAGAATTATTCAAATATTTATATCTGATTAAAAAATGAATTGATTATTTTTTTAATATTTACTTATTATTCCAATAAAAAAATTCTACTTTTACTAGTGTTTTTTAAATAGACATTTATTTCCTGAACACACAAAAATCACCATGATATATTTAAACATTTTAATTTCTTTATTAGAAATTGATCTTAACACAACATTTAAAATATTACTAATAATAATACTACAACCTACATCACAAGCTTTTGAAACTGAAAATTATTTACCTAATTATAAAAAGTTTTAAAGTATTCAGAATAAAAATGACTACATACAAAAAATAATATTTAAATATATACATCACAATAATAGTATTTTCAAAATATTCTGAATACTTTGTGAAAAATATTCGGATTCCAAATGCACCAACTAGATTAAATTTTCTTTCAGAAGTGAACTCTCGAAATTTCAGAGAAGATTTCTGGAATCAAAAACAAAATTATAATACTGAAATCGAAAACACGGTTAATTTGTTAGTTTTTTTCTCAATTATTATTAAAACTGCTTGGAAAACAAAATAATCGTTTTTCTTAGCGCCAACTAAATCCAAAATGCTACAAAATAGTTCTCATCATGTTTTCAATTGGAGCAATATTTCTGGTATAAAAGTTGTTAGCAAACACACATGCTGGTAAACCAATCATTCCTAACTATGCTCAGGATCTTGAAAAATATAATACTATTTTTGGATGACTTAAAGCAACTAAAGATTTACCTATATGATAAGTAACATGATTATTTATTATTAGGGCAGGAGACATGTAGCTCTAAAAAAATAGAAAATAAGTTAGCACTTATACACTTAAAAACCCAAAAATAAGCACTAAAAATAAGTTTTCAAATTTTTTTTAGATAAAAATTAAAAAATATGAATTATTTAAAACCATCTAAAATAAGAAAAACAATTACCCAATAATACAATTGCCAAAATTAGAAATACCTTGCATTGATTGCTTTTTATACACACCTATTTAGACATTTCTTCTTCAGACACTAAAAAATAACATTTTAAATAAATAATTTATGCTTTTATTAATAATCTCCATTTTGATAAGTATTATTTCTTAAGAAATTGTGAAAAAGAAATCTGAAAAAGTCCCCACAAAGCATTAGGAAAAACCTAAATAAGCAATATAAAATTATAGATTTGGCTCTTAAGTTGTTGTAACATTAAATTAATTTCTTTCAAACTGGCCTTATTTTACGACTGAGCAAAATAAATATGCAATTATTAGAATTCATCTGTCTTATTTATTATACTTCAAATCTGTTAAATTAATACGTGAAATAATTGAATTATTTTTACTAACAAAAAGTGGTATACAGTTATAGTATATGTTATTACATTAATTATGTTATTATTTTAATATATATATATATATTATACTGCACTTAAACCAACTTTGATGTTTATTTCAATAAATAAATAAATATCCAATAGGAAAAGAAACATAACTTATTGTTAAGCATTGAACATCCAATTTAAAAACTAAAATTACATTTTTTTTTTTTTTTCATAAGGAATAAAACAATTTTCAAAACTATACAGAATACACTATTGAATACTTTCAAAAAAAAAAAAATTTTTTTTTAAATATTCAGAAAAGTACTTTAAAAATATTCGGAATACTACTTGTCTACAGTAACCTACTGATAGGCACGTGCTAATACGACTAAAAACATTAAGTAAACTCTTGTAAATTTCAAGTATTATCTACTAAAGTACTTGCTTAGGTTTTCACTGTGACTTCTATAAGTATAAAATGATAGGTAAGTGTTGTGATAATATTGCAAAAAAGTGTACAGGCTACATGTAAAGTAACTAATAACGTTTATTATTAATACAAACTTGTGTACCTACTTACGGAAACACAATGCACTTATCAAAGCATTAGGTAACAAAATACTAGGTACCAATGATCTAATTTTATTGAAAATTTAAATAATAGGTATATAATTGTTATGTAATAAACATAACAGTTAAATGTATCGCAACGAAAAAATACCCGAGCGCTTAAATGGTGATCATTGAACATTAAAATTTAAACATGTCTAATTTGATAACGTTCTAACTTACAGTTTGGACAGCAAACATTTAAATACAACTATTAAAAAGAGGGATGCTAAATAATAATAAAAAAAAAAAAAAAATGTTGAATGTAGGTACCTATATTGTATCTTACAACGTACGTTTAAAATTTTAATTTTCTGATTAATTTATTTACTAGCGATCAATAAAATAATTATAATAATTATAGGTAGGTATCAAGGTAGAAGGTAAAAATTACTAAGGATTAATGCAAAAACGGATTTATTAAAGTTACCATACCTACTGTTACATAGATTAAACAAATGTGAATATCCAAATGGTTTTTTCTTTTCAATAAATTCATACTGGGTACTGATTATACAAACGCTACGAACAACATTGTTGGACGGGTGCTGTGGCCGATGTCTTCACACTCGGATTTTATGGCACCGACAATACTGAGTAACAGCAGGATTAAAACTACAAGAATTTCAAAATATCTCGGGGATTTATATACAACGTGTACGCTCTATTATCTAGTATAACCAATGACCCGAGGCAATTATTGATTTCTAAATATGTACTTACACCTCCCGCCCCCCACCGAATACCAATTATGCAATGTTTTTTTCGTTTTTTTTTTTTTTTTTTTTTTTTTTGTTTCTCTCTTCTAGTTTCATCCCAGTCGTGTAATAACGCGTCTACGTAGTGAATCACTGCAGATCACAGTGGTCGACGACAGAAAATGTCCTGCGACATTGCCGTGGACGGAAACACGACAATCAATAGGTACAGCGCGTTACACAACGTAGTAGTAGTAGATAAATAGTAGTAAATTGCACGTACGCGCCGGCGACGGACGAAACCAACTTAGGTACCTGGGCGAAGAAGACGGACGGGAGCGAGTAAGAATTCAGAAAGCGATTGTTAACGGATCGGGTGCTACTCACCGGAAACGCTTTGATGCGCAGGTTTGTGCGTTTCTTCGGCAAACCGTTGTTCATCATGCTGCGTTTTGAGACGTAAGCACACCGGCGTGTCGACCGACGGTAATAAGGCCGTCGGCAATATTACAATATTATCGTCTAAAACGCTGCGACGGTGGTCGTCCGGCCAGCAACCAGTGGTGTATCATCGGTCGCTGCGCGGACCGCGGTCGTAGAGCTTTCGAACGCGGGACACCGGGGCCGGGCGGCGGCGATCACGACCATGTCAACGAACGAAAATTGGGTCGAGTGATAAAAGACCGTCGGGGAAGAAATAAAGGGGAGCCCGAGCGAACGGCCGACGGGACGTCGAGTCGCCAGCGTAAAGTGGCAAGTGCGACGCACGGCCGGGGGAACAGCGATCGACCACTGCTCTAGGGAAAAAAAACAAAAAAAACAAAAAAAACAAAACAAAAAAAAAAACCCGTAACTAGGACGGAAACTAGCGCACATACGCAGTAGCAAACAACTGACGTCGCGCACTCGCTGACGCGCGCGTAGACTGACGATGGAAACACATACGCATACGCGCGCACACGTACACACACACACACACACACACACACACACACACACACACACACACACACACACACACGTCGACGGCGGACGGACGCCGTGAACGAATGTATAATCTCTACTGTATACCTACGGGGAAATCGGGAACAACTGGGTGCGAAACGAACGACGACGACAACGACAGCGGCGGCGGCGGCGGCGAACAGCGTTGTCAGCGCCGTCTACCGCGAGAGCGACGACTACGGTGTTATCGCAAGCCCCCGACCGTCGCGACGCCGCCGATCAACCGGTTAAGCGATCCCGTCGGTCAAACGCTGTCGCGATTGTAGAGGATTCGCGGCTACTGTGACTGTAGTTGTACCGCTGTCGCGGGTGACACGGAGTGACAGGAAACCGTGACAGAAACGATAACAAAACAAACGAGAGAGTGAGAGAGGGGATTAATGGAAAAAAAAAAAAAAGCAACACAACAAAACTGTGCGATTCCCACTGTACCGGACACTGCTTGGCGATGGACCGTCGTCGGTCGGCGGCGACCCCGTTAGCTGCTCCGCCGTCACGCAAGTAGCCGTTTGTAAAACGCGTCCGTACACTCGTCGTCGTGACTACTACTACCGTCCACTACACTACTACTACTACAACTACTACTACTACTACTACTACTACTACTACTACTACTACACTACTACTACTACACTACTACTACTACACTACTACACTACTACTACTACACTACTACTACTACTACTACTACTACTACTACTACTACTACTACTATACTACTACTACTACTACTACTACTACTACTACTACTACTACTACTACGACAACGACAACAACAACGCTATACTGTTGCCATTGTAATAATATCGTTATTAATCCTGTCCGCGAACGCGCGCGCACGCGCCACCAACGGTTTCACTCGCGCGAACGTCGGCATGCGCGCCCCTCGCCAGCGTTTGACGCGCGCGTGCGAGCGTCGAGCGATTTTTTTTTCGCGTGCGATTCCGTTTTTTTCACCTCTCCCCGCTCCGTTTCAACGCGCGCTCCCCACTGTGCCGACGAAAACTCCGTGCGTTGTAACCATCGTCGACCGTATGGCGGCCCGAGACACGCAGGCCACGGTTTTCAATACGACGCGCGGGTATGCCTGCGCGGGTAGAGTATATTGTTATTGCGTAGGCGAACGGGCCGCGGCAGACGACGCTACGCGCACGTCGACCCGGGCCCCGGCCAGGCCTCGCGCTCGCCGACAACGGGCGACCGGATCCGCCTACCGTGTGTTATACTCGCCGCGTAGGTTTGCGAACATTATTATTTTGCCGGCTAATAATAGCGATGATAATGACCGGAGTACCAAATCACCAACGGAAATCGGTGTACACGCGTTTTGATAATCGTGAAAGTCGTGTACGTATTCTCGTAGGAAATCCGTTGGTAATCGCTGGGAAAAGTCGTGGCCGTCATAAGCGCAACTAGACCACCAACCCTCCGGGAGGAGGCGGGCGATGCTAACATTGCGAACACGTCAAAGACCCGCGGGGGCTACGCCCCCACAATCCCCTTTGCATGACTCTAACAATAGCTAACTGCACCTTTCATTTACAATTTTCTATGTACACATTTATCGCGACTATGTTTTAACATTAATTTGTGTACACGCGTGCGTTGTCTGCGGGAAACCTATGCTTACATTTAATTCTGTTCGTAAATTTTGAAATTCATGGATTAAACATTTAGTCGACACTATGAAAAACCTGATCCTAGTTTTTTTGGGGTGCTAAAGACCCCCTAGCACCCCCTAGTTGTGCTTATGGTCGCGGTAACCTGGAATCTGATATCCGCTTATATTAATCGGTGACGTACCCTCTGAATGTATCTCTAAAGGCGTTTCGGTTCAATTAATAATGCGCAGGTTTCGTTCGAATGATATTTTGATCGTAACTGTTATTATAGGTACCCATTATTTACAGTCATAAGCGTGCGCTCGCGCGTGCTTTTGGCACGGGAGGCGACGGTCTTTGAAACAAAAACTCGTTTAGGTTAGGTTGGGAGCGGAATCCTCCAAGGCTCACTTCCTTATGCTCGCAATCACAGAGTTTTTCGATGCCCACGCGTATGCCTATAATAATACAATAATATATCGATGGCGTTTTGTTAAAAGGGCGTATACCGCTAAAAATCGAAAAGTACGTTTTAGGTGTCAAAAAAAAAAATCAGAAAAATTAGGAGCATAAACTGGTAAAGAGCGTTCATTTAATTTAAAACATAATAGGTGTACGAGTACGCTTAAATAGTGGCGAATCCAAGGGGGGAGTTTTCACTTTCACAAATAATCAATAATTGTTTAACGCATATATTATAATACAAATTTTTTTTTGAAAAAAAAAAAGCGGAGAGGTGTAATGAATACTAGCGATATATGATTGTACTATGATGTATTTTTATTTTTGTCTGTGAACAAAATTTTTACCAAAAATCTTACTCTAATCAAAAAAAAAGTTAACAACGGTTTATCGGTGCTTCCAGATATTTTATTTTTATTTTTTATTTAATACAATTTTCAATCTGTTACTAGAACAATAAGTAAAAGAGATGAATGAATTTATGGCTTGAAAAAAAACGGATTAAAGCAGCATTCCAGTAAAGACACTTTAACAGTTACTCATATACATAGATCCATGTATTCACAATAGTATTATGTACAATTTAGAATTTTGACTAGATTAATAGGACCTGATACCGCAGTCTTTTTAATCGTTTCCTGGGGTAACAAGGTGAGTTAACAAAAGCTAGTCCATTGATTAAGGGATTGCACCGGTTTTAAACATTTAAGTTGAATCGTCTATAAAAGGTTTTAGCTACATCGCAAACGGGTGAGATAGCAAGATCATTATATAAGGACTGATTAGAAATATAGAATGGTGCCTTAACAATAGCACGAAGGGTTTTGGATTGGAAGCGCTGAATACGATTTATGTTTGAAATTTTCGCAGAACCCCATGATTGGATTCCGTAAGTCCACATTGGCTTGATATAGAGTTTATATATTGGACGCTTGGTTGGTAATTGTATGCGGCTGGAAATTAGGAGGGAGCGAAGAAGACGAAAACGGTTGTTTAAGAATAGAAGTTTGTTGCGAAGATGAGGAGACCAGGTAAGACGTTGATCAATAACGATGCCTGAGTAATGATTGCTCTGCGCGGTTGGTAGGGTTTGCACGTTTAGGGGTAGAACTGGGTAGGTACAGCATATCGATTAAGACTCATTTATTTTCACTCCTCACTCCTTGTACCATTTTTCGAAGAGCGAGAGATGATCTTGGATGTATGAGGAAGCAATGGATGGGTCATGGCTATTGGCTGTAAGAGCTTTGTCATTGTCAAAGCCAGCGACGAGACTAGTGGGTAACGTGGGTTGGTCATATATGAAAATATTGAACAGCAGGGGAGCAGTGACTACGGCGTCTTGGAGGACACCTGTATTGATTGGTTTAGTTGAAGATGTAGCTGAGCCATAACGTACCGAGAAAAAACGATCTTCTAGGTAGGACTTTAATATAAGGTAGTAATTAGATGGGAGGATGAGTTTCAATTTGAATAGAAGTCCCGCATGTCAGACTTGGTCAAACGCCTGGGAAACGTCCAAGAAGGCCCCAGTGCAATATTGTTTTTCGTCAAGAGAAAGTGAAATTATATCAATTATTCGATGAATTTGATGGATTGTGGAGTGCCTACTGTGGAAACCAAATTGCGAGTCGTGTAGGATTTTTTTTCTTCTATGATATTTAAGATTATTTTTAGTAATATTTTTGCAAATACCTTAGACTATATGGGAATAGAGTATACTAATGGGTTTATATGAAGATGAAGAGTCAGGTGGTCTCTTGGGTTTGAGGATGAATATGAAAATGGAATACTTCCATAGAATAGGAAAGTAGGAAAGTCGAAGTATTGAGTTAAATATGTAGGTCAGAAGTACGATAACTTTTTTCGGAAGCTGATTAAATATTTCTAAAGTTATTAAATCAAAGCTAGAGGATTTCTTTCGAGGGAGTTTGGATATTATGTATTGAACTTCAGCAGGAGAGATATGCTTTAAAGAGGACATTTGTAATGATGAGTTGAGGAATTGTTCAACTATGTTCATTTTTTCTGGGAGGAGAATGGTAATATGCGGTTGAAAAGTTTCAGCGAGATGGTTTGCAAATAAGTTAGCTTTTTCCTCGTCAAAGTATACCCAGTTTCCGTTAGCATTACGTAAAATAGCTGGAGGATTTCGTATACAAAGAAGCTGTTTGGTAGCCTTACAGAGAGAACCATCTTTTGTCATGAGTGATTCTAAATACTTAGTATAAGATTAATTTCTGTAGCTAGGGTCCGTTTAAGTTTTTGCGCAAGCGCATTGTATTGGCACTTAACAACGGGATATTTTGTTCTTTGCCATAGACAGCGAGCATGGTGTTTTTACGATATGAGGTTACGAATATATAAGGGAATGATCATGTATGGTTTGCGTGATTGCCAGGGTTGAGCTGATTCCCATGCCGAAGTTTGAATATTAAATGTAAAAAGATTCACACCTTCATCAATATCATTGTTTGTTTTTAGGTTGACTTTTAGAGTGGTTTTTTGTAGAATTGATTTATGGAAGTTATCCCAGTTGACGTAAGTATTTAACGGAGTTGGATTACATTGATTAGACAAAAGCAGACAGTCTATTGAGAGCAGAACAGGGGGAGTAATCTGAATATGGGGCATGGGTGTTTACAATTGAAGAGTAGATTGTGGTGGGAATTTTATTAATGTATCTAATATATCAAGCGTTTTCTCATAGTTGTTAGTCAGTATGTGGGGTTAGATGATGAGATGACTTTTAAGTCAACTTTCTCGAGGATAAGTGACCGGACAACCCATTATATATGATTAGAGTTTATATCACAACCTTCTATAAAGTTGTAGCCGAGAGTATTAAAAAAAAGGTTAAATTGGTTATATTGTGTTTAGGAGGACAGTAAATGGCTGCTATTGACAAAGGTATATTTTCGACTATTATGAATACTGCGCATGACTGTATATTGTCAATTTGGAATATTGGGAGCGAATGCGATGTGAGAGAAGACCTAACATAGATAGCAGCACCTGCGTGAGCAGTGTTGTCTAGATGGTTGGCTTGATGCAAATGAAAGCCTAGCAGGTGAAGAAAGTAGTTATTTGTGAAATGAGAACAATTCTTTTGTCTTGGAAAGTAAAAAGAAGCTCATCTTCATGATTTTTTAACCATTAGCATTCTATAAGAGGATCAGAAGGGAGTTGTGTAATGATATATACAATATGGTATATGTCATAATATAATATTATATTATATTATATTATCTACACTACATTTTATAATTGTGAACACCACTTCATTTTATTAGTTTATAAGTCAATTTAGATTAATACAAATAGTATGTATTATAGTATAGTTAAATATCTCATATAATAATAAAACATGATAACGAGAATCGGACAACACCACTCCACTATTTTCCCCTTTCCTTTCTCATAAGTGACTCCTCCATTCATTCGGGCACCAGATCCTGCCTTGGCGACTCGTCATCTTTTTCGTCTTCCCGCGAATGCGTGTTGTTCCGGCTTCTAACATTCCGATATCATTGTTTTTAATTTAATCAAGTATTTATTTTATCATACCTACTACCTATTTTCATCAATATAACAAATAAATATAATTATACCTGTATTCAAACTCAACATTGTTACTGAGGATACTCCATTCAGGATAGGTAAGTAAATTATTGTTACCCTTCATAGTGTATATCTTATGTTAATTGTTTCTAGACTGTAATAGGTAATCTAAGTGATTAGTGGGTATTAGTGGGTACATTCATTTATTTTGTACCCCTATATTCACTTTATTACAAAGTGGCGCCCAACTAAAAGCTCATACCCCACCCCAAATTAATTTAAAATAAATAAATAACAACAATTTTTTCTTTCACTTAATTCAATTTTTTTTTTCTTGGTTCCTATTCATAAAAATGAATCAAAATAATCCATTTTTTACAAATGTAGCAGATTACGTTTCTAAATTAGAACAAGACCAGATAGAAACAGAATTAACCAAAAGACCTTTGATTACTGTAGAAACGTTACCCGAATTAAAAACTAGATTATTCTATACCTACTGACTTTTTAAATCACAAAATATCTTCTTATAACCAAACAAACAAGCAAGAAAAAACTACAATGATGGCCAGTAAAAAGCCATGTTTTAAACCCACAACATTTTCTGAATTAATTTCAGAGAATTTCGACTCTTTTATAAACAAATACAACATGTGTGCGTCCATGAATGACTGGTCTGACGAAGACAAAACCCGATACTTCTCGGGTTTTTTAGAGGGCACCGCATTAAAAACGTATGAAAATATACAAAATTCTAATAACATAAAAAATAATTGGTCAGATCTAAAACTATTTTAGAATTCAATTTGAACCCTTCGCCCAAATTGATATTCTTTGCTCCCAATTGGAAAAACGGAAACAATTTGATGATGAAAACCTCATGACGTATATAACTGACACGGAATTTTTATGTAAATGCGTTGATGGCCCAACAGGAATATTATAAAGGGTTTAAAATCACACATCATTAGATACATAGGTCTCATGGACAATAATACTGTAGAAGATCTCGAAGGTAATATTCGAAAATACGAATAAGTTGAAGTTATGTGGTGGTTGTCTAACTAATCAATCACAATAAATAAATGCAGTAGGTTCTGTCAGTAGCTGAGAATAAAACCGTACAAAGTCGTTTATTTCTTTATTAGTGGCATATATACATTTACTAAGAATAATTTGTTTTAATGAATTTATTAAAGATTTGTGTTTCCCAAATTTATCAGAAAGCTGTGTTCTTATATGTTCAAGAAATGGCAAACAAATATTAAGTTTGTAATACTCTTTAAAGCTATTAGCGGGCACATTATTTCGGTGAGAGAGAAAAACGAAGCAAATCAATTTTGTCAAAAATTGTTTATTGTTGTTATTATTATTATATTGTTATTTTCTTTCATTTCGTTCAAAATTACTAACACACTACCTATATGATTATATGCTTCAACTAAATCAGCATTTATTGTCTGCAACTACGTTTAAACAATGTCAACGTATAGGTAAAAATATTTTCAATATTATTTTAAGAGGCATAATAAATTTAGTGTCTTTAATTATACTTAATAACTGACAAGACTTTTTAGCAGTTACTTTATTTATTGAAGATTCCAATTTGTCTAATGCAACATTAATGACAACATTAATCTGATAAGGTATGCTAACGAAATTAAACAAATAATAAAAATAACGAAGTTAAAATTGTCACGCAATATTTTATTGGCACGTCCATAAGCCTGGGTTGGCGATAACGATAACGTCATGAATTTATTATAATACATTTTATTCTATTTTTGGCTTTAAAATTGAAAGAACAACTTATATCAAAATATATATATATATATTTTTTATTTTATATAATTTTCAAGAATATATATTTAAAATAAAAACATAAAGGAAAGACAATGCAAATATGTTTTGATAAAATTTTCGGGATGGGGGAAATCGAAAATCTCGCATTTTTCGCATTTTGTGCACACAATATAAAATAAATACAAAACTGAATATGACCAAAAAGGAGATAAATGACCCCAATTTTTCTTTTTAAAAAGCACTAAGTGTCTAAGTATCTTCTAATAGAAAAATAAGATTAACATTTTTGTTTTCCTGTGGTCGTATTATAAATAATTTTCTTTTTATAAGAATAATGAATTATATTATGTAAACAGAAATGCATGTAATTGATGATATTTATTATAGTTATGTTCCTTGATTAAAAATTCAACAATTTTTAACTGTTGTGTTTATTATTATATTATATGTTTATGTTTAGGTTACTAGTTTTATTTCTTTGTACACACTTCTCAAATCAGTACCACATAATTCCAATTTTGGACTACACACTAAGTGTCCGGGTTCACTAAACAATTAGGGAGGGACTGAAATTTGAATCTAGGTAAAAATATCTGGATCTATAATATCCGGAGAAAAATATCCAGTTTAAAATATCAAAATAGAAAATATATTCGAAAAAAAATGTATCAAAGTTTAAATGTATAATAGTTAATAAATAATCATGTTGTTATTTAATATTCGTATACCGGATGATCTATTTAAGTGGAAACCCTGATTATCTTGGAAAGAATTAACTTTTTCCAGAATTTGATTACTAGAACATTTAAGAAAACAAATTCAGGAAAAAGTTAATACTTTCCGAGATAATAAGTGTACCCACTTATATGGATCGCATGATACATATCCATATATAAAGACATTGTTTTGATATTTTTACTGATAAATGTGATTTTTAAATATTGTATTACAGTAAAACTTCCGTTAACAGCTACCTCTAAAAACCGGTCTTCTCTATATAATGGTAATTTTTTTTTTTGGTCCCGTCAAGTGTGATGCTTTTATAAGACACCTAAAAGTCGGTCACCTCTAAATAGCGGCCATTATTTCCGGTCCCTTTGGTGACCGTTTTGGAAGTTTTACTGTATAAACTAAATTGATTAATAAATAATTACTTTGAATGTACATAGATATGTATAATGTATATGAACAATAATCATGTTATTATTTATTTATATTATTACACGTATTTTATACTTTTTGCCTAGGATATTTTTTCCGCCTATTATATTTTTCGGTATTTTTCCCTAGGATATTATAGATCCGGATATTATTACCAGTTGCCAAATTGAATATATATCTATACGCAACGATTAACCATTGCTAACGAAAAACGATTCTAAATGGAGTTCAATTAATAATGTTGTTTTGTCAACAATATTATATATGTCATATTATGGTAAAATAATTACATATATATTATATATTTTCTTTAATAATATTTGTTAAATATTGTTCTAATTTTCCCGTTTTTCCTACATTTTCCCGTTTATTGAAAGAATTTCTGGGAAAATATAAAAATAACCTCTTTAAAGTACCACCCCAGGAAGATTATCTTTCAGAAAAAGTGCTATTATTGTAAGTCACAGTAAAATTGCTAGTAGAAAATTTGTCCAAAGAAAAAAACAAAAATAAAAATAAACACCATTGTAAAACCAATATATTCATCATTAAGCTCAGAATCTAAAAAATTGATTGACAAACTTCTTCCTCTACATTGTAAAGAGCTTCAAATCGTAATCTGTTTTGTTTTTATCTTTACGGTATATGTAAAGTATATTTGATAAAAGATGCCAATTCATTTTGACTAATTTCGGCATAACATTCATACAGGTTTAAATAGGTATATTTAAAATAACATGTCCTCACTGACTGATTCATCACCACCTAAAACATTAGCGCGAACTATCGGACGGATTGGGCTGAAATTTGGCATAAAGATAGCAATTATGATGTAAGCATTCGATAGGAAAGGATTTTCGAAAATTCAACCCCTAAGGATCTAAAATACGGGAGTTGAGGTATTTTTGGAACGAATATCAATTTGTTTATTTCAGAGATTGAAACAGGTTTTAAAACCGATTTTAAATAACAGTAAATATCAATAAAAACTGATATCAAAATCAAATTCAATATCGAAACCGGAAAAAATTTAAAACCGGTATTCAAAACCTAATTGAAATTAAAAAAAAATATACAAGTAGATTAGCATATAGATAAAAATTAAAAAGTATAATATAACTTAATATGCCGTTCCTTACTTTCAACCTACAATAGTGCGAAATATGAAAACAAGATATTTTCAAGAGTTTTACACCTATCCTGCGAGTTTGAATTCTTTCTCATTGGCATTACTTCATATATAACTTTAAAAAATGCCCACATATAACAGTGGCCTATACATGGTACAAGTTATACCAAACATGTATTTTTATAAAACTTTAACCTGCTCTGCGTGATTAGGTTCACAATTTCATCAGCAAGTATCATATTATCATTTGGATTCTAGCGAACAAAAACACAGGCTAACGAAGAGATTACAATAAATACCTAAATATATTTATAAGGCACTAATTAAGTAATTTTTTTTAAAAAAACAATAGATAAAATTGATTTAGTTTACATTATTATTGCCAAAAATAGAAATTTAAAGTGCTTATAAATTAATACAATAATATATTTGTTTTGTGAATAAAAAATATTCAGTATTCCAATGAATAATACAAATGGCAGTGGCGGCTCGTGTTATAGTGCGCAGGAGCAGTGCACCATCTGTAATTTTAAAAACTATGGGTACATTGTTTTGTTATATTACTACAATATACAAATATATTATTAATTATTATAATACATTATATTTTATTATAAACTAGAAATGAGTTCATATTTATTTTAGAGACAAGAATAAAAATTATTTTATAAAATTAAAGAAATATTTAACGCGAAAATTCGAGAAAAACGAATGTTATCGCACGTTATAGGTATGTCATCGTACACAATTCAAAGCGGAATTATGGACGGGCTAATACAATTTTTATACCGGTCACGCATGCACATTTAACCGTTTCGGTCCCACTATTGGCACAACTACCATTAGTCTTAGTGGTGCGTTGGTGCACAAACAAATATTGCACCACCGTGACCGTACAGCCGTCTGCCGCTGCTAATGGAGAAAATACATTGGGAACCGATTATTTCTTTTGGATAATATTAAATTTGTCCCGCGGGCGGCGTTATCTCCAAAAGTACCCTATAGAAAATACTGAACGACCCGATTTACATTAAAATTTTAAATAATATTATTTAATGTAATGTAACAAAGCCAACATATTAATTCCCTAATATTTATATTATAATAAAACATTCGTTTTAGTTCCTGTTTTCCGAATCGACTGTAATTATTGTATACAATTTTTTAAATGTGCACCACTAATTATTTTACCCACGAGCCGCCACTGAAAAATGTTATAGTCAATAGGTAAGGAAATATATTATAAATTGGAGAATAATAATTTAAAACATACATATTATAAATACAATTTAATTCAAATAATTCAATTGCCGTGGAGTCGTATTTTCCTGGACTAACAGACGAATTTGACGTGGGGCTAATCTGATTTACTGCAGTCACCAGTAGCGCAAGCAGGATTTTTTTCGGGAGGAGATTTTATTTATAGTAATTTCCCACATATTATCAGTATAGTACCATCAATATTATTACTGAATAAACGATTTTTGATCAAATTAAACTTTATTTTATTCTGAGGTGTAAGATAGTATGTTGTTGAATGTAAAACTAGATTTAAAAAAATGCAGCGAAGAAAGAAATTTCAGGAGGGATTATAACCCCCTAACCCCCCCTCTGAATGCGCCACTGGCAGTCACATTTGCCTGACGTCAGATTTGTCTGACACACCGGTAATTACTCAAAATTTAAAATGCCTATTTACGCCATCGGGATAGATCACCAGTTTTCGTCAATTTAAAAAAGTTTGATTCCCGTTCCTACCAATATAATGCAGGTATTATTAAAATTGTATCATTACAATCATTACAACAGAAACCTTATTCAAATTTGCCCGCGACAATTGTAAAACGAATATTGTTCCCAAAACATATAAAATAATAATAATAATAATAATATGTAAAAATATCAAAACTATTCCATGCCAAAAACTCAAAACATGTCGAAGTACAATCTACAACTTTTATCATAGATAAAATATTATATACTAAATATGTATTATTGACTTTTCAATATAGTGTTAGATATTATTCGTTATTAATGTTATTTAATGACAGGAAAATGTAAAATTTCTTCTAAAAGTATGAAATATAAGTAAAATAATTTTACCAAAGCATGAAGTATGTATATTGACAGAAACGGAATTGAAATTTTTTTAAACTAACGGAAAAGAACGATGGCAGAAACGATAAATGCCCGATGTACACTAATCCCGAAAATCAAGAAAACCTTAGATGGGGCTGGGGATACTTGAGGTAGATTTAAATATTTTAATGGGAGAGAAGAGAGGCGGGGACATGCAAGTATATTACAATATTCGTAAAAAAAGCTAAGCGGTAATAATATTATCTCAATAGGCCGCTTTATTATAGATAATGCAGTATACATTAATAATATAATTTTAATAATTAATAAGTAAGAATAGCAAACATGTTTGGACTTTTGGGTAGCTTATTAATTTTTTGACGGCAGCAGAACGACAGGGACTAACGTCCTAGATTCTTATAAAATACGAAATAATATTATGTATACTTTTGCTGGTAGTTAAATTCATTTTTAAAATGTTGGTAACCCTAGTATACTCGTATCTATATGTAGTAGGAAAATTCGATTTTCACGCTGTTTAATATGCTTTTTTTTATGGGTCATTCAAGGGGCGTGTCGCTGCGCCTTTTGTCAATTAATCGAACTACAAAAAACTGATGAAATTGTTGAGTATCATGCTGACAGTATTATACCCGTACCTACTCACGGTTACAAAATTTGAAAATTCGATAGGTATAGAAGCAAAAGAAGTAGATGGTACGAAAAAAGGTGAAACGGTCGTAAAACCCATAAATTCCTTCATATTGCACCTATATGTCATTGTGGTTTATGTTGAATTTCAATAAATGGGTGAAATATTAAAAAAAAAATCAAACAAAATAAAAATGCATTTTAAAAGTAAGTACATAAACTGAAAAAAGCATTAATAATTCAAAATCTAAAAAAAACATGTCGTGTATTAATCCTATAAGTATCTTTATCTATCCTATAATATTATGTAGTAGGTTTGAAACAAACGTACCTAAAGGGGTTGACATAGCGACGAATTAGACCAATAGATAGCCACACATGAAAAAAATAAAAAAAAAATGCAAAAAACATTATCCAAACTGACCACACGCTACTTACTCTTACTTTAAGAGGGGAAATAGCTATTTCCTTTGAATGTTAAATTGTACTCTATCACACCATACGTATGTAAATTGGTTTGGTTTATACGGTATACGTTCGCACTTGGAAATATAACACGAAACAAATACAATCGGTACTAATGTAAAAACAAATAGAAAAGAAATTTAAATCCTAAAACGTATTATTAGTGCACCAAGTCCGCGTAAAATAAGAGCTTATGTAGCTCTTTATGTAGAACACTGTAGACACTAGATTGTACCTGCTCACAAAATTGCGGAGTATAATATGATCCCTTTGACTCTATCCATAGTGGCCAGCTGATCACAACTCATTGTTACGAATTTTTCTTAATCACGATTGTGTATAGAGAAAACAGTCCATAAGTATCTGAATTCATCTTATCATTAGAGATAAGATATTAGAGATCATTAGACAATAATTATTATCTAGACACTCTAACTACACCTATCTTAGATGTATCTTAATTCGTGATTTAAATTAAATAAATTGTAAATAAAAAATAAATTACAACTGTTTTGAACGAATTTTATCATACATCAACTAATATTTTATACTAGCTTGGCCTATATAATTTAGAACGTAGTTTATGAACTAAATACATTATGTATTGTGTATATTATATTAACCTATTAAGTATGATTACTATATTATGAATAGTTTTCTGAATTCCTATATTATACGTAAAATGCTAGGTTTATAGATAATATATTTATATCTTGTGTAAAATGTGCCTATACGCGAGCTGCCATATGCATTCAGTTTTTATTTTTCACATTTGCAACTAACTTCGATTAGTGATAAATTCATTACTTTTTTTTTCGGAGAATATTAGTAACTATAAAATATAAACACTAATATATTATATAGGCATTTATATCTACCATGACTCGGAATGTATGTGGTGACATCCTGCCAAGATCATATTTTGATTAATATACACATCCCATGCAAGTTCAGTGTAAGTGAATAAATGGCACCAACGTGACCACGTGTTCTTTTCTCGCGCTGTCACTTTCGTGGTTTACACTGCGTTCATCGTGATTCGTTTTGCCCACGATTTAAGATAATGGTTATTGATCGTCATGTGAGCTATGCTTGTGATAAGAATATTTATTTTTTTTTTATATATATTTAAAAATGTTTATATCTACTGTTGAACTTATAGATCAATTAAACTATTTTGGTAATAGTAGAAAGCCATTAGTTGAAGGCACACAAATACTTTAATGCAATCAAATAATTTAATTAGTATTAAATAATTAAATGAAAATAAAGTTATGTTTATAGCATTGTACTTACAAATATCCAATTTAAATGTGCATTATCATGAAATTAATATTTCAAAAATTTGTGCAAATTAAATTGTAATACGGTCATAGCTAGTTCATGAAGCTATAAAGCTAGCAATTGTAAATGTAAGTATATTTAGGGATTTTTACTCAAACTTCAAAATTAGTACCTACCTGTTTTGGTGTGTATATGGTATACATACAACCAAGAATATTGTAGTATTATTGATAGTTACTTATATTATTTTCTTTTAGAACTTCAGATGAGGAGATACAACATTTAAGATATACTGATATTTGTCAACAATGGGGCAAATCAAAAAATACTGGAATTGATTTGCTTAAACCAATACTAATAAAATAATTTTGTCATGTTGATTATTCTACTGCTGTTTATAAACAAGTTTTACCAAATTCATTGCACCTAGATCTTCAAGAACAGGTTTTTGAAACATTGTTGCAAGGTACCTACATCATTCATCAATAGTTTTGTCTATATTTTTAATTGGATTCAACTAAACTGCAATTTTTATTTTTAAATTCAGCAGGATTTTACAAAAAGGGTCTAATATTTATGCCCAAATTTATTGATGTACCAAGTGCGGCAGAAAATTATTTGAATAAAAAGTTAATTGCTTGGAGTGTAATATTTAAAAAATATTAAGTTTGAAAACTAAGTCAAGTAAAATATTATACTTATCAAAATATTACTTTTAACCTAAAAATACCTGTTATATTATCTATTTATTTTATTGAAGTGAATCCTGTGCTATTCAACTATTGGCTTGAACTATATACTCGTACGTATACAATAATGCAATTAAACAATTGGCCGAGGTCGCATAAACTGTCGTTTAAAAGCTGGAAACCATAGTCTGAGCAGTCAAATTATTAAGCACCCACAAGCTGGTGTCTGGTGAGTGAGCTTTTCGTATCGTCTTGGCCTTAGCTTCATCATTTCGCCCTCTTCTTTGTGATGAAGAATGTCCTTCACCTTGTGGTAGAAGTATTATGGACTGCATTGAAAGACGAAGATTAGCTGTTGATATCTCATCAAGTCATCTTCCCTGGATGGCAGATCAGCAGGCCACAAAGCAGGTTCTGAAAATTATTTGATATTTATACCCTGCTATATTATTTCAATTATTTATTAATCAAAATAACCTTTTCAAGTATTGCGTGTAATTCTTTCTAATGAATATCAAGCATTGTTCATTGTTATTTATAAATTATTCAATGTTAATTAAATAACTATTTAATTTAATTTTGAGAAATATGTTAGGTAATGTTTATATTATTTTTTAGTGTCTAACATTTAATATTATTTTAGGTTTTCCAGACTCAGCAATATTCATTGACTTATAAGGATACCATAGTCCTCAGATTAATGCATTATAAGACACAGAAATCAGTATGGTCAGTTATAATAGAAATAATTTTTATACTAAATTGGTAACTGCATACAATTAAATTATCCAAAATGAGGAAAATAATATAACCATGCTTGCTAGTAAAAAAGTTTTAATTAATGAACAAAAATCTGTAAATCTGTGTAATTGTACATTTTCTCAAATAAGGCCATTATAGCATAAAATATGCATCGTAAATTAAGAATAACAGATATATCAGCTTATAAACTTATTTTAGTAAGACACTTTAAAATATTAATATTAATTTTAAATTGAAATCCTTATTGTTTTCAAAATTTTGTGGAAATAATATTATTAAATCTGGGTTGAAAATGAACCTTGACTTCTAAAGCATTTGAAAAAATTAAATTTTAACTGTTATTAAATCTGGTTTTATTTATAATATTCATTGTTCTTGGTTGTGACATAGTTTAAATGGATATTTCATCGATGATCAAATTTATTTAATTGAAATCAACTGTCCTGTCATAGGAAAAAGAACATCTGGATTAGAACTATTAAAAAGTTTAAAATATGTTACATTTAATAGTCCAAAGATACTGATTCTAAAATAAAGACTTTCTTATTATGGATAAATTTATCTAGATTTATTACTTAGGAAAATATTAAACAATGTTATTTAGTTGTTTATGAAAAAAATAGTGATTCTGTTTTCCTAATAGAAGTATAGTTTAGTTAGATGAAGTATTTTGTAAAGAATTTTATGCCACTTTAAGTTGCATATATTTCAAATAGGTTTTACTTTTTTTATTGGAGAATTTGGATAGTACATATTATGAGTTTAAGTATAATGCTTTATATTTTAATAAAATATATTGTAGTACAAAAGTTGTGTGTTTTTTTGAACAAAATATATTAAAATTCATGATTACCTATTATTGGATTTGAAATATTTGTAATACCACACACATTGTCAACAATTTTATTTCAATTTTACACATACACTTCTACAGCATTTTATTTTTAAATATATGATATATTTTAATTTGTGATATTGCTCTCTCTATAGCCCATATGAACTCTAATTTTAAAAATTTCTGTATTTTCTACACCATCTGTTAAACTAAGTTGTTTATTTTTTCTTAAAAAATATAGATGAATTAACTTAATTCTTGCATTCTAGCATGATTGTTCTACAAAAAAATCTTTATCTGATATAATAAAGTCCCTTATTTCATACTTTTCTAAAATATCATTTTGGTGTCTTAACACAGTTTCATTTCCATTAATAATAACTTTTGTTGACAATAAATTAATTAAACACTGAAGAATATTTTTTTCTATAGTCGGGTTTTTAAATACCAGATAATTGGAGACTTCAGAATTAAATATAATAGATCAATTGTGTTGAAAAATAATTTTTGAATGTACTTTTTAATATATTAAGCAACACACAAAGGCATTTATATGATATATTTTATTTTAACTTAAATAATGTTGATAATATTATCCTGTGGTGAATATCCAAAGTAAATAGAGTATTATAATAAAGTCTTAAAACTATTAACTCCTCTGCCTCAACTATTTTTTTGATATTTTACTAATGTGGGATCATTCCTTATGATATTCATAATAATGCTTCTGAAAACTGATGGTTGGTACAATGCATCAACCTGATTACATTTATCAAAACATAATTTAATATTTTCTTTATTAAATATTTGAACACTATTTTTATCTTATAATTCAGTAGCAAGTTCTTCATTTTTTCCTCTATGTCAATAGTTGGAGATACATTACCCAAACTGAAATCCAAACAATATATTTATTATAATTGTATATGTATAAATAAAAGCTTATGAGTATGTAAATAAATTATATGCTAGAATAATGTATTCATTTTTATTGAATTTGAGAAACCAAATTTAAATAATTTATAGCTGATTTTTGTTTGATTTTGTCTGGACATTAAAATTATTTAAAACAAATGATATTAATTACAAACAATTTAATAATTTAATTATTAATCAATAAAAATACCTAAATATTAAATCCTATAATAATTTAATCAGAAAAGTATTATTAATATTACGTTTTGGATTAAGAACAAAATTTGTGTCTTAGAAATGAAATGATTACACTACAGTATTTTTGGTTTTTTCTTCCCCCCATTTTCAAAGCAATTTCCCACTGTTGTTTATGGTCACGTGACTTGGAAACATGTGAAAACTTATGCTAATATTACCAGGTCTGAAATATAAAAAAAATAGCAACACTAAATAATTAGTTATGTTACTGATCTTGTATTCTTCCTGTACAAATATAAAACTTAAATGTATTTGTCAATGCATTTAGGAACATAGTATCTACCTTTTGAGTGGTAAATATTAGCTTTAGTATTATTACAATAATATTATATTCGGACATTGTGGGCATTGTATTTTATACTTAATTATTTTAAAAGAAAGTTAAGGAATAATAAATATTAAATAGGTACCCTTTATATATTATATAATACAATTTTACACAGCAGTAAAATACATTATTTGTATTAAAAATGGTATAATGTTTATTACATAAACCTTCATTTAATTTTTCGGTTTTTCGAGGTGATATTTTCCATTAATGATTGGAATCCAAAATCATAGAAAAGAATAAAATCAAGGGTTAAATCAAAAAATATTTAATTATTTATTTTAATACTATGCAGTTTATTTGTTAAAATGTAACCAATCCATTGGCTCTGATCAATATGTTTGGACCTATTCCTGTGTGTATAATGTGTAACATTGAAGTCATCTATGTAAGAATTGAAGATTTAATTCTAGTTTTCATGGACAATAGTGTACAAGTTATTGATGAAATAGTTGGAAATGTGTCTTAAATTAACATGGACATGAGTATACAATAAATATACCCAACTGGTGTGGAGATTATTGATGAAGTGTAATTAGAGGAATGAGTATAATATATAATTATGTACTCCAAGGTTTTTAATTGTGAGTTGTAATTTTATTACAAGTTAACAGTGTACAATTATTACATGGTTAAGATATTATTATTTTATTCATATGTTACATGACAGATTGTATTTAACTGGAGGGGGTGAATTATATTCAAGCATTTGGAAGATTGTGGCATTTTATATCTGTAGAAGAAAAAAAAAAATGTATATTTTCGATTAAAATTTATACTCTAATTAAGTTTTTATCTTCAAGTTTTTAATTTTGTATTATTATATTTTGTAACAGGTTTTGCTAATAATAGAAGGGAGGCCACTGAGAGACCTCACAATATCAATTAACTCTCATAATGAAGAATTGCTTGAAATTATTACTGTGGAACTGTCTGGCATGGAATTTGCAATATAACTTACTATTTATCTCAAGATGCACACTAATTATATTTTAATCATATTAATTACTAATGTTTTTATTTTATTTTTTAATAGATTTGCTTATTTAATTTATACAAATACCAATTAATTTAACAATTTATAAATATATTTATCAATATAAATTATTGTAAATATAAAAGAATAAAAAATTACATTTAAAGTATATTTAAACAATAACATATTCATTTTGCAACATTTTTTTCCTAATGGTTGTAAATTTCATTTTATGTGTGCAGTTATTACTGGTCTATGATCATATTATATTATGCAAATGTATGCATGCATATAATATTATATAACCTTGATTTCTATATGATTACAATAATAATAATTATAAATATTACAAAATCCCAAACTTAGAAAACAGAATTGTATTTTATTTTATTAATTGATTGATAGAATTAATTTTTTTCTGTTAATTTCATTGTCTTTCTACAGACTGCTAATGCTAATGTTGCACATGATAAAGCATAATATAAAACTTTTCAATGGCTATAATCTATGTAATTTTAATTTCATACAATTTTAACTTGTATTTTATTTTATAACTTGACATTTACGATATTTCAAAATGTTTGTGTAATTAATAATTATATTTATATTAAATAAATAACTATTTTAATGTAGAATCACTTCTATTTATATATATTGTTGATTTTTTTGATTGATAATTGAATATTTTTTTTATCTAAAAATAATATACAAAATTATATTATTCTTTTACTACAAAAATATATAATCTTGGATATAACCAAACATAGTTAAATAAAAAACATACTATTATGTATATTTTTTTACCCGTATATGTACAACACCGTGAACTAGTCAATTAGTTGTAGATTTAAAAATTTATTAGGTACTCCCAACGAAAAGGGCAGTAACTCAATTTATGCAATTGTTCAGGATAGCCGATCAAAGATCCAAATATGATTAAATTTCTAATTCTGTTTTTAATTTATTGTAGTGAATTTTTTAAGTTATGTTTATTATTAAGAGTTGGTTTGAAAATAAACAATTTATATTTACAATAACTTAATTAATTTAACTATTTTTGGCAGTTACTTTTTTTCTTATAAGTAACTGAAGTTACTTTTATTTACTACTTTTACACCATTCCACTAAATTATTTCATTATTAGATGATGTTTTCCAATTTAATATAACATTTTCAACCTTTGGTTAAAGTCCAAAATATCTTAGTTTGATATTTCAAAAATAGTGAAAAGTTTTTTACTTTAGCACACCTTACTAAAGCTACCCATTGCACTGTATTATAAATGACTTTATTCTTTTTAGCACACTCTATTATTAGGCGTGTATGCTGTGTCACTTTCATTTTGTGTATGTTTTCTTTTCAAGGAATGTATGTTGAATATGCTTTTTTTTTGTGCAAGCTGCATACAGAGTATACAAATCTCTTGCGGTTTTGTCCAGCACAATTATCTAAATAAAAACTGAATTGATTAATTCTACTCTTTTTCATTATCTTAATAAATTTTAAGATACTAGTTGCAAGCATATTTGATCCACCTATACCCTCACTTTTATCACACATGATGCAGTAGTCAACTATTTTCCAATATCATATATTGTGAAGTTGTATGTTGCTAGTATAATTTCTAGTAAAATGTACCCACTTCACTTTAAGCAGTTTGTAATATTTTCTGTAAATCAAACACTGCAACACAGAATGTAATCATTTTCTCCCCTGATTTTGTTGATATTCTTTTTTTTTCTCTAGCTAAAATCTTATTAAATAATAGGTATATGCTCATCATATGAAATTTGTAAATTTTGTTTTTTTTCTGGACTAGTCAATCTGTATTGTTCATAAAGATTACATAATTCTTTCTTGGGTTTGAAAAAAAGCATAATTATAATAATTATTGACAATATCAGAGTATTGTTTGTAAGTAACTTAATGAATTACTTTCGAATTTATTGATGTTTAATCCAATTTAGGTATAGTATAGAATATGCATTATAGAAATTGAAAGATTACATTCAAGACATTTTCTTTTTGAATATAATCTAGTTTAATAGAAATCAACAATTGGAAAACTTTCAATATGTTCCTTTATATATTATAATAGCATTTTCAAAAGTAGGAAAATTTTTCATGAAGTCTTTAGTTCTATTGTTTATATGTTTGACAAAATTATTATTAGTCTTATAAGCGATTTTTACATTATTTGTATTGTTCAGAATTTTAGCTAGGTACCAAACTCTATCCAATTTTTCATCACTACCACAAGTTGATGGTGAAGAAAATTGAATAACCATGAATACAAATTTGTCTCCTATCAGATCTAATTGTAGCTGTAAAACGCAATGTTGCTCTTTCCAGAATTTCCAGTATTTTTTTTTAAAATTATTCGATTACAGAAATCAAGAATTTAATGTACCTCGGTGTTTTCACCCCGCTCCTACTTAAGTTAACAACCTTTTATTTTTTTAGCCCGTTTAAATTATCAATAAATAAATATATAAATAAAAAATGTATACATATCTGGTTAAAACCTGGTTAATTCCTGTATTTAAACCATAGATAAGGTGTAATAGTCTGTTTTTTACTCTCATGAACATACAATACACCGTCTCTCTCAATACATGTTGTCTTTTTTAAAATAGGCAGGGATACGGAATGCACAGTCCATATATTGATTGTCTATGTTTGAGACGGTTTTTTTTTATTTCTATTGATAAGATAATTTCTATAATACCTGATAGTATACATTATTGATATAATATTTTGGAATGAATATTGTATATCACGGTCAAGTTCGAAGATCGTGTTGTATACCTACTGTATAGTCTATTATATTTGTGAACAATATGGAAAAAGTTCATAAATTACAAATGGTTTTAGAGTTTTATCGTCGTCGTCATCATCATCATCATCAAGTATTAAATAATCAGTTTACGACAATTAAAGAAGTGAGAAGTGTGAATTTACTTTAAGCTTTTAGCAGTCATTGTCCATATAATGACCATGGTCATAATCTAAGATCGTGGTCATAACACTGATAAGAAGCAATCAATAATAATTTTCGGTAGATTACGATTTTTCGTGTTCCAGCGAAGAACTGATATGTCTGCACTGACATAAAAACTCACGAAATTCACACGGTATTAGTTGTCGCACTGTTGGAGTAGGCGGAAAACGCTGCGGTGACCAGCTGGCTGTTTACAATTTGGGCGTAGTCTCTTAACTTCTATGGCGCATCTCGATGTCGTTTAGTGGCTTCTAAGCAAAAACGTTGAACAACTACACCACACACTTGTTAATAAGATGACTTCTATTGCGATTATTGTGTAAGCACGGTGAGTATTAAAATTTGTTAGTTACTTAACTGCCTATATAATTTATATTCGTAAATATAGATAGGTTTATAATAAACGTAATTGGATCAAGTGAGGTTAATCCAAAATCAAGACGCGTCAATAATGCTACTATAATATACATTGGAGTCTCGATAGCCCGGCAGTCGTTTTTCAACAGTACCTACACAAATGAAACAGATTATTTTTTGCACCACCTATAATCCAATGATAATAATTGCACTTTAAATTACCAACATGATAAATTGTAAACAAATTAATGATTGAATTTACGTATAGTAATCGGGTCATTTTTTTGTCCGAGCAATACTTATAATTTTCCATTCAAAAGCGCGTTCTCTTTCGAAGTACCAACAAAGTTTTATTGCTGTCCACAGTCTGATCTACTGCCTGTTGTAAAATAGTATTCAGTACACTCATCGTTTCTAAAGGAGACATTTTACTTGTGTCGATAGAGACACTTTCGTCCTCGTCGTCAATGTCGTCCTCTTTGCTACGATTTGTATGATTTGATAATCGGTTAAGATTTCGTAATTCGCCGAATCTTCGTCTGTGACACGTACTTGAGAACATGTATCCTGTATCTGGTTATTGAGCGTAGAGAGTTGAATGCCATTATTTTGAGCCAGTTCATTTGGATTTATTATTGCCAGTACAGAAGGTAATACGATTATTATTACTGAACGTAAATAATGAAAATAACGATAATAATACCGTCTAAAAATATTTTCTCATAGATTATTGATTCCGGGTTCCGGCAAGGATGGTAAACTTTTTAAATTTTTTCGTTTTTATTTATCAACCTAAAAAATATCGTTTTTGGTTTACGTTATTAAAAACGTTTTATTTCGTTATTATTATTATTATTTTTTTTTTTTTCGGAACAAATCTACATTTGGGACAATTTGGAGTTGTATTTCAACGTTTTGAGAATTAAAGTTTTACCACGTTTTTCAGGGAAATCATTAGTTTTAAAGTTATTGGTCTTTCAAAGTACACGACTTTCGGTGTTTTAAGCTTGTGTATAACGCATAGCTTACCACGTTTATAACGAAGTTTTCGAAATCTAAGTTATCAACGTTTTAAAAATGATTGTGTAAAATTAAATTATCGAAAATCAATGTCTAATTTTGTACCACCTCAAAATTTCAAATTATATTTTGGAATGCAGAAAAATTTATGCTAATATTGTATTTTTGAAATTGCTAAACCATGTTGGGTAGGTAATGGAGAAAAGTGAAAAAGTATTTTAGTACGCGTTCATCAAATTTTGGCGAAAAATGTAATTATATACTTTAATTCTTAAAACATTGAAATACATAGTTTTACGAAAAAAAAATTCCAAAATTTCGAGGTGGGCTAAAACTATATTTATACCATATTTTTAAATTTATAATTTTATAATAAAAATTAATAATCACTTAATGTATATATTATTATAATATAATAAATTATGTAAAAATAAAAAATTTGTGTTACTTGTCATTATCAAGTTTGTTAGGACCACCGTGTTAGATTAGGTATATCACATAAGTTTAAAAAACCTAAATCCAAGATGGATTAATCCACCTTGACTAAAAAGGCTATATTAATTTTTTTTTTCATTTAATAACTTTTTTTAAAAATGTTTTTCATTCTTTGTTCTGGGAACTCTAGACGGAATTACCTACCTACGGATTATTGTGTTCGCTGAATCACCGGGTATCTAGACTATTGAGGCTCTACTGAACCACTAATATAGTACAATATGTTTTGATAACCAAATTGATATTTTGAGATTACCTATGTTCAAAAAATTGATATTTGAAAACACCATTATTATTTTTTGTTTTTGCAATTCATTTATTATTTATCACAAATCTATAAAAAGTATATTGATGAAATTTGTTCTAATAGTTTACATGAAAATCATTTTCATGGTATCAATGAAAATGGCACTTTTACTATATAAATTAGATAGTATATAAATGTTTTAATTGAAAATGTACAATAGATAAAAGTATTAAATTTAGGTGATGGCAAAAAAAAAAAAAACTCAAAAAAATAAAATTACATAAAATGTATAGTAGTTAATAATTTAAAGAACTTTCAAATTTTATTTTCAATTACCCAACTTGACTCTACATATTATTGATGAAATTCAGTAGTAGATATATTATATTGTTGATTATAATAATATAATAATACAATAGAAAAAATTAATAAATGTAATATGATTTTCACTTCATTTTTTCAATTTTTCATTTGGGTTCCTAATAGATTCACATTTTAAATAGGTACTTAGTATTTTTTCATTGTAATATATAGACATTTTGGCATTCATTATTTTATTCAATGTGAAATTTATATTTATTTATCTAATATTACTGCACCTATTTAATCTGTGCACATTTATCTATTTATCATTATACTATTAGTCAAAAAACTCTATAAATACTTCTATGAATTTGTAATTTATTGTTATATTTCAGAATGAATGTTAAAATTTTCCGTCTAAATTGAAAAAAAATATTAAAAATATACCTATTAGGTAGCGTTTTGTTTTCACGGGTAATACAAATATAGGGTCAAAGAATAAATATTTTAAAAATTTGAAATTTTATTTACTCCTTAGTTAATTGTTTATATGTTTCAGATTTAGATTTTAATCATGTCAGCAGACATGATTGTTATTAATGAAGACAAAGCAAATAATTCTCGAAAGAAATTAAAAGTGGCACATATAAATTTAGAAAGTTTATGTGGAGAGGAAAAACCTATAAGTAAGAATTTTCAGTTATCTAAAGAGGAATCTTCACATAAAAATAGTGAGTTATTAAAAAAGAAACTAGTTAAAAAAGAAAAAAGTTGTGATTCAATTGATAGAAGTTGTATGAATGATGATGATATTTACAAAACTGACAAATCCTTAGATTTCAATAAAGAACATTCAAATAAAGATCAGTTTGTGGATGCTGAATTGACAATTTTAGATAATGATCCTAATGTTGATAAAAATGGTGATAATGAAAGTGACAATTATGTACAATTTTCAGATTGTGATTTTGAATTAGAAAATAATACTAATGAAATAAATGATTATTCAAATTATATTTCAAACGCAAATAAAAACATTTTTGAAGATTCTCCCAAAGCCAACACTGATGTTAATGAAATTGGTAGCTCGCAAAATAATATAAATGATTCCATAATTATAAATGATGAAGAAATTGATAACTTATTGGATAAAGCATATTTAGAGAAAAAAAATCCAAAGAAAACTGTCTCTAATGATGATTTTAAAGTGTATGCAAAATCTGTGTTAGAAGAAATAGGTACAAATCATTTTGATATTTTGCCTGAAAATTGGATTGTCACCACTCATAGGTGTGGTATGCCCATATATTTACACAAGAGTTCTAGAGTTGTGACCTTAGCAAGACCATATTTTTTGGGACCTGGTGATCCTGCATCACACTTAGCACCATTGTCTGCAATAACTTGTTTACAATACAAAAAAGGTCTTGAAACTAAAGAACGTTTAAAAAATGAACCCGATTTTCAGATAAGGAAACAAGGCAATATGATTATACCAAATGCCAAAGTTGAGACTGTTCAGGAAAATATTATTAAAGAATCTTTAACACATGAAGAACTTCAGAAGTATTGCCAATCATTATTTAAGTGAGTATTTATAGAATTGTGCTTATTTTTATAATTAATTTAAATTACATATTTCAACTTTAGGTTTAAAAAAGTAAAAGCTCCTTTAAAAAAAGAGGCTCAACCACAACCTACAAGTTCAGAAAGTGATCCCACACAAAAAAATACAAAAGAAAGACCTTCATTGCCGGATAGTACTAAATTAATATCATTTCCAGTTCAAAGCGAGGACCAGGATAAACAATGTAGTCGTAGAGACTGGCTAATAAATCCAAATGGCAAAAGTTACGTATGTATCTTACATCAATATTTACAACATGTATTTAAAACCCAACCATCCTATGTTTTTAAAAAAGCAGAGAATTCAGAAACCTATTCTGCTACTGTTATCCTTAATGGTGTTAAGTATGGTGTTGGTTTCGGTAATAGTAAAAAGCAAGCAAAACAGGACGGTGCCCGCATTACGTTAAATATTCTCATACCAGATATAAAAAACCAAATAGATTCAGATGAAATAAACAAATCTGAACCAGTGATCTTTGATCAAATTAAAATCACCAATCCTAGAGTTTCTGAACTTTGTGTCAAAACTGGAGAACTTAGTCCATATTCCATACTATTAGTGTGTTTACAAAGGAATTTTGGAGAATGTGAGGTGAAAATTGATTATTTATCGAACCATCGTAAGATTCTAAATCAATGCAAAATGGTGGTTGATAAACATACTGCTTCTGTTCCTTGTAAAAGTAAAAAAGAAGGTAAACAAAAAGCTTCTCAAGTAATATTGAGTCTATTACATCCACACATTGACAATTGGGGTTCATTGGTGCGGTTGTATGGTAACCGGAGCATACAAAATACTAAAAAAAAAAAACAAGAACAGCAAGAAATAACTCAGCTCCAATGTAAAACAGATGATTATCAACCAAATGTGGCCATATTAAATAAACTTAAAAATGAAATGATTACGGTCGATAGACAACATAAATTGAACAACTCTAATGCTTACTCTATGCTAACTAAATGCCCATATACTATTAACATATCAAGCACACCCTCCACATCTAACAGCAATTAATTTATTAATATATTTATATTAAGTTTGACCTAAGAAGTTAAAAAGTATTAACTTTAATATCTATGCGATTGAATTTAATATAACTTATAATTTATAATTACCTAATGAAAAACATCTGTATTGTTGTCCAATAAGTAATAAATAGTAGCAGTTTTAGGTAGATCTAAGATTAAGTTCTTAGTGAGATCTTAATCTTCATTAGATAAGATTATTATCAATAAAATTTTGTAAATAAAATAGATTATTGCACTGTATTGTGTATAATATAATTTGTATCAGTAGATACTTCAAGTGGTCAACTATGACCTCAAATTCTAGAATTAGAGTTATTATATAGACAGATTAAAATAATGAATGTTAGGTTAAATTTCAATATGAATGGTAACATGTTGCGACAGGAGGGTGTTTTTTTTTAGCCTTTTACACACTTGCAGGCTGCAAGTGTGTAAATAAAGAACTACAGGTTAAATTTTGTTTATGTATTGCATTAGTATTTAGGATGAGTCTTGGTAGTTTAAACTTTCAACAGCTCTATTTTTTTTTTCGGAAGTAGTATAGGTAGTTTTGGTATATAGTATTATTTTACTACGGTGTTAGGTTGTTTTATTGCTTTACATAGACTATTTGTATTATAAATTAAGTATGAAAAAATTTAAACTCTTTTGTCTAATTTTAAAATTAATTTATATCTGAAAAAATGATTAATAACTGTAATACTCATAGGTACCCAAGTATTTTGGATATTTAGTGCTGCAAAGATTAGAAACCATCAAATTTGTTTTTAATAGTCAACATAATTATAATTTTTTCTTTTGATTGTATACTTAATGTATACTCATAATATATTATGTACAAGTATCATTCAAATTTTATTCAAAATTAAAATAGTCTGTATTAATTTTGTTTTTATGTCATAACAAATTTTAAGTTGGTGTTCTATTAAAATATTATAGTTAAAAATATCACCTCCTATTGTAGCTCCGCTACTCACAGGCATGCACTTGTATGGTGATGCCACATAAACAATTGTATATTTTGTATTATGAATATACCTATTAATCATATGTGCTTAGTAAAAAAGAAGTTATTTACTTAGTTGTTAATCACCAATTAGATATTTAAAAAAAAAACTCAAGTACCTACCTACCCACAATGTTTTTGAATATATCTATTTAAAATATTTCGTATTAATTTAGTATATAAAATACCTTACAAAAGATTATTTTTTTTTTTATTATGTGTATTCCTAGTCATAAGTGTTTATTAAAAAAGGTATTTACTTGTTTTTTACTAACCAATTAGATATTTTTAAAAAAACTCAAGTACTTACCTACCCTCAATGTTTTTTTTAATATATCTATTTAACATATTTTGTATTGATTTAGTATATAAAATACCTTACAAAGGATTATTTTTTTTTTATGTGTGTTCCTATTCATAAGTGTTTAGTAAAAAAATTATTTTACTTGTTTGTTAATAACCAATTGGATATTTTATAAAAAACTCAAGTACTTACCTACCCTCAATGTTTTTTTAATATATCTATTTAAAATATTTTATATTGGTTCAGTATATAAAATACCTTACAAAGGATTATTTTTTTTTTATGTGTGTTCCTATTCATAAGTGTTTAGTAAAAAAATTATTTTACTTGTTTGTTAATAACCAATTGGATATTTTTTAAAAAACTCAAGTACTTACCTACCCTCAATGTTTTTTTTAATATATCTATTTAACATATTTTGTATTGATTTAGTATATAAAATACCTTACAAAGGATTATTTTTTTTTTTATATGTGTATTCCTATTCATAAGTGTTTAGTAAAAAAGGTATTTTACTTAGTTGTTAAACACCAATTAGATATTTAAAAAAAAAAACTCAAGTACCTACCTACCCTTAATGTTTGTTTAACATATCTATTTAAAATATTTTGTATTGATTTAGTATATAAAATACCTTATAAACGATTATATTTTTTTTTATAATGTGTATTCCTATTATTCATAAGTTTTTAGTAAAAAAGGTATTTTACTTAGTTGTTAATCACCAATTAGATATTTAAAAAAAAAAACTCAAGTACCTACCTACCCACAATGTTTTTTTAATATATCTATTTAAAATATTTTGTATTGATTTAGTATATAAAATACCTTACAAACGATTATTTTTTTTTTTATGTGTGTGTTCCTATTCATAACTGTTTAGTAAAAAAATTATTTTACTTGTTTGTTAATAACCAATTGGATATTTTTTAAAAAACTCAAGTACTTACCTACCCTCAATGTTTTTTTTAATATATCTATTTAACATATTTTGTATTAATTTAGTATATAAAATACCTTACAAACGATTATTTTTTTTTTTTTTTTTTTTTTTTTTCCTTTTTTTAAGTTTTTTGTAAAAAAGGNTATATTTTTTTTTTAATGTGTATTCCTATTCTTAAATGTTTAGTAAAAGAAGTATTTTACTTGTTTGTTACTAACCAATTGGATATTTTTAAAAACACTCAAGTACTTACCTACCCTCAATGTTTTTTTTAATATATCTATTTAACATATTTTGTATGGATTTAGTATATAAAATACCTTACAAACATTTATATTTTTTTTTTAATGTGTATTCCTATTCTTAAATGTTTAGTAAAAGAAGTATTTTACTTGTTTCTTAATAACCAATTGGATATTTAAAAAAAAAAACTCAAGTACCTACCTTTACTCAATGTTTTTTTAATATATCTATTTAAAATATTTTGTATTGGTTCAGTATATAAAATACCTTACAAACGATTATATTTTTTTTTATAATGTGTATTCCTATTATTCATAAGTGTTTAGTAAAAAAGGTATTTTACTTAGTTGTTAATCACCAATTAGATATTTAAAAAAAAAAACTCAAGTACCCTCAATGTTTGAGGGTTATTGTCATTTTTAAAAATGTACAATTTAAACTTTTGTTAATATCAATAAAACGAACAATCAGAAAAAAAATGGTAATATACTGGAACTGGTGCGGCCACTGTTGCAAGTGGGAAATTGGGATAGCACGATGCATACGGTTATTTAATTTATATGTGCAACCAATGGTAAACAATCGTTGACTAAAGACGATTCTGAACGGACATCGGTTGCCTAACAGTATTGCTCAACACTGCGGCGATTTCGCCGTAGCAATACCCGTATAATTCTAATTACCGTCTAGTAAAACGTGCGCGTTCACGTTTCTCCGTTCCGTTCTATTGCATAAGTACAATTAAAATAATAAATAAATCGTTTACCGGCGGTCCATAAACCGCGGCTGTAGCGTGCCGCGCGAAATGTCCTAGTGGGATTTTACCAGAAAACCCGCACACCGCACGAGTCCCCCCCTACCCCCGCCGCCGGTGGATTTGTTACACGTTATTATTGCCGCGACGCTGTTGTTTAACATCCGCGGCGAGCGGGTTTTCGTCATTGTACCGATGAGAACGTACGAGGAGGCCACGTCGCCGAGGGCCGTCGCGCGACCGCGGCACCCGTAGCCGCGCTACGGACCCGGCGACCGTCGTGCGGACGGCCCAGAATTCATCCGGCAATAATAGGCGCGTTTTGCCGGCGCGGTTTCGAGCGACCGGGTCTGGCGGACAAACCGTTTCGGCGACCCGCGGCCGGAGTCCGGCAGACGATTGAAAGCCGCGCGTTTACCGTTTTCGGTTGCCGATCGTGTACCGGTGCGGACCATCATTCAGTCGGGCCGTCCGTTTTCTGTAACGAAATATATTTACACGGCGAACGAAACGTTTTGCCGTGCGACCGTCTGTGCAGCACGCGACGGAAAACTGTTTTTGCGAAAACCGCATCCGCAGAACGCGCCCGACGTAGCGGATTGATTGGAATTTGAGAACACCGTTTTTCGTCAACGCTCTCGGACATGTCGGTTAACGCGTATGACCACGAACATGATCCTATCGACTACCTATTAAAACGAATTACCAAGTCCATTGTTTTGTATGTAAGTAATATGAATGTTAATGTTTTCAACCGATGTCAGTTTGTATGCAAAACACGAATCTACATGTATCAAATTGGATTTCCGTTTCAATATTTTTGTAGGTACTTTATTCAATGTTTCTAAATTATAAAATATTTAATTGAAAGTTAAGTCGATTAACCGTATCGAGTATTCGTATCGGTGACTCTCGGCGCGATCGAATCCATCTGGTTGTATTATCAAGCCGCCACGAATAATAGCGGTTCGCCGATAAGGGAGTCCGATATCGATTACTTCCCCGCATCGGCGGATTCGGCACCTGCTGCAGTTGTAGGAACGTCCGAATCGGCAGGTCCAGCGGCCGACCAATCCGATGAATTTAGCAGCCGTACAGTTTATGTCCGTGTGCACTTCATCTGTCCATATACAATATGGGGCCCCCATAAAACCAACGTTCCAGGCACTTCGGGGGCCTTTGGCACGTGCCGGGGCAACACTGTTACCAAGTATTTTAATATTCCTGAGCCCAGGAGCGACGTGTAATTTCATTTCCCGTGTCTCCGGGCGCGCAGTCCGTCGTCGCGGTTACGGATTTCAACCCCTTGCGCTTCGGAGACCGTACACAAAGTCGGACAAATATTTCGCGCGTTCGGTAGCGGATTATCAACATTTTTCTGGGCGGGTGCTGTTATGAATGTAGATTGTACCTCATCTAATTTATATTATCTATGTAACACTGTAATAATATGTGATAGTAGATTATGTAATGTGTGTCATACCGACTTTAGTCAGTATTCACTATATAACGTTGTTTTTAATAGTCAAAATATAAGAGTTAATAATATTAAAGTGAAACTGTAAATTGTATTAAAACACATACACAACAGGTGCCTTAAAAAATGGTACGCATTTAAAATAGGTGTCCCTATTGACGGATGTCTCGGTTTTGGACGACATTTTATTGAAACTATATCAGTGTCCCGGGGTGAGGGGGGGGGTCCAGACCCCCTGGATCCCTCCCGCCACCTCGTGAATCCGCCACTAAGCGTGCACTACCGTATCCCAGGTCAGGGGTGCCAAACCTTTTGAACACTACGTGCCAAAAGTTGCCTTTTTTTTTTTTTTTTCGATCGTTGTATTCAATGTTGTAAAAAAAAAAAAAATTATCGTAATTTGATTGTTTTAGTATAAAAAAGGCCGGTTCAGATACACAGAACACTTGATGCCGATTCGTCGATATCCGGTTTATAGTTAGTAACTTTTAATGAAGTACACGCGGCACTGCGTTCGTCAGTTGGTCGGTTTCTGAAATCAGATTTCATAAAAAAACTCATTTCTGAAAATGGTGACCCGCGCGAACACGTCGACGAGAAAATAGACAAAACAGCCGGTGCCGCTATTTCCAAAGCGGACTAGTCTTTTGGGATTTCATCCCGCACGTTCAAAATCTCGTTCCGCGCGTGTATCACAGCAGAAACGTTTAGGTTTTTCGCGTGCCGCGTGTTCGCCATCCCTGTCCCAGCGTCCACCGCGCAGCGTAACGTCATTACTATTACTGTGACGTACGCGTACGGCGGATAATGTCGCGCGCAGGTTCGGGTGTACGGGTACATAATAATAATAATAATAATAATAATAATAACGATGATAATAATGATAATAACGACGATGATAATAATAATAATGACGACAATGTAACAACCCGCGTTATCGCAAAGGTCCTCCGCGCATACGGACTTTAACCGTACCGGACCCGCGACCGCGCCGTAGAGAGATCCCTTTGAAGCCCGCTCTCGTCGGCCGAGTGTATATTTCAAACGACGACGACCTTTATTCGTTTTTTCCGTTTCGAAATTATTATTATTATCTCGGCCGTGCCGTCGGCGAACCCGGTCCGCATCGTTATAATGTGTAACGCAATCGTTTTCGCCACGAAATGTTTCGCGACTTTGAGCGCGGGTTTTATAATGCATAGCACGGCGCGCCCCCGTGTCGGGGCAGCCCTTTCCCGGACGGCAGTAGGTATAATTCACATTTTCGCAAAACGTCACACGCACGACGAGAAGAATCAAAAAAACCGCGTTGGTACGGCCCTCAGACAGCAAAAAATAAAAAAAAAAATAAAAATAAAAATGTTTTTTAAACATCTTGAAAAATGTCTATTAACTAATAATAAAATATAATAATGGCCGAATTTTCATTAATAAAAAAAACAAAAAGTGTTAAAACAATAATAATTTAACGTTTTTTAAAATATATTTTGTATTAAATATAATAGTATTTAAATAAACGATTGAAAACCATAAAGTTAATATTAATAGTTATACTCGTAGTTAACAAAGTCATCTATAAAATTCCAATATTATAAGGTTTTAGTTAGGTGTACTAATTTATTGGCCATTTATATAGGTGAAACTTTAGGAATTTAACATTAATAAATAATTGAACTTTATAGATAATAATTAAACATGTGTTTTTACATTTTAAATTATTAAAACCATTAAAAATTTAGATATAGATGAAGTAAAATATTAATTTCTGAAGTTCTAATAAAACGAATTATTAAACATTTTACTTATAAACGCAAAATTTATTTGTTATGAAATATTACAATGTATAACTAAGTGAATATAATAAATTAATAAAAAAAAAAAAAAAAAAGACGTTTTAGGACAATGGGGACGGGTGCAGCCACTGTTACAGGTAATTCAGTGTATACCTGTATCAAGCAACGATAGACCACTGCTTACGAAAAAACGATTCTGAGCGGTGTTCAGTTGGTAGTGATGATTTGTCAACAATATATATGCTATATCATAGTAAAATAATTAAATAGGCTCTATACAATTTTTTTAATAATATTCGTTTAATGTCGTACCGTTTTCTTACGTTTTTCCCGATTTTCTCGTGTTTTTTTTTCAAATTTTTCATATTTGCCGAGAAAACTCTAGAGAAAATCGAAAAATGACTTCTCTGGAGTTACTATCATTAAAAGCCGGAGCACAATTTCTGGTAGAAATATTGTCCACAAAAAAATAGAATATAAACGCCTTTGTAAAACCATAAGCTTCTTCGATTCATTCAGAATCTGAAAAAAGGAAAAATAAAATAATTAATTACTATTTCCTCTGAACCGATTTGTTGTGAACTTTCATTATCTTGTAATTTTTCAATGTCCTTTTTTTTGTAATTTGTTGAATCTGCACATAAAAATAAATAAACTAAATATGTATGTAATTATATGATTACATCTCTTAATATGAACATAACAGTTTCGAATAATCTTATAGATTTATTTAAACATAAACATTTAATACCGATATTTTATCACGAGCATAAAACTAGATTCAAATAAAATATTAATTTATGCTTACCAAATTGTACTAAAGCTTTTGATCAAAAAAGTACATTTTACAATGGTTTACATTTATGTGTTAAATTTAATGTTAATTAAAATTATTTTAAGAATTCATCCACTTTCAAAAATGTACAAAAAAAAAAAAAAAATAAGATTTAAATTGTATTTAATTTCAGTTATTAACTATCTCATATTATCTGTCACTTATTGTCTATCTATTTTATTTATTTTCTTTATTGGCCTCATGTTATTAGATTCGATACCTCATTGATGCTCTATTATATTAATTGTGTCTAGTATAATTAAGTCCCCTTGTTTTATTTGAAATTGTAATTGTAATTTTTAATTATCATTTGTAACTATACTTATTCTTATTTTACATTTATTTCATTTTAATAACTTACACTCTCAGCACAAGCTCTGCTTTCTGGGCGTGCTGCAATATTTATTTAGTTATAATTATTGTAAATTTAAAAATTTGTTTAAAATGTATGTACAATATTTTGTTATAATATGTAAAGCCGTAAAGATATGTAATAATAATGTTATGTTTATTGTTGCAATAAACATAATACTATTATGATATTATGATAAATGAGAAAATTCTAGAATGATTACCTAAATAATATAATATAATTATTTGAGCATACAATTTTAAAGTTTCCGTGAATTTTATACGAGTGTATGTACAGATTATTACATACACATACATACACTAATAGTAATTGACTGCTAATTATTTAATTACCAGTTACAGTAGGGATACTTAAGTAATTTGTACATCACATCGATAAATCATTCGTCATTATACATGTGTCAACATTTTTAATAATTAGGTATTATAAGCCTTTTTTACAAGTCAGATGGGTATTAAAAACAAAATATTATTTTTTTTAGATTTGTATCATAAACAATTTATTTGTTTATGATAAAAATTATCAAATATTTTAGTTGTTATAAACACAAATTAATTTTATATGAAAAACAGTAATTTTATTTAAATTATAAATTAAATTTACCCCTCAAAATACAGGTAGGTGCTTGTGCCAGCCACGTTATTATGCTACTTTTAGTTTCTTACAAAACAAACATTGTTTGGGAATTTTTTGAGCACAGAGTCTAGAAAATTTAACAAAATGCAAACAAACATAAATATATAATACCATTTATTATTATTTTTTTTTTTAACTTTGAGAACATTATATTTCAATGTTACCTATACCTTATGTAAATGTTTAATTAAATTTATAGTAGGTACCTACCTATTAATAGTACTAGTTATATATTGGTGTATCAGGGGCGTCTTCAGACCTTGACCATGGAGGGGGGGAGGACAAAATAATTAAATAGAATATTAATGATTGATAAGAAAAAAAGGCGGATATCTGTACTGAATAAAATTTAAGTATTGCCAACAAAAATCGATTTTGAGCGGAGCTTGATTAATAGTACTGCTCAGAGGCGTAATCGGGTTAATTCCATGGCGGGGGGGGGGGGGCGAAAAATGTTTACTCTTGAATACCACCGCTTTGTTCAACAAAACTTAAAATCTTATGTCTAATGTCATTTCAACTTATATTAGCTTAGAACACTGCAGATATATTGTACAAATGCAGCCAAACAATACAATTTAAAAGCTAAATTTATTTTCCACATTAAATAAATAATAATTAAAATAATGATAATATGAATAACAAAAATAATAATAATAATAAATAAAATTTAGATGACCAAATCCAAAATACTTTTGTTTCAAACAGCGTTTTGTGAGTTCCTCGTGGGAAAAAATCAGAAGCAGTAAAAATTGTAATGAAATAGAATTAGGAGGAAGGAGAGTTAGTGGAAGACCGAAAAAGAGGTATTCGGATGCGATTGAGAATGATATGAGGATAGCCGGTGTATACAAGGCGGCAGATTGGTACAAGTGGAAGTTAAGGATGGATGACGACTGACTTCAAATAGTTGGGAAGAAGATGATGGAGAAGGAGAAAACCGCGTGTTTAAACACGATGAACGGATATAATAATTGTTGTGACAAGAGTTGAATAATATATTCTATAGTGCCACGTCAAAATATCGCCATATAGGTGTCCTCAGTCCAAGGTGGTAATTCTAGAGCTAATTCACGCCTATAGAGTTCAGACCGTCGTTCCGCTCTCGGGAATAATATGTAATATGCATACTCCGTAATACATTTAGTTTGATCAGTCAATCACTGATGACTGATCATTTAAACAACCACTAATGACAAATTTTGTCATTAGTACCTAATTGTTTTTTGTTTTTTTAATATTTGAAATTTATAAAGGTATTATAAATTGTTTTAGACTAACAGAAAACATACACAAATGTTTAAATGATACAATATACAAGAATAATAAAAAAATAATATGTATAAAATGTATACATTACAATACAGAATTATGTATAGTTTTCGAGGGAAAATGATAAAGGTATATTATTGTATACAGTGGCGTATTTCGGGATTTTTTTTTTTTTTTTGGGGGGGGGGGGGTTGTCTTGACTCCTGGCAATACTTAAGTGTTAAATTAGTTTTAATTTATTGAGTAATTTTCCATATCAGTTTAATTAATTTTGTGTACCCGTAAATTTACAATGTGTTCATGCAATATACATAAAACTAATATTATTATCGTTTGGTAGTCTCCAATTATTATTAACCAATGAGAGAAATTTTCAAAATAGTTTTAAAATATTTCGTCATTCGTCAACAATATTTTGCAGTAATGAACAGAACTAGAAAAAAAAAATTTGGGGGGGGGATTTAACCTCCGGGACACCCCTCCCCCCCATAAATACGCCACTGTAAGTATAGTTCTATACGTATGATATGGAGGCACGTATAGCCGATTTTTAAACACGAACGAGGAATATAATTTTGTTTATCATACGTATTTACCTATTACCTATAAGAAATTAAATATTAATATATTATTAATAAATAGTGGTAAACAAGATCATATAGAATTCGAACACTAAGTATATTAAATTATATTAAGTATAAAACGCCAACGTACAATGCATACCCAAATGACGTGTTAAGTGCGCCATTTAGTTTTATGCAATAATATATATACATATGTATATATAAGCGAGCGTAAAGCTACTAGAGCGCAGCACTACACTATATTCAAATCTTTACCGTAATAAAACCACCATTTTGGCGATCGTCTTGCCAGACCGATTATTTTATGACTATGCGATTATCAAATGTTTTTCCTCTTATTATTCCGCACAGCCTACCAAAAGTACAAGGTGTCGAGTGTTGTCTATACTCTATTCCAAATAAGAACGGTGGTGGGCTAAGAAAATCGATATAACTTGTACAGTTTAGATTCTGAGTAGAATGAGTTTTTTTTATCAGTGAACAACTTTTCTACCAGCAATTTTGCTTCGATTAACAATGGTAGCACTTTTTCTTAAAGAAAATTTGACTGGGGTTAATACTTAAGGCAGGTAATTTTGTGATTTTCCTAGGAGTTTCCTAATAATCGGAATGAAAAATGGGAAAATAGGTACAATATTAAACAAATATTATTCAAGAAAATGTTTAATGCATATTTTTATTATTTTATCATAATACGACGTATATATATATTTATATTCTTGACGAAGCAACACTATCAACCGAACTCTGTTCAGAATCGTCTTTTCGTTAATACTGATTAATCGTTGCGTACAGGTATAATTCTTGTCTATATCTTACCTTTTCAATTTCCCACCTACAATAGTGGCTGCGCCCGTCCCCATTATCATAGGACAGATCTTTTCTTTTTAATTTACCCATAGATGACGTTATTAAATTGTATCGTACTAACCATGGGAAAACATTACGTTTTCATTAAATAGACCAGAGATCAGCAACGTGTTTAACTATGTGGACGTATTTTTTTAAACCATTTATCGAGGGCTATCTTAATAAAAACAAATTTGACAGAATATATAGTATGAATAATTATTTTTAATACTATTAAAAACAATAATAATATAATAATACCAGTTTATATCAGTCTTATATTAAATGTGTATTGGATGAGTACTACGTACATACATAGTATTTAAATTAAAAGAAATTGCTTTTAGGAAAAAATTTTAAAATTTTAAATTATACGTTAAAGCGATTTTCGTAGCTGCAATTCATTTGTTAATTTGCCATTATCAGCTTGCAAATATATGCTGATAATGATAAATAATAAATTATTGAAATTCGTTATAAAGTGTAAGGTAAACGTTCATTACTAAGGCGTAAAGAGTGTTTAAACCTAACATAACCGTCTTTTTACTCACCAACTAAATTAAAAATTTAATAAAAAAAAAAAAAAAATCATTTGTTGTTCTTCTATTGGAGAAATATTTCTGGTTGAAGACAAAGCTTACAATTTAAAATAACCAACGATATCGGAACGCCGCCGTAAATCCATCAGTTTAATTTTACAGTTTTTCAAAATTATCACGAAAACTACTAGAAAAATCAAAAGCCGAGTTCTCTCGCGAGCATTTATATCCAAAAATGCAACAAAAAAGGCCTCTTTGAATTTTTGATTTTTAACAATATATCTGGTAGAAAACATAGTTTGCCATAATTAAAAACAACGAAGTCGGTAACGCCACGGCACGCCATAAATATTTGCTGTTTTACCTATAATTTTGTTTTCAGTTTTTCCCAATTATTTTAAAAACCCAATTGGATAAAATTCCCATTCAGAAAATGTCTGTACATTCTATACGTTGAGCAAGATATCTTCAAAATACGCAAATGTTTTTGTTCATGCAGATTGATGTTTGAAATTCCCGAACCGCCCAAACAATGTACCTGTTGCTTTCTGTTCCTAGGACTCTGCCGACTTGTGAATTGAACAGAAGCGATTACGTTATTCCCAGCAAAGGCATCAGCCGTATTAAGTAAATAGAGTATTGTGTATTTTATAACACAATCTGCCGGCCTTTCAGTAGTAAAACCGTGTAATACAATAGAGTATTTATATTCGGTTATTTGCTTTTCGAATCGTGTTGATGCGTTTGTTTTGCGCGAATCTCCGCGCGTTTATTTATTCAGATTAATTTTCTTCTCCGGAACACTTAAATTATAATTCACGTCCGCCCGTAGTTCTAGATAACCTAAAAAAAAAAAAAAAAACCAACTGCGCAACTGAATAATCGTTATTAGTTTATATTTATCGTGTGTTATATACAGTTCGAAATTTCAAACGCCGCAGACTCATTATACTTTCATCGTCAGAAAAGTCATTCGGACGGCGAAACACTGAATTATGTATGGTGTAGACCCGCTGCAAAATTGTACGTGTACAAGGAATAATTTTTGGATTCGATATCGGAAAAAAAAAAAAAAAGAGAAAAAAGAACCCCGATTAATCCGTTTGCTATATGATTTATATCGTATTATTTAGTGTCGACCGCTGCAGTATAAATAAACGAAAATATTTCTTGTATCATAGTATCATACGCTGTCATGATACATCATTCATTATTTCGAAAATCGAAAGTAGTTATTCGTTTCACGCAACGACACGATGCAACATTATTTTTCGTTAAAAAAAAAAAAAAAAACGCTTTCGGGGCTAGTATAGAGCTTAAAAGTACCCAAACTATAATCGTATACGCGTAGTTTTCACACACACACATATATATATATACACACACACACACACACACATGTATATATTTTTCTGGTCACGTATTTCGAATATATGTATACGTGTATACAGTGTGTCCCATGAAGATATACCGAAGAAGTGCACAGTAAATTAATCGTAATAACAATAATTATCAATTAGAGAACGCGATTACAGTCTACTGCATAAGACTGTATGTACTTTTCTCGGAACTTTATTAAAACTATGAACAAATCACGAATTTAACGAAAAGAAAAAGTTGATACGCACACATTTTCAGAAAAATAAACCCTATGAAATGGCTATTTCACAATTTTTCAAAAATAATAAAATAAAATATTTTTTTTTTTTTTAAGTTTTTTACCAAAACACAAACAATTAACTGAAGTATAAATATTTGTAGTCCTTATATATGTGAATAATATAATAATAAAAAAAAAAAAATAGAATTTGATTATCATTATTATTATCTATATATTATATATTTATACTGGATGATTCACTAAGCGTGCTTACTCCACTTTTTCGGTTAAATATTGCATATGTAAGTTTAGGTAAAAGGAGAGTAGCGGAGCACTAATAAAAGGCTACGCGCCGTGATACCTCACTACTCTCCCCCTACCTAAACTTAAAAGTGGAATATCTCGTCAACGGGTTGACGGAAATCAGAAAACGTTAACACACAACAAGTTATTTAAACTAATATTTATGTAGTTTTTGAATATAATTGGTTCTTATTTGAAAAACCGACGTTGGTATTGCCACATTATAAACTCTTTAAATGTAAAATTTAACAAAAAAAAAAAAAAAAATGGGGTGAGTACGCTTAGTGAATCACTCTGTGTACGTAATATTTTAGTACGCATTATGTATTTTCGTGATAATTCGAATGCCAAAAAATAGAATTCGTGCCTATTAATCAGGGCTTTGTACCGGTTAAAACTGGTTTCGTTATTAACTGGTATTATTGGAAAATTTACATGAACGATAACGTAACCGGAACCACAATTGGTTATTTTATACAACGAAAACGAAATGTTTAACCAGAATTATTTTTCGTTCGTAAACTGTTTTTTTCATTGCGGCCTTTATTGTTGATTAAGTACACACGAGATTGTTGGTTAGTGTGTTTTATACTTTAATGATTAGAGATTAGACAGCCGAGTGTTATCGTCGGTGCTATAATCAAATAGTTTGTGGCGGGACTACCGCCACAGCATTCACAATTTCATCAAGTATATTATCAAGTATGTTATCTGTATATGCATACATAATTATATTTTATTTGCACTTTTTAGATTAGTGTTGGGACATCATTTTCAGGCATAAAATACACATTAAGTGATTTAAGAACAAGCCTCGATCAAAAGATATTGGAAGGTATTGTGATTATCCGTGGTGATAATTAGTAATTAGTTATTTTTTTTGTTAGATACAAATTATAAGTTTATAATTTAATAGTAAAGTATTATAGTTTATTTAAAGTTTAAAATGTTTAAATTCATATTAAAATAAAGTAAATTCATATTTAGTTTTATGTTTCGTTTTTTATGTTTAGTAGTAGATAAATATTATATATTATTGTACTACTACTGCTACTTATTACTTACATAGTTGAACGTTGTTATTATACAGGTTGTAACCAGGACTATTTGTGTTTTTTACATGTAACTCCAAGAAAAATAAATTTAAAAAGAACAAAATTAAACGGTTTTATTAATTTGAAAACCGGTTTTAAAAAACCGTAGGATCAATATTAACCGGCATTTGAAATCGAAAAAAAAATAGAAGAAGACCTAAAACCAATAACCGCAAATAATTATTTCGGTTTGAAGCCCTGCTTCTAATACATATACAATCTTTTAGATTTACATTTAAATTGGAAATCGGAAATTTCGACGGTTGAAATTCGATTTCCAGTTCATCGTATTATATACTTACCGCATTATATTCACACTACGGGTCGATGCTGCGAAGCGTAATAACACGAGTTTTGAATTTCTTCGATATGATAGCGACGAAATCGTGTATACTTACCTATCGAAATGCTGTTTTACATTATACAATTGCCCAGTTACTCTGCACGGTATAGTACGTGAACTACCGTTATTTTAAGAGGATTTTAAGGGTTGCAGTTTTCTCGGCTTTTTATCAACTCAAAAATATTCAAATACACTTCAACTAGATTTACAAATAGTCCCGTGTCATAATCACAAACGTTTATTAAAACCATTTCTCACGGACATAATCTATACGAGTTAAGTTAAGAAACCCAATGTTTACCATAAAACAATGAAAACTGCTTGTACTGTGAAACTTTGGCTTTAGTTGTTCGATTTTACTATTACGTCGTAGTCATACGTGTTAAAGGTTAAGGGAGACACCACCCCTGTGGAACATCAACATACATTTTTGAAATTCCCGATGTTGAAAAGCCATACCGGACTTGAAATTATCGGCGAGTTAAATAAAATATAATATGGGAGACAAATTATTAGTGATATGAGAAATTCCGTTTCAAAATTAACCAAAATAAATCAACACTCGAAAAAGGCGTCTGCTTGAATGTTTCCTCAACAAACGCATTCCTACATCAGATACTGCAGTTAAGTACTTGGGACTCAATTTAGATACGCGATTGATCTGGATTAACCATACTCGAACTAAAAAAAAAACGAACCCCAATTCTTCAAATTCAAAATTTACTCGATGTAAAACTCGAAATCTATCATCATTATTTTTATACTACGTGTTATTTGTTTTATTTTCAAACGTTTAGTTTATAAAGTAGTTATAAACATTGTTTGATAATTAAAAGAGTGTGAGTAAAACCACCTACAGTAAAGTAATATGTGTGCCTGAAAAATAAAATTCAGAAATATAGAAGACTCTTGTTTTGATGGAGTTAACATTTTGAAACTGTAATATTAATTCGGTAAAGTTATATAAAAAAAAAACCCATACATTTTGCAAGGATTTTAACCTAAAAGGTTTTTTTTTTTTCAAAAGTAGTGACGTGACTTAAAACTATAAGGTAAAATAAGGCCTCGGTGACATCCATTTTGATAACTCTGTCTACACCGCAAACGGAATCCTAAATCCTGCACCACTGCGGGTATTCTATACCTTCTCGACTTCCTATCTATAACGGTAGTCAGTAGACTACCCAGTTATCCGCAGTGCGAAGTGTGTCCGTCTTCAACTGTATACATTATACAAATTAAAGCTCATCTCGTGTATTTAGATAAAAATACCATCGTAATGGCCGGTCCGGCGTTTGTTTTTTGGCATTTCCGGTGATGCGTTCAATTCTCGTCGGTCTCGCTACCGTCGTTGCTGCAACGTCTGGGGTACCGCCGACTTCTCCTGGAGGACCTCCTCCTACGCCTCCTCCTGCGGCTACCGCATCGGTTCCTCCGGGCCGCCGTCATGTCCTTCGTGGCGGCGGCGCTGCCGCTGTTGCTTTCCGACGACGACGACGACGACGATCCGTCGCCCGTCGACTTGTTCTCCCCGTCTTCCTTCGCGTTACGGCGCCGACCGGACCTCCGCCGCCGTTTCCTGCGGCGCGCCGTCACCATTTCCCCGGACCCCTCGTCTTCGGTCGTGAACGCGTCATCCGTGTCGGAGTTGTCGTTGTCGTCACCCGAGTCCTGACTGCTCGGCCGCCGCCGGGACCTGCGGGACGATGACCGTCTACGCCGCCTGCCGCTTCTTCTCCGGGACCGACGGCTCCTCCTGCGGCGGCGTGCCATGGTGACCGTGCCGTCGAGGTCGTCCGCCGCCGCGGCGGACGACGCGGCCGCCGCAACAGTCACGTCCATCCCCTGCCCGCTGTCGGTCTCGTGACGGTTCGCGTCGGCCGCTCTACCGCCGGACACGGAGACCGTCCGGATGTCCTTTGTCACCGACTTTACGGCCATCGACGTGTTATCGTCGGGCGGCGATCGTTTGTCGGCCATTATCTTATTTGTTCCGCTCGCCGCCGTCCAGTAAAAAAACGCGAGAACAACACACGAAATTACACAATACTCGAATTTGCTCCCGTTGAATGGGACTAAAGTTAAAACGGTTCTGTCGGCGTCGCGCGTCAGACTGAACGGTCGCAGACAATACGGTAAACTGTACGCGGTTTCCACGGAGCGCCGAACGGTTTTCGATTTTGTGTTTTTATTTTCGGCCAGCCCATTTTCTTTGTTGCTATATTGTAATATGGTCCGCGTTTCTGTCAAACGTATAATTGATTTTAGATTCTGAGCGAACCGAGGGATGCATTGATTTTACTATGATGTGTGTGTGTGTTTATTATTTTTTAAAATTATTTTTGTGTCTGTGGGTGATTTTTCTACCGTACATGTCGCTCCAATCAAAACACGACAAACGACTTCTCCAGTTGGTGCGTCGAGGATTTTTTGAAATTTTCATTAATATTCGAGGTAACGATGAGGAACTGCAGGTTCTTTAGGTTAAAAAAAATAAAATTAAAAGATTGAAAATAGGGCAATATTAGATAATGAATAATAACCAAGTAATTTATATTTCTTAACAGATCCATGTCTAACTCATTTTAAATAATCTCTCCAATTAAAACAAATCCTATGTAAAACGACCAATTTGTATAACATTTTTGCTTTGTATTCGTTCATTTATTTATTCATATTCAGTCGCGTTTTACTTTTTGACTTTTTGATTTTAACTGACGGTGAATTTTTAATTCGAAACCGGTCGTACAATACACATTTCATAATACTTCAGGCGACGTATTTATTTATTTATATATTTAGTAGCTGTCCCGCGCCCGGTGTTGCCCATGCCAGTTTTCGTTATTATTATTTTACCCATATTCAATTTTGGTTTTGGCCGTGTCAGAATTGAATGAAAACAAATAGGTGGAAAGTGGGTAGTCCGCATTCGGCGGACTAGATGTGCTCTATTGTGAAATTTTAATAGTGTAAATAATAATAATAATAATAATAATAACTAAAATATTTTTCTTTTCCGTAACACCAAGGTAACCCTCGAATAAACCAAAACAAATAATTAAGCAATTATAGACATTCGTATCGAATATACCTAAAACCCCTATTTTAACCCCTTAGAGGTGGGATTTTCAAAAATCCTTTTTTAGCTGATGCCTACTTCATAATAGTTATCTGCGTGTCATATTTTAGCCCGATCCGTCCTGTGGTTTGGACTAGGCGATGATGAATCAGTCAGTCATGATATGTTATTTTATATATATATACATAGATTTACGAGTATTAATCATTTAATCATTTTGTTTCGACTTTATTATTCCATTACTTTACTTTGGTCAACAAACGAATTTTGAACTTCTAACATTTATAAAGGTACTGTGACTAAGTAATTTTTGAATTGGTGTACGTACAATTTACGAGACGTATTTTTTTTGTATTCAATATGAATTTTTGCGATTACCTATATTAAATACTAGCCCGGCTTTGCTTGTGCAATAAATGCTTATCTTTGTATTAGGTTAGATTACTAAAGATTTACCCAAGCTTATGACTCGTAGTAAGTTTCTTTTGCTGGTATGGTTAAAAACTTTTTAGCTTTTTAGGTGTTTATTTAACTGCTCAACGGTGGCGACCTAACCTGCTAATTCCTTGTTTTAATCCCCGTCAATATCACTGAAGTTAACCGTTATTGCCCTTAAATGACCATACAACAAAAAAATCACATTTTTTTCTTCATTACGTATTATTATTATTAAAAATTTGTTATGTTATTACCGGGAAAAACAGATGCATTGTCGGTTATTTATTAAACGGCTGTTATTATTGTTTTATTATCAGTAAAAATAATTGTATTTATATCTAGCATAGAGTAATATTCTATGACATGAATTAAGATTAAAGTTATCTTTAGTACGTGATAGTCGTGATATCAAGTGATTAATACTTAATTAATATTTGTTTTATTTTAATAGCTAGGTTCGTTTTATGCCTTTTGCTATGACAAATGTGTGCGTACAGTTAAACATGTTGTTTTTTGCTAATACGTTTTGAATTTCCATTCAATTTTAGATTGTGAAAATGACGTTGTGCTCTGTTTTCAATTGCAATGAAAGGAGTGAAAAGCAATCTTTATCTGGAGTACATTTTCATGTATTTCCATGTCAATCAAAATCACCAACTAGGTTTCGAAGTTGGGTCATTTATTATAAACGAAAAAACGTTAACCCTGGTGATGGCGCAAGAATTTATTCAAAGCATTTTAAGTCTGAAGACTATAATTAATGTCCAATATATAAGTCAAATTAAAACTTAATGCAAATGCTGTTCCTACGGTTTCTAAAAATATTCCCTCTACTTCAAGTTCTTCAAATTTATCCGAACGAGAAAAAAGACAAAAGTCAAAAGAAAAAAACAAATTGTATCTTCTTTAATGACAAGTACACTAAAAAAGATAAAGCCCTCAAATGAGGGCTAAATAGGTCTTTTGAAAAAAATGAACGTGAATCGAGTGATGATGATGTAGAAGACGGTAATTTAGTGGCGATTAAAAATAAATCATTTGTGGCTGGTAAATAAAACGTGGTCGGTATACAATCTGAATTAGGTAATGAAGTATTAAAAGGTCACCTTGGTTTATCATTCGATGAGATTTCAACTTTGGGGAATGAAAGTTTTGAAATTTGTAATGATGACATCGAAGTATATCAAACTGGACAAATTCCATGAATAAATGTAAATCTAACAAAATAGAAAACGATTCGTGTTACATTGTTTTCTGGGAGTGTTTGTCAATTTTATTTATACGTTGCCATATAACTGTAATGCTTAAGTGGAAAGTATTCATAATTATACCAAGGGACCAATGTTGGCCGTACAAATTATATGTGGAAATGGGCATATTTTCAAATGGACATCTCAGCTATTATCTGGTTAACGACTTGTAGGAAATATTTTAATGGGAGCTGCTTTAACGTTATACGGTGTATTATTTAATCAAATGAAAACCTTTGTTCGTCTTTAAAACTTGCATTTTTTTCAAGAACAGTTTATGATAAAATCATTAACAACTAAATAGCAACTGTAGTTAAACTAATTTGAGACCACCATAGATAAAATAGTACACACGAACTAAAAATGAGTAGAAGTATTTGGTTAGCTAGTGATGGTCACCGGGATTGCCCCGGTTAGTGCGCCAAGTATTACACGTACTCAGTCATGGATGTTCGAAGCTCCAAAATAATAGATTTTAAAATTACTCAAAAAGGAATGGTACAGGATGATTTAGAAAAAAAACCATGCAAATCAATACTTCAAGAATTTGAGAAAGAACGACGAATATAACATTAATGTATTTTTGACAGATCGACATAAGGTAATTAGTTGTTATATTTGAACACATCAACGGATATCAAACATGAGTTCGATGTTTGGCATTTATCAAAAAGTTTGACAAAACGATTAAAAACTCTAGAAAAAAATCATCATAGTGCGTTCATGTGAAAAACAAGTATAATATATCACTTAGTGATCTGCTCAAACGTGCAATGGAAATAGAACTGTGTTAGTTGAAAAATTTACATCAGTTCTGCATCACATTTCAAACATTCATCAGTGAAATGATAATGGACAGATAAAAAATTATAAATTATTATTTTGTATCCGGTCCGATCTACTGCGGTTGAGTTTCACTACTTCTACTGGTTAGATCGAGGATTTCAATAGCTTAAAACCTTTTCCGGACAATGTGGATCATTTTACGGAAAGCTGCATACAAATTGGTCTAGTAGTTTCAGAGACCATGCGTGACAAAGATTTTCATTTCAAATTCATACATATATAGATTTACATATTAGTTATTAGGTATATTACACATGTTATTATTTGAAGTTTCGATTAGATAATTTTTCAAAATAACTATTTCTAGGAACATATACAGAGTACCTAATCTAAAAATGTATGTGAAGTTTATTACCTACAATCCCCCGATTAAATTTTACACTATTCTAATTTATAACCCATAAACGATAAATCCGTATCAATCATATGAATTAACGTAACTTTAAAAAAAACATATCTATTATTCTATTTATAAAAAACAAGCAGCGATATAAACTCTCCAACAACACATTTGTATTGGATATCTTTAAATCTCGAATAATATTACGATTTAGTTAGAACAATTGATTATGAAGAGTGTCTTATTATTTTATTTTTAAAAAACTATAGCATTTTTTTCTCGACTATTTATGTCATGGTTTGGTTCCCAATGGATAGGCGTGATCTAAAATCCACAAATTTCATTATATAAATTATTTTGAAACCAATATTATTAAATATTCCATATTAAATTATGTATTTTATTTTAGTTTCAACGAGATTATTAAAAAAATTTAATTTTTTTTTAGGAGCTATTATAGCCATTGTTTGGAAAAATAAAGGAATTTTAAACGCCTCGATCACAAATTTTTCAATGGATATTTATGAAGCTCGTATGTCAATACACCTATACTATAAAATTGAGGAAAGGTTTGAGGCACTTCGACCCCTTGATTATTATTATTATGTGAAACAATAACTTCTACTTTAGTTATGCAGCAAAGTGAAAAATATAGATAATAATAATATTCATAATTTAATAATTTATAATTTATAATTTTACAATAATGTTTTAACCATCCCTGTTCCAGTGTTCCCTTAGAAGAATCGTTATAGCGACGATACGGAAATTGTACAAAATTCAAAATCTAATTTTGGTTGTACGAAATTTTACAAAATAAAGTACATTAATATCGACGTAATCGTCGGCACGGTTGAAATTTTAAATTTGATCAAATTAATGGTCCTGGCTCCTGGTTGCTAGGGAACGTTACCGCAAAACCCGTAAGATGAAATCGAATTTAGAGGATTTTCGAGGGTCGTACAAAATTTAATTTTGGTTGTACAAAATGGCGTACAAACAATTAATGTATTCGTGGTACACTTTTCATACCACGTATAGAAATACAAAAGAAAGAAGAAGAAAAAAGAACAGACTTATTTAAAATTTTTTTTTTTTAAATTTAAATATGTTATTATTTTATCTTAAATATTACACCAATAATAAATATTATACGACAATTTTTCTTAAAAATTGTTATCCAATTTAGAATTCTCCATAATAATGATTTAAAAAAAAAAAAAAAAATATTATATAAATAATAATAATAATCACTAAAAATAAATAGGCACATTAATAACATTTTTTTTTTTGTATTCATTCTTACGACTACAAAACTATTATAGTAAAAAATATCACGAAAATTATAATGAAGTTAAAAAAAAGAATTATCTTAAAAAATATATAAATAAGCTTAGAAATTAGCGTTCGTGTACACATACAAATGTATTCATATATAATAAATAAATAAATATAAATATATATAATATATTATACATGTGTACATGTACATATATTTATATATTACTATATATATAAGTAATATGTATATGTGTGTGCTGTGAATATATAGTTGTGCATATTATTATATTTTTAAGTTTGTTATGTATGAATAAATATAATATAGGTATCGTTAATTTATTAGTTATGTAGATAGTGAATTAAAAAAGTCGTATTTCATTGTAAATTTAAATGTTCGTAGATAATTTAAAAATCGTTTGAATTTTTATTCTCGACAAGACGAACGAATTAGAGACAGAATAAAAAAAAAAACAATAATAAGTCGATACCTGCGTATATGAAATTACATTGTAAATTAATGCAATTATTTAAACGGTTTTCGAATATTTAGAATTCATTATTATTATTGTTAATATTACTTATTATTAGTATTTTTTTTATTTTTTTTTTTTCAATTTTAAACCATCGTTTATTAGTGAGTGAATCTTTTTAATATTCCATTACGATAAAATTAAAATTTCAATATATGGTATATATTAATATATTATAAATTTTGATTGTCTGTTTTTTTTTTTTTTTTGTTTTTTCTTTGATAAAGTCGTCTCTTGTCCTTCAATGCTATTCTAAAATGAAAAACAATGGCATATGTACATTAATATGCATACTCTTTATAATAAAATATAATATTATACGTGTCCGATATCAAAAAAAGAGGTGTCGCGAAGATATACAAAAACATGTAGGTTCAACGTTTCTTTTTTTAATCGTAATATTTTTATACCTTCGTAGTTTATTTTATAACATGTATTTTATTATACGCGTCACAAAAAAATATATATTATAAAAATGTTATCATTATAGTATAGTATTTTTGTAATGAGTTAAATTTTGGTTTTTTTTTTTTTTTAAAAATATTAACTACAATGTTATACATTATTTGGTATTCATACGGTATAGTTTTATTTATTTGTTTTTTGTAATACGAAGAGAAAAAAAAATGATGTCTTTATATATATATACGGTAATGTCTGTCCGTCATCGTCATTGCAGCGAGATATTATTTGTCTCGAGTTTTTTTTTTTTTCCCCCAATGACGTTTAATTTGTAATTTTGAATCGCGGAGAAAACAACTCAGAAGGAAGGGGGGGGGGAGTCAAAAAATTATAAAAATGGGTGAATGTAATGCCTAAAGATTGAAAATAATTTTGTCTTGTTTTTTTGTCCGTTATAAAAGATAGGTGACGGAAGAAGGTGGTATTTTTTGTAAAAAAAAAAAAAACCGAGGTACTCCGTTTCCGCGTCTCCTGATTCCTCAAATCGAACACTAGTGACTCAGGGGAAGAGAGAGAGATAAATACATGTGCGAAAATTCAATAAATTCATAATTGTATATTATGATGACGTACGAATTATTTGCGTATTGTTAAACACACGTTATCGTTTTATGAACGTGCGTCATGTAAAATTATAAGGAACGATGCGTTCGTTGACCACGATAGAACGACAAGGACAAACATTACACGCGTTTCTACCATATTGTGATAATATTATTATTAAATTAAATTAATTACGTCACTCGTAGATTTGCAATCTGTATAATATGTTATAATGTGCAACTATATTGTAGGTAAAGATGATAAAAAAAAAAAAAACATTAACAAACTCAATAAATAAATAAATAAATAATAATAACTATAAAAAAAAAAAAAATAATAATAATAAAGGAACAAAAAATTATAAACTTTTAACATGTACACTTTTTTTTTCAAAATAAAACAAATTTTATTTGTGTAATAATATTATTGTTCGTAAAAATGTTGTTATAAGTATACGTACATTTATTACGACTATAATATAAATTATGATAATATTATATAATATGAAATTACATTCTGGTAAAAAAGTGTTTTTCTGGAAATTCTTGATAAATTTAGTGCTAAATAGTATTTTTTTAAAATTTTTTTTTTTATATATATATATTTTATACGGTTGTTTTGTCCCCCAGACGTCACCTACCTACGTGATATTCACGTGATATATTTCGGCCGGGAATTCGCGAGAAAACTATGTGGTTTTTTTTTCTATTTCGTTTTTTTTTTTCTTTGCTGTTCGACGTGATAAAAAAAAAATCGAAACGTATTTGCGTCGCCACTGTCCGAATATCAATTCATCAAACGGTTAAAGGATTTCCACGAACAGTTGGATAGTATAATTGTTTTTTTTTTTTTTTTCATCGCTTTTTTCGGGTTTATTAAATTTTCGCAGTGAAAAATGTACATTTTTCCAAAAGTCTTACGTTACATCCGAACCGTTGGACCACCCAGACGTTTTCCGTGTCTTTGAAAACCGATGTTGTCAACGTTGTCGCGAGACAAATCTCCCCGCTGTCAAGAGACTTTTGCAGGCGGACGTTCTCTCCGCATAAAAATATGTTACGATATTATAACACGACGATGCGGATATAATAATATCACAATGACTAATATTATGGGTAGGTACTTTTGAAAAATATTTCGTTTCGCGGACTACTCTTTAATTTTTTTTTTTTTTGGTTGTTGTTTTTAAATGGCCGATAAGATGATATTACGGACGATTTAAAAACTACAACAAAGGCTGCGGAGAGACGAACAATAACGGACGTGCATGATATAGCATAATATAGCTGGCAGGTATAGTAGGGCGATTATCGCGCGTAATTTTAATTTGTTTAAAAGTTTAATAGAACAATATAAGCGCTAATATTAAAATGCACGGTTATTTTGTTCAATGCATCACAAGAAAAGTAGAGTAATATCGAGTTTATGGTGGGGCGTATAGGCGCGACCGAGGGGGGCTTGGGGTGGGGGGGGGAAAGTCCCTCCGGTTTTCCGAACAGCCCCCCGCCCCCCTCCAGTCACGCCGAACACATAGTTAGATCTATTAATATTTTATAACAATTGTTTGTATTTGTTCGCGCGGTTACAACGACGCAGGTGGTACAATGTATTATTTTCGAATTCAAGCGAATATATCTGTTCGGGGCCGTAGCTCCCGGGAATTTTCACCCTAATTGCGCCCGCGGGAGGATATGGGGAGGGAATTGGAAATCGTTTTGTCGCTAACCGTAGCTACGGAACGCCGGAACAGAAGGACCCGGGACCAGCGGCACAGACACTGCGAACTTCGCGGTGCGGCCCGTACAAAAAACTGCGGTCGCGGAGCGCGGGCGGTCCGTGCGACATGAATGTGGCTGGCGACCGCCGGTCCAGTGGCCCCATTAACGGTAACCGGCAACCGCAACGCAACAACAATAATATTGCGCGCATCGTGTTTGTCGTGTCGAGATCCGACCACTAACTCGGGGAAAATCCCGTTTCGGGAGATTTTCGGCGGTTTTCAAAACGGACGCCTCGACCGTGCACCGCTGTACACGCGCGCGCGGGTACACGAACTAAACGATGATTTTTTTTTTTTTAACTAATTCCCCCCCCCCTCTCCCCCGATTAAACGTTTCGCACACACACACACACACACACACACACCGCAATACAATAACGTAACAGAACTGATAATTATTGTAATAATATTTATTCATAATAATTTATATATCAGATAGGTATAATATAATAATATAATGTAATAATATAATAGTAAATATATTGTTGTTATCGATTTCACACAAATTAAAATAACATAAATATTATTATTATTAATATAGTATCATCAAACATTATAAATACCGAACAGCAATAATTTTCGTATATTCTCGTGTATTTTAACAATAAATATGTAATAATAATAATAAATTATGCATCGTCGTACGGCGATTTATATTATACGGATTACGGTTGTGTGTAGATATAAATTGTATATTTGATTAGGGTTAATTTATTATAATATTTAATTGAATAATAACGTATGCTCGTTTCATTGTAATATACGATCACCGATTGGTAAGATATTATCTTAACGGATTGAAGATAATTTATTAAAGGAAAACGAAAAAAAA
>CABPRJ010000499.1:86130-136629 GCA_902439185.1 Cinara cedri
TTTTTTTTTGTTTTCTTGTTTTTTTTGGTTTTCTTTCTTAAACATAACCCTACGAAATCTAATAAAATATCGTTAAATACAATAATAACTAAGTATATAATAATAATAATAATAATAATAATAATAATAATAATAATAATAATATAATAATATAATAATAATATAATATAATATAGATAGCGTGAAAGAAAAAACATAAAAAAAAAAAAAAAAAAAAAAAAAAAAAAAAAAAACAAAATAAATAAATAAATAAATAATGAAAATGGCCGGGTGCGTGTTAAAACGTTAAAATAACAATGGAGGTGAATTTCAAGTTTGATTTTATCATATTATCGTAATGTGGCGTAGCGGCGGACGTAAACGTTCTCCCGTAAACCGGCCGCGGAACATTTCACTTTCGGCGGGTAAACATCGTCGTGCGCGCGACAATGCACACGCGCGTGCGGACCGGCGGGGGTCCGAGTCGAACGCGGACGGGAGGAGAAAAAACAAAAAAAAAAAAGGAGAGAAAAAAAAAACAACAACAACGACAACGACGACGGCTGTACCGCGGACGGATTTTACGCGCGCGTACAGTGGCGCGATTATTGCCATTCGGATTGTCGTTGATACCGTTCGCGCCGTTTGTTTCCGTTTTTGTCGTTGCGTTCCGTTCCGTCTAATATTTCGCGTAATTATAATGATAATAATAATAATAATAACGTATTCTAAAATATTATCGGTACTCGTCTTATCGTAATGATATTACAGCAATACGAAATGCAAAGTGCTCGGTCTATACCGTTAAGTAATACAATAATAAAATGTTGTCGGAAAGAGAAATAGAAAAAAAGAAAAAGTTATAATATCGTTTAGCGTAATATAATCGGCGCGCGTGATCGTTGACAGTGTATAGAATATAACTGCGGTTTCCGACCTATTTCAAAAAAAAAATGGATAAAGGAAACTCAAAAAAAAAAAAAAAAAAATACCTATTACAACTTATGTACTGCAAATTAATAATAATAATAATAATAATAATAATAATAGTCGTTATCATTATTATCGTTCGATATTTGTGTATGCGAAAGTAATAATTATATTCTACAATATTAATGTTTTATAAGTTATTATAGTAATATAATAATGTAATGCAATAATAATAATATGTATACACTAATAAAAAACGAACTTTTTTTTTTTTTTTATATACTGTGTATATTAGTTGTTTTAATAAACTGATGATGACTTGAATTGATCGTGATTTTGTTAATAGATTTTAGATTACAACAGCTCATACATCCCTGAAAAAAAAAAAAAACAAAACAAAACAATTAAAATGCAATTCGTTAATAATTCACATATATATTGGGTTAGGATTTTAAATACTCGGGCACGGCGTTAAAAAAACAACATAACCGACGGCACATCGCGGAGAAATTAAAAAAACATTTTTCAATACAGTGGCGTGCGCGGGCGGGCGGGATAATATCCCCCTGCATCGGCTTAACAAAACAACAATTGCCAGCGTTTATTTACCGGCTTTATCTCGAAATCATATGTCTTAGCGAAGTAACAAGGAAAAAAAAGCTCGGGTTATTGAATGCGATTCGGCGTTATTGGATCCGGTTTTTCAGTTATCGTTGTCGGGTAAGGTGTGAGACAGACGTAGATTCAAAGACTTATCCATGAACCGTGGCTATTATTTACTGCATCCCCTCACGTTGAACATGTCCGGGAACGCCACTGATTCGATGTGCTCTCCGAGTAAATATAGAGTCAAAGTTGTTATCGAAGAAATCGATAGAAGACATTTACACGTTATTACGAAATAGTGTTAGCAAGACCTGCAACGGTCATTGCGTGCGAAACGTGGCTCACAACTTAGCAGGCGGATTAGAAGAAATCAGCTGTGATGGAGAGAAATTTCCCTAAGAGGATTCATACGGACCTGAAAAACGACGAGAAGCATAAATCGTTACGAATTTCGAGAAAACACCAAACAAAGAAGTCCAGACTTGGCGCATCCTTATTGAAAATAACTCCCTTCGAATTATCTCTGTTAGAAATATTTCTCGTTCGAAATATCCAACAATGTTCAGCAATGCATAAAGCAGTCGAATTTTTAACGCAAATTCATAATCTCGACCGCATTATGTTGTCCAAAGTCAATTATTATTCGTATTTTGTATTTTCGTTGAATGCATTGAGTAATATGGAAAATACTCAATGACTTTAGCTGAGTTTCAATCGAATTAAGGAGTTTGTGTGACGCGAATTAAACGGGGTTATTTTGACCAGCAGGATATTTTTAATATACGGGACGTTTTGAGGGGCAACTGTTTTAAGCTCGAGAACCGTTACGGCGTTGGGCGATTTTAGTGGAGCGTATAGCTCAAGACGCGTTGAGGATAGTGTTTTGAAGCGACGGGCCTCAACGGCCTGTATAAAACTGTTATTGAGAAAAAAGAAGAAGAAGCGGAATAATAACGTCCAGATTTATAAGGAAAAAAAAAAATATCTATATATGTGTACAGTTTTTGAACGTTTTCTCGGTTCCGGAATTATAATGAAATTCCGAATCGTAATTGTGTATACTCCACGCGGGTTTTGTCAATTCTGCGCGATGACGTCTATTTTTCCGGATTTACAACGCGGCTCGCGAAGATTTCCCGAACGATCGCACGAATGAACGAACGATAATATAATTCGCGACGGATGTTCCGTAAATTATTGTTGTCCTGGAGTATGGAATAAAATAATAAAGTAAACAAATATAGTAAACGAACGTGTAAATAAAAAACGAGCACATGGAAATGTCATAAATAAACGGACCAATGCGTCGCCGGGAGTATTATGGTTGTGCGACCGGTTTCGAATTAAAAATTCATCATCGCACGGTCGAAATGTAAAACGCGACCGAACCACAAACTATTAAACGAAGGAATACGTAGGAAAAATGTTCGGGAATTGACGTTTTTGAAATAAAATCGAAAAAGACCGCCCGTGATTCGGATGTCGCTAAACGAGTTTTAGAAAATATAAACCATAATAAAAGTTTCGGTGTCGATGCAGACGTTGGAACTATTAAACGCCCGAAGTAACGTTTACGTTGGTTCGGTTTTGGAAGAATCGCGCGCGCACACACGCACACAATGAAACAAAGAAATTGTACAATTGTAATAATATTTCGAATGTTCGGATCGATTTAAAAAAAAAATATCTCACGCGAATGGAATTTAGATAAACAAACAGTGACCGAATAGTTGACATTTCCCAACAGTGTGTACGTCTAATAACGACCAATTTAATAATAATCTCCACTGTCGAAATAAATCGTTTCTGTATATTCTGCGTGAAAACGGCCGATTTGTGTAATTTTTTTTTTTCTTTTCATTTTCTCCGCTATTCAATTGTTTTTGTTCGGCCCGCGTCTGTGATACACACACCCCACCCCCCCCACCCGAACGGTGAATCGTTAACCCGAAACCGGCCGTGCAAACACACTTGCCGCGGCACGCATTGATTATCGTCTATCGGATTTTTTGATTTTTTTTTTTTGTTTTTTTTTTTATACGCGCATTTATCTACTACCATCCGAAGCGGTTTACGCGTTTACGACGAGCGGAATTCGACCGCGCGCACGGCGTAATTACGCCGTTCGGTTTCACGTGCGCAACGCATCGGACCGCGCGCGCGCACAGACGCACGCGAAAAGTGAACGACGCGCGCAATTTGTTGTCGCGTCGTCCGCGCGAAAACCCCCGGCGCCCGCGAGACGGCGGTCCCGAGACGTTTACACGCACGCCGCACGTACGCGCCGTCACGGCGCATACAGGGCGCGTCGATTCGGCGATCTCCCGATCGCGCGCGCGGGATCGATCGCGGGACACGCGCGCGCGGCCCCAGCGCGGCCCCCGTTGCCGGAACGGAACGGATCGCGCGATTCGAGTGCCGCGTGTAACACGTTTCGGACGTTTGCGCGCGTTTAACGGACCGCACGTTGTCACCGGCGGCGCGTACACCGCGCTGTCGTGTCGCGGCGGCCGGCACGCCAATCGGATCGCGATTTAGCAAATATTGTTCGCGTCCCGTTCGTTACCGTCCGCATTGTACACATCGCCGTTATGAAGCGAAATTTAAATTAATAATTATTATCAAAAAAAAGATAAAAAAAAAAAAAAATAATAAAAAAAGTAAGTTGCTCGGACCGCGGCGGGGCTGCCACAGCGTTTGAATGCGGTAAAAATTGAAATTTCGTCGTCGTCGCCGTCGCCGCGAGAATAACTTTAAATTTATTCGTTTTTTTTTCTTTTTTTTTTTTTTCTCTTCTTTGTCGAAAGTGTACGTGATAAGATAGTTTGTGTGCGCGCGCGTGTGTGTGTGTGTGGAAATATTACAATAACAATAAAAAATAATAATACTCACGGTGGATGTACGGCACTGTAACGCGAGTTGATTTTTGAATTGCAGTCATTGTATTAATACCTGGGGATGCCCGGCGGTGCAACTGCAGGTATAAAACAAACAAAATAATATATTATTATTTGGTATGCGTACGTGTTAGGAAAAATAGCTGTTATACCGGCGTCTTGTCGGTCCGCATCGATTTTTTTTTTTTTTTTTAATTATAACGTCTTTTCTTCGCGGCGAACGGAAAACCAATAGGCTGTAGACGCGATACGCGTGCGAATATAAATATGCACCCCATACATCCGAAAAGCCAACGATAGTGAACGGCGTTTCAAATTATTTTTATGCGCCGACGCGTCGGTCAGAGTTTAGTTTAGACAACTATCTATCGTGCAGGCTGGTCGCGATGTTTTAAACGTTAACTATAAATTACGCATTTTAGGTAGGTAGGGTAACTTTTATGTTTCGAGTCAGTGTTAAAGACGACGGCGCGATTGTTTTTTTTTTTTTTTTTTTTTTTTTTTTTATTGTTTATTACTGTTATAGGATTTTACAACTCCACAGTATAGTTTCCAATCGGCGTTTTTCTCTCTCGGTTATCGTTTTCGCCTCGGGTTATAAAGGATCGCTCGAAAATCGTATGCAAATAGGTAATCTGCCTCCTACTTGAAGTTTTCAAAGATTTCAATCTCGTTCAAGCCGCGTTTCTGATATTGTTTTATCGTTCGTCGCAGTGCAATCGACTGTATTACACTCACTTTGTAGACTACAATATTATTAGGCCGGCCAATAAAACCTAGCTGTACTAGTACACTACTGCCGCGCGTTGTTCATCCCCACACCGTGATCGAAAAAGCCGACGGGTTTGTTCGGTCGAACTGGCGCTAATCTCAAGAACTACTGGTTCGAATTGAAAATTTATTTTTTACGTTGGCTTGTGCGTTTATCGAGGAAGGCTGTATAACGTGACGTTACGGACAAACAGGAGCGGAGCGTCGATGGGAAATGTTGCGAAAACGGGAAAAACGTTTGTTGTCATTCAACTCAAAGGAATTATCAAAAAGAAATACGGGTAAACGAAACAACAAACTTGCACTAGGCAAAGCTGTGCGGGACAGCTGGTCATATACGAGGGCTAATCAAAAAGTATCGAGACTGATAATATTACCCGGAAACCGAGCGTTGAAGAGGAGCAAAACGATTTGTAAACCTAGCTTCTATGACTTATACTGAGCACATCTATTCGTATAAAATCTCTATAAACTTCTTCGTTTTGATTTGACGATATTTTTCTAAAATTTGTTTTTCACGTTTGGCGATTTCGCAATGAATCCAAAAGAAGCGGAACTTGCTGCCACTCGATGGCACATTTTCAATTTTTCAATCGACGTTTAATGGCATCCCTCTGGAACTGGAAAAAAACGCAGACACATTTTCTAAAATCTCCAAATCTGTCGAGTTACTCTTCTTCGGGGTTTATTACGAAATCGCCAAACTCGAAAAATATATTTTACAAAAATGTCAGTGAAATCAAACCGAAGAATTTCGTAGAGAAGCGATAAAAAACAAATGTACTCAGAAAAAGTCATAGAAGCAAGTGATACCAATCCTACTGTTCTTCGATGCTCCTTTTCCGAATGATACTACCAGTCTTGATACTTTTTGATTGGCCCTCGTATGTATATATATATATTCATACACCTAGGTTTGTTTCGCCCGTATCGCCGCCGCGTGACAATATCGTATCTTGTGTTTAACGCAACCGTCGCGTAGGGAACCGTCGAAAAGCCCCGACGGTGGCCCGGACGATGAATCGGCAGTTAAACGCGCCAGCCGAAACGAACGGATTCTCAGCATTCTAAGAGCGTAAAAATCGGAATGCATCATCTGACCGCGTCACGGCCGATCGCCCCGTGCACAGATCCGAAACGCGGCGTTTGAGCGAGATCGAAAAACGACGGACGACGGTGTTTCGGACGAAGGGAAAATGTACGGTGAATATTTCCGCGTCGCGCGAACGGTGGGAATCGCGCAACGGCGCACTCTGAAGGCCCGTTCCGACGGTCTGCGGACGCATAGCCCGGAGGAACTGGACGTATCAGACTATACTGCGCCGACACGCCCGGCGGAAACAACGGTTTGACGGCGACCGCGGTGATCCGGCGGTGGAAAAACCCCGGGAAAGACCCCGTCGGAGGGCCTAGACGCGAGGACTGCCGGGCGGAGCGGAACAGTCGACGGAGAGCCGGGAAATAGCGGACGATAAGAAATACCCCGGCGACAACGACGATTTTAGTGGCCGAAACTGCGCGGGGCCAACGAATTCGGCGAAATTATCGGTTTCCGAAGGCTAAAACGCGTTCGCTGAACCGCCGTGACACCGCGACAGGTACCGTAATGCGAATATGCGCGAGCGCACGCCGCGGAGTGGTTGTAAATGCGAATAATTTATTGTCGACCGGCGGCGACGGTCGGTAACGGTCCGACGTTATTCGCGATTTCAAGGGGGGGGGGAGGGGGAATGGAAATGCCGTCACGTGTGAAATTCGTTTTGGCAGACGCGACGGCCGCCGCGTACATTAAATTATATTTTAATGTCGCAGTTACAATGAACGGCGGTGGGTATTCGCCAGGGCGAGCGCGACACGCGGTTTCAGAGAAAAAAAAAAAAAACCGCGATATTTTTTCAGCGAAAGCTCGGAAGTCTCGCGGCCGCGAGCGTAGCCATCGCGGACGAAGCGGGGGGGGGGGCGGGCGAATAAATAATAAAAAAAAAAAAAACAACACACACGGTTTGTTTCCCGTCCGCGCGAAACGTCACGGACGCGACTAACCGGCCGCAGGGGCAGGGGGTGTTCTTAGGCGAAACGGCCTCGTTCGTCAAAATGTCGAGAACGCGTAATACCGCCGTGCGCAGCGGCAGTCCCGCCGTTCGCGTCGGTACCTGCGCGCGGTCACTGCGATATTCCGGCGATTAGGACGGTTCCGGCACTGTCTCCGGATTTACACACCTCTCGCGGCTGTTATTGGTGTTTATCGTACGAACGCTACTGTGCGCAGAACGCCAACGCATAACCGCGAAAAACAAAGAAACACAAATTATCGTTATTGAAACCGCGCGATTTCTTTAGCGTCGCAACGGCGACGTTGTCGGTGACAGGCCGGGGATATTTATTTTTTTAACGAATAACGTTTTGCGCGGGTTTCACTTCGAGCGCGTACGGTCCCGGGACGTATCGAGTAGTCGGCGGGCGGGTTCGATCAGGTTCGATCGGTTCGATAGGCGTATCGCGACGTGACACCGTCATACTTACAAGACACGGTTGGCACGAACGGCTGAAGCAATTGTTGATGATAGCCACCGGCGTTCTGTTGGAACACCGGAATTCCAGACTTGTCGCCGGCGGCGCGTTTGTACTGCATCATTCCCGGAAAAGCCTGAAAACCGGCGAAAACAATAATGTTAAATGGAGTTTTAAGGGAGGGGGGGGGAAAAAAAAAGGAAACGACGCGTATCCGGCGGCGGCGCGTTCCGGCCGACCGGTCTAAAACGCGTCCGGCACCGCCGCGGTCGCGACATCACCCGCGCGGCCGTAAACGTTATTATTGCGTTACCGCGGTGAAACTCCCGGCGACAGGTCACCACCGTCCGTGTAACGGGCCGTTTTTCGCCAAGCGTCGACGCCCCCGTCGGACGCCCGCGGGGCACCGTACGGTCGTCGTTCCCGGTCGCTCCGGTGACCGTCGCACGGGCGTCGTACCGCGGGCGCATTCCGCGATGATCGTTCGAAAGCCGATTCGATTTTTCGACTAGAACGGCGGCGGGACGACATTGCGTTGAGGAACTCTGCGTCCGTTGCAAATCGATTAAAGCCGAGCGCCGAAGAGAGTCGCGCCCCGCCGCGGCGCGTGTTATTATTATTATTATTGTTATAATCGAGCGGTTTTTTTTTTTTGATTTTTATCCGCACGACAATATAACCTCCTCTATAACGGACCGCGTGACTCTCGGCATTTAAACCCGGATTGATTTTATGTAAATTTTCTCCGAAAACGCCGTATTATTATCATTATTATTATTATCGTCGTCGTCGCGCGCGCGTTTTTGACGGGTCGGTTTGCCCGCACCGTTCGTAGGTGTACTTCAGAGCTCTCGTCGCCGCCATCTCGTCTGCGACAAACTGCGGATGAGATGTCGAAGACCGCCGTGTGATTTATAAGTGCGCCGTCCCCGTCCGCGGCGCAATGCATATCATTAGGCACAATAATAATTATTATTATCACTCGGCCGGCTGACAACGCATAATAATAATAATGATAATAATGATAATAATGATACGATATAACATAACGCGTTGATCGTTTATTAACCGCCGTCGACATCACCCCGCGTGCATATCGCAGACGTCGCGTTTTCTCGGCGACTCGGCTCTACTCGAAAAAAAATGTCGACCACGATAATCGTATTTACCCTTTCTGCGGAGTTACAACAACATTGAGCGACAACGGTATATTACACTGGGCCCCGCCAAACCGGCCTTTGAAACGTCGAACCGTAAATGGGGACTTTGCGGCGTTCAGTTCCGGTAAACCGACTCAACACAATGTGTAGGAGGTAGTGTTTGTTTGTTTTTGTTGTTTTTTTTTTTTTTTTTCGTAAAATAACTTATTTTCGATCAACTTTGAAATTTCCCGCGGTCGATTATAATAATCGTACCCCGTGTCGAAAATGTTCGAAATTAATTGCGGAATAATCGTTTTAATAAAAACGGCGGTTTCGCTGGCGCTATTATTACACAAACAGTGTTGCGCGTTATTGTTACAAAACTTTTAAGGGGCTGGAAATTAAAGACGATACGCGCCGTGCCGTCAGCCCGGCACGTCATACTAAACATTGTCCATGTTATTCCGCCCGACTGACAACAATAAATTGTTTACTCGGTCGCCGCTGCTGTTACCCGGCGAAAAACCATTTCGAACATCGTAACAACCGTTTAAATTATATTTATTACGTCCAATAACGAAAACGAAATAATAGGAACTCCTTGGGAAATTTTTTCGAAAACGAAATCCGTTTGTTTCACTCGGTTATCGCAGCGCATAGCATAAACCGAACGTTTAAAATAAATAATAACGGAAACGCCGAGAGTGTCCGTTGTACGGAAACCGCTCTGACCTGACCTGATCGTCCCGTAAAATCGAATCGTTTCGTAACCGCCGGCAAAAGAAAAACCGTATTTCTTACCAAATATTTAACATGCGACATTTAAATATTATAATATTATATGTTGTTACGAGAAATCGGGTCTGACCGATAGAAAATATTATGCCGTTACGAAAACCGCGTTCAAATATTTGGGTTCGAAATTTCAAAGTCCAATCGGCGGCAGGTAAAAATTGTTGTCGATTCGTTATCGCTAATTATTACCTACATTATGTCATCTACCCCGTGATTATAACAACCAAACGCTGTAATAATTTAATCACGGTTACTGTGTTTTGTAAGCAAGCCGTTTTGGCGATTTTGGTTACAGGTTACCGAAATATCACGACCGTATGTGGAACGGTTACGACGTATTGATAAAGTAATGGTTAGATATCTGGCCCAGTTACTCTTTTTCTGTTATCCAATAATATATTATTTGTGATAACCATAAACGTTCCGGTTTCGCGAATCTATAACCGTTAACCGAAATCGCATGATCGCGTAACAACCGATAATGAATATAACCGGGTTAATTGCTAAAACACGCCTATTGTGTTGGGTTTTTTGAAAAACGACGCAACTGTATAGGTAATATTATCTACGACATTATATCGAATTCGTATTGCTTACGCGGCGCGTGCGAACACGTATAATTAAGTAAAAAACTAAAAAAAAAAAAAAAACTAAAAACAATATACCTATACAACGTGCAAACGATTTTACAAAAATGTGCGTATTTCAATTATTAAATTACTAAAACTGTTACAAACGCTACTGTCACATAATGTTATATGTACTGTAATATAGGTACTCGTGCACAAACGAGAAAAAACATAATAATATAATAACGCGTAAAAAAAAAAAAAACCAAAAACAAATTTAACGCGTGCGTGTTTTCTTTTGTGACGTTTTCGGTTGAGGTTCGAGACACTATACGTATTGTTACGACCCAAATCACACGACTGCAGACATATTGCATTATACGTTTTCTACCGAGATGGAAAAAAAATAAATAATATACGCACTCGTATATATACACACACACACACACACATTGTACGTGACACGGTGTCATTTTCTTTGATCCGTCTCGTTACCCATAATACAGTCAAAGAGATAACTCGGTCACAGAGATAACACGCAATCGGATACCATTATCCGATTGCGTGTTATACCAAGGTACCCGTGTACCGGCTGCACGAGTTGATATGCGCGTGCGGATGTTTTCCCTCTTTTTTTTTTGTTTTCAAGCGAAAAAGTCAATTTTTCGATTGTGTTCGCGCGGCCTCGTGGAAGTCACCGTTAAATTTCCCGCCGGTTATGACAATCTCGTGTTTTTCGTTTATAAAAATTCAAAACTCTATATTCGTTTTCGGCGCAATAACGTTACGGCAAAAGCGCGTATTATTTTAGGCGCTCGCGCTCGCTCTTTATTACACGCGTAATATTAATTTTGCGTTTTGTACGTCCGTCAAGCGAAATCTCAAATCTGACCTATAAACTCGGTTGGTAAAAAAAAAAAAAAAAAAACAACAATATTACAGACCGTATACGCGATGAGCCGCCGCCGCCGCACAGCAATTCTGTACGCAATTACAGCGATAGTTTTACAATGGCGTTCTCTAGTTCCACCCGTAAAACGCGTTGCCGCGGCGAGATGTCTCGGATGCGTCAACTCCTCTCACTCGTCTGCCGTCGCGCGGTCTTTTCGGATCGGCACGCCGGACGCGATCGCGACCGCTCGTCCCGCCGTTCGGTGTTCCGTATTGCCTTTGCGACCGTCTTTTTCGAAACCGTAATTTCGTTATGACGGAAACGATTGATTGCGCCGCGGCGGGCGACCGACCGGACGTTTTCCCGCGGCCCCCTGATCCCGTTACAGCGTCGACCGCATAGGTTTTGGCCCCGAAACACCCGGTTCAATATTTTTAAATTGTTTTTCGTTCGCGGTCCGGCGTCGTCCGCCGAATCCGCGGTTTCCGTTTGCGCCTCGACATTTTTCTCGTCCTCTTTAACGGCGGCGTCTGCAATAACGTAACGGTATCGTCCGGGCGCACCCCACACGCGCGCAGTGTCCGGCAGAGTCTATTTCCCCGCCGCATTTGTATTCATTTTTTTTTTTTTTTTTTGAAATGTCTTTTCAATTATACAAGCGGTGGAATTAAAATTTTAACGTCCAGCGTATCACGCGACGTTTTAATTGCGCCGTTTCAATTGATCGTCATTAAAACGACTATTAAAAAAAAAAAAAAAAAAAAAAAACCGTTTCAAATACAATTCAATTATATTGACTCGGTACTACAACACTTTTGTACGCACGCTCCGGCATCACGAACTGCATTCGAAATTGTTTCGTTACATAAAAAGAAACATTTTTTTTTTTTTTTTTTGAAATGTCTTTTCAACGAGCACCTATATATTTTCTACTCGCCGTATGCATTAACGTGAATTGACGAGAAATTTGTTTTGTTTAATTTTCTGCCCGTTATAAATATTACGTTACATTATATGATACACGCGTGTGCCTACGTACTTGATAAAATGAAATTTTTTTTTTTTGTTTCGTTTTATTCGTAACTTTTTTTAACATTGCCGACGACGTATCTAATTTATAACGTTAATAAAACGCCGTAAAGAAGTATTACAAAACGTTACGTTGCAGTTAAAAATTGTTAACAATGTAAATAAAAAAAATGTTGCAGGCGCCTCCTACTTTTAAAAAAAAAAAAAAAAAACGCCGCAACAAGTACTCGTCGTGATACACGCGTGCGTGCCGCGATAGCGAAGTGCCTGCAATACCGCGTACAAACGTAATGTTGTAATATTTTCATTGTTTTCACATTAGCCCTTCAAGAGCGGCGCACTCGAGAATTAACAGAACGGTTCGCGATAACGTTTCACGTCGAATGCTGTACGCGCAATCGTTTTTAAACGGCTATTAGTCCTATCTGTTTTTACGCGCGTAAATACCGTGTGGTATACGCCTCTGCCCGTATACCACGCTCAACGCGCGACTGAGCGGCACCGTATTCGAAAATGAATAATAATAATAATAAAAAAAAAAAAAACAAAACAAAACGGTTCTAAAAAAATTTGATTACGGCTGTGATATCACGAAAACTTCGAGTATAAATTTGATTTCCCCCCCCCCCCCCGATATCATTATTACGATACAACGTAGATCGGCGATATTATATTTAAAATATTTACAAAAAAAAAAAATTACCTATTCCGTAAACGCGTATTGATTTTGAAACTATAACGCAGGCCGTTCCGAATTTCGCGTTTCCGTGACACCGGTCGGCCCCCGAGACCGCCGCCGAGATTTTTCGTTGTTCCGGGACCGTGTTTAAAAAACGCCGCTCGCCGTCAATAGCTACAACAACATTGACGAGTCGATATTTCCGGGGCAGGGCTGTCGGCTAGAGCCACGCGCGAAATCGCCGGACGCCGTGTATCAAGACGTGACACTGTCGAAACGCAGTTTCTGTTTTCAATATAATGACGGGGAAAAAAAAAAAAAAAAAACTCGCGAACAAATGTATTTTTTTTTTTTTTTTTTTTTTGTCTTTTCTACTTTCGCGAGAAAGTCGTCGGTTCGGAACGGTTTTTCCCGGCACATAATACCTGTGCCGCGGCTACGCGACAGCGCTGTCCGTGAAAGTTGCAAAACGAGAAAAAAAAAAACAACACCGAAATCGAATTTATCACACCCTCCCCCCCCCTCGAAACCTTCGTTACGCGTACAGAATAACGTAATAATAATGTTAGGTTCGGCGGCGGCGGCGGCGGCGGCGGCGACGATAAAAGATAATCGCGGTGTTATTCGTGCGCGGCCCCGCCGGTGTGCGATGTACCCGAGTTATGAAGCGAATCTAATTGCTCGCCTAATTAAACGTTTCGCGAATACGGCGCGGCAAACTTTGTTTTCGGCCGCGCGCAAGAGTTTCGCGAACCCCAAAAACTTTTACCGAACAAATCATCGCGGGACAATGAAAATCGCGCGCGCGTATTCGGCCGCACGGGCGTAAAAATACGCGTAACGATGCGACCGCCGGCGACGCACGGTCGCCGGGGTCCCGAACGGATTTATCGTCTTCGGTAAACCGAGCACTTCCCCCCCCACACACCCCCACCTACCCGTAGCACGCGCACGATAATGACACGCGCACTACATTCGCTATGTTCCGCGTATTATATTCGAAATTCAAATGAGAATCGCGGATATTAACAAACGGTAATTTCGAATCGGGAAACGGCGTAACAACACTGCAGAAGAGCCGGAGGAGCGCGAGAATAATAATTGTAGAATTGTTGACTTTATTCGAACGCCAATGGCCGTTTAAATATCTACTCGTTTTATAAATTTATAAAGTTTGACATTTTTTTTTTTTTTTATTTAAATATCGACTACTAGGTAAAAAACAATATTTTCAGGACGCGTTCCGGCGGGGTTCGCTCGCCGCGTAACGCGAACGGTACAGGAAACGCGGGCGTGCCTGCGTAATCCCGCAGTCCGCAATTACGAATAGGTCGCGGCGCGTGTACCAGTCGACCGGTAAACACCGGGGGAAACGTTTCCGGACGGGGAAGACGGTGGACATTACGGGCGTGATGATGTCGCGTCTTCCCGTCTCGGTCGCCAACGAACCGCCGACCGTTCGCCGGCGAATTATTTCTCGATACGCGTCTCCGTTGACGAGCCGATACGCACGGCCATTCGGGAACGTCCGTCGAGACAGCGCCCCGGCCGTATAACGTGTCTAACCGTCTATACGCGCGTGTGTGCGTATACACACGCGCACATACGCACAGTCTGCGTTACGGACGCACGGACGTTTGAGTGTGAAATACGGAGAACGGTTCGCGGTCGCGCGCGTGACGGAACGGGCGCGCGGAGGAGAAAACCTGCGGGGAAGGGACGTCGCGGGCCACCTGGAAATGGACGGACGATGGGCAGACGGACGCGGCGGAAGTGGAAAATAGACGCGCCGGGGCGGTGGAGCGGGCCGCGAATGGCGGCGAAAACTCCTAAAGGCCGATAACACAACGCCCCGGTGGAACGGGAACGGCCCGCGGCCGATGCGAACACGTGCGCGCGTAATATCGCGACGGAGGCGATTCCGCGATATTTTTCCACTCGCGCGTTATCGCAACAATATTTATCGTCACCGCCCGCGTCTCCGACGAGCGCGCGCTGCGTTATCGTTACGATCGCCGCATACCTTCGGGAACGTCGACGAATGTATTCGTTTTTCGACCGGTAGCGCGGTCGTCCGGCCACGCGCATAGAGAGAGAGAGAGAGAGAGACAGACACACAGAGACAGAGTCATAGACGGAAGAAACGGACGGTTAATTTATTGAGGTCCGGAACAGCCGTTGTTTACTGTGTGGTTTTTGCACTGCCCGGTGTGTAATAAACGTACGCGCGCGCATTATTAACACATAAATCAAACTGCCGCGGGGTCGGGTCGGCGTACATTTTGTTATAAGCAAGCAGATAAGCAAACGGTAGCAATTAACAATAATAAACAAATAAAAGGCGCAATTCAAGCTGCGGTCGCGTACGACCCGGCGCCGGTATACGCGCGCGTACGAGAGTGCGATAATCGATTACATTACGGTATCGATTTCCGTAAAAAAAAAAAAAAAAAAAAGAGACCGGCGATAGATTGCCGCGATAATGTCGCGTCACGCCGCGGCGAAAGCGGTCGACGCGCCCCCGAAAAACAAACGGCGCGGGCAAACGGTAGAGCCCGACGGGGTTTCGGGCGTGACGGCGGCAACGTCGTTACGCGTCGGCGCGGCGAAATCGCCGAAAGACCGGCCCGGCGATCGGAAACGGACGAGCGTCGCGCGCTACACGAACGCGATCGGAGTATCGGACGGCCGTTCCGGTGTTTCGAAACCGAGCCGAGTCCGAGTTCGGTGTTCGGGTTCGAGGCACTCGGGGCGGGGTGGGTCCGTCGAATATTCGGAATCGCGCGGGCACTCGGACGCGGTCGGGCGCGTTGCCGGCGCATCGCCGTCGGCTTTGTCCGTCGCCCACACTCGTCCGGTTTTACATTCGCTTTCATTTTTTTCTTTTCTTTCTTTCTTGAGCCGAGCGCTCGGGGGAACAGAGTCCCGCGGCGCTCGAACTCACGAACGTAATTCCCGGTTGCTCGGCCGACTCTGCGCGTAACGCGCGACACGCGCGCGGGACGTTCCGTAAATACCCCGTTGGTCGGGTCGGTGCGGTATCGGCGAGATCGCGCTTGGACAATTGCCATTCGCGTACGGCGTGTTAGCGTCGTTATTATTTAGGCGAGCGTGTATATACAGGTAGACGATGTCGCGGTACGCACACACAAGTTCTTTGTTTAAATTTTTTTTTGTTTTTTTACTTACAAAATTCTCGTAATAAAATGTTCCAACGGCTTTCATATCCATCTGAAACACATAACTCGTTCATGTACTATTTGTATACATTTTAAACGTTATATCATAACAACAGTTTGATCTATATAATATTATATTCAATTTTTTTTTTTTATTTCGTTCAGACAGGCATAGTACTCATGATAACAACAACAACAACAACAACAACAACATTACGAAATTCGTACCGTAACGTTTTTCAACAGACGCCAGTGCGCATGTACAACACTCGTATACATTATATTATCGTCGATCACGATTGTGAATGCGATTCGTGCAGTGCGGTTTATGCGTTACCTACACACAGGCACATACACGCATATACGGGTACACGACGCAGTAATCATTTAGTATTGTGAATACGGTTCGAGAATAAGAACATATTGTCGAGGAAAAAAAAAACGGTCGACAGTCGACTTGTTAAGAATCGCGTCCGTAATAACAATAACATCAAGCGTTTAACGTTACATTTTGAATTTTGTACATCCAAACAAACGTGTGAAATTTTTAAACGGTTCTCTGCGTACGACGCCCCGACAGTAGGCGCCGGTTTTTCGAAAATTCCACGGGCATGGGTCGGGGGGCAGAACCCATTACGATCGGATGACCGAACTCGTTGTTATTACTATTTTTGTTTTTAAATTTTTTACGCAGTCATTGCAATAGCCGGTTTACATTATCGTTAGGTTAAGCGGATAAATTAAACGGCGTACCGTTATCAATAATATTACAATACACGACTGTAAAAGATAAAAAGATAACCCCGGGCTATTATTGCTATTGGTGTAATCATACATTTTTTTTAATTACCCAACCGATTTCCTTCAAAAACCTCCGGTAAATCGCCACGGAAACGGTTGTCCGTCTAAGCGGACATAAATAATATATTATCCCAGCGATATTCGACCGTTGAGCAGCGCTCGATTACTATATTATAAACCCCCCCCGGGGACCAAAGATAATAATAACGTGTCGAACGAAAAACGACAATTATTGTTTTTTGTTTTTTCTTTTAATTAATCGTAATCGTACGCAATTACACGCAGACGTAGTACTCGCGGGCGCGTCTATTATAATTGTATACCCGTTGTTATTATCGTTGGTTTTTTTTTTTTTCTTTTTCGTTTTTAATCGCCGCGATTATCGTAATTTTTCACAAAAAGCTTCGGCACGTGAAATATAACGGTAAGTGTAGCATACCAGAGATACGCGAATCGCTCGTTCAAATGTACCCATATTATTATCGTTATTATTATTATTAACGCACTACGCTACATCAAAAGTGTCTCGGCGGGAACCACTTAGCTAATCAACATTCGCGAGTATACCGCCTGTATCATAACACCGCAGTATATTATGATATATACGTACACCTACCCAGCCGCACCTCTCTAACATTACCCGTTTGAATATCAAAATATCGCCGCGTCTTAGAAACGGTCCGATAATTCGTTGTTTACGCGGACAAAGGCTGCGGCGGGCGTCGCGCGCGCCCCGCTCTCCGGGTGCCCCGCGGTAAACGTTGCGAGTTTTCGGTATTACGGCGTTGCGTACGTCGACAACACGCGTACGTGCATATTGCACGTGCGCATAATAAACATTATTGTTATAATATCATGCGGGGATCCGCGCGGTCAGAATATTATTACATTAAAAATGCGCTCCGTGCAACGTGTAGTGTTATTGCGAATTTCCCGCGGTGAATATTATACGCGACGTGCCGCACGTGACGTACGTGGCCTCGAACCGTTGTAAATAATTCGGTTTGCACACGCGAAAACAAACGATCCGCGGCGTATCGAAAACCGCGCGTCTCGAAATCCTCGGCGCAATGCCATCATCAAATACGTTATTAGTCACCGGGCTTAACGGCAAAAACTTTCCGAATAGAAACACGTTTCTCGAAACTTCACCGGGTTGTGCGTGTGTGGGTACGGATTGTTAACACGCAAATCTATCCGAAAACTGCGCCGAAAATCACGTCTTAATATCGTCCGCGCGGCTTTAAAGCCCTCCTGGCTCACACAGCCTTTAACGCCGCAGCATAACAAACTTCGGTCTCTAGCCGTTCCGCTAAAAAATTTCCCGTCCCTATGAATTTTTTTTTTTTCTTATCAATCCATCACCGGCACGTCATTATTACTGATCTTTCTACGTACCGGTTAGAAATTCCGTTAACGATACGTGTGTATGACGAGCAAAGTTTGGCGAGTTAACGGATTTTTTTGAAACTAGTTTCAGTTAACGCGAAAAATATCGAACTTGGTTTAGTTTAAGTTAACTTTGAAACATAAACGACGGATTCGAGTAACTATAAATAAAGTTAAACATTTTCAGGAAAATATAGTACGTAACTGAAGTTGAGAGTTTAGTTGCTTTATCAAAAATTACCCTTAACTACACTAGTAAGCGTATTTTGTGTTATATTATCTTGGTTTTAGCAAAAGAAATAGGTACACACACAGCGTTTCGTACGACAAATTCATAAATAACTTTATAGAAATATACTTAAATTCGAACAAAAGAGCAGAGTTATTTTCTAAAGTTTTGTTTATTTTCTTCAATTAGTCGAGTTATAAAAGTTCTCGGAAAAAAAAAAAATAAGTGAATTATAATTTATTATGCGGGCTGTGCGTTTAATGCTCTGACAAAACATTTAATTCCCAAAAAAGCAATTGAAACTTGTGAAAAAAAAAAAAAAAACATCCGAGAGTAGCGTAAATTGTATCGAGTTAGTGTTAATATCGAACTTTAATATTTGTTCGGATGTATAGTGCACGTAATTGTAGTTTAAAAAACGGTATTCGGTTAATTAATCCACAGCAAATAATATCTCTACAGAACAAAACGGCCGGCGGCGGCTCGAAGTATTTTTACCTCGAGTCACCGATAAAAATTGTCAGCTCGCTCACCCAGTCAAACCCAACCCTAAAATACCCCCACCCTACCACAAATGTTTTGGAACTCGTTAGATTTCTACGAAATTTTATCGAATTTCCGTAGTCGAAAATTATTTTGACGACGTGTTCCGCAGTAAAGACATAATAATTTTTATTGTATTTCTGAACACCCATACGGGTGTTTAACGAATCACTGCTCACGGGTGTTTTGCTTTGTTTTTTATCGCAATTAATGTTTTTTTTTTTTTTCTTCAGTTATTAATATACGCTTCTTTTATGATTTTATAAACACGCGCGAGTATTTGTTTCACTAACGTTCTATACATTATTATTATTACTCAATCCTTTATACATTATTACTACGCTTGTCTACGCTCGGAGCCGCCTCGGTAATTTATTAGTCTATTTGAGTTTTAAGCCCATAACATATTTATAATATGCACTGCGGCTAATAGGTACCCGTGATACTCGTGTGTGTGTGTGTGTGTGTGTGTGTGTGTGTGTGTGTGTGTGTGCGTGTGTGTGTGCCTAGCCACTCGTCTACGCGTTGCATATAAAATAATGCGCCGGTAATGATATTTGTTTAGTCCCTCGATCAAAAGGCAATTAAGCGGGGTCGACTTTGAACTGGTGCAGTAGCACCGCCACCGCCTGGTGCATATAATCGTATTTGCGAGCGGACGGGCAGACAGAAATTATGTACACACGCATTTTCTATTTAAATAACATTGTACGAACGTACACATCGTTGAACGACGTTACCTATTAGTGTACCCAGAGGCGGGCCAGCCGGGCCTAATAAATTGTCGAAAAAAAAAGTATGCTATTATTCAGTCTTGGGAAAAATACAGACACAAACACATTCATTCGGGAAATATTTGAAATAATTTTAAGAACAAATATAAATACTCGGAATGTATTTGAATTCTTTTAAAACGCTTTTTTTGAAATGTCTAATATAACATTCGGTATTCCAACCGTTAGACCTATTAAACAAATGGACTGTGCTCTCCTTACCATCGGCGTATCGATATAATTGTCGCCAACACGGAGCCGGGGCAATTGCGGAGAAAAATACGCGCACATTATTAATATATTATTCCGTGATAAGTCATTATTTTATCAGATTACTTATCGTTTATCACACATCCCTGAAATAATCGTAGACATATATTATTCGGGAAATTGGTAATAATGTCGGGCGATGGAAACGTAAACATAAAGTTCATTAATATTTTAATTTTTAATCCTGAAAATCTACTATGGACACATAATTTATTTTAACGGTGTTGATAACATTAATCACACAATGTCTAATATATTCGCGTAGTTGACTTTTTAATTTGTATTGTTATAGCTTGAAACAGCTATATATATATATATAGTTATAATAACTAACTTATTTAATTATTTGCATGATCACGCTGTACAAGTAACAATTAATGTAATAATATTATTTAGTTGAATTTTTACTCGGTTCTTAAAGTGAACGATTTTAGTGAGAGATGATCTTTGTATTCTCCGTTGCGGTCGAACAATAGTTATGTTGTAATGATGTAATCTTATTGCGAAATGGTGTTGTAGTAAAAGTTTTATTGGTTTTAATAAATGATTGTCTAATATAATATGTTCGGAGATTTCGTTAAAAATATCGTCTGTGTACATGCTATGGACTCGTTAATAAATGTTTCGCCCCGTAAATTGTTACTAGGAATAGAATATTTATTAGTTTTTTTTTTTTTTTTGTCCGTGATTGCCCTACACACGTGTATATTGGCGACACAAATATTATAAATGCGCAGTCTATTTGTTAATGGGCCTAAGATTCAACCGTTTAAGTAACTACCTATTTTTAGAACTTCAAAGTTTTAATACGAAAAATAGCCGAGCGTTACTACCGGGTAACCTCCTTAATCTTTAGATTCACTGTTACATATATATTTTTTGTCTTTTGTCAAACCTATTTGCTATCCAAACTGTATAGATTATAGATTCGTTTAAAATAATGATTAAAAAAAAAAAAAAAAAAAATGAATGAAAATGTTATTAGTCTCCCGTGGTAGTTTAATTTCTGTCTCGTTGGTCACTAAACTGTCAACTGGTGTGTGTCTGATTTTTTTCTGCGCGGTTTATAAATATTTGATTTTGTTTGTTTGTACTCACTCCTACAATATTTAAATAAAATATATTTATAAGTAAGAAAATGTTAAAACGACTGTTGTAGTAAAATATTACGAATAAATTGGTGGTTTTAATAACGTTAGTTTTCTAAATTAAATGAATAATATTAATTATATATGTAAAATATATATACGTATAAGTGGAATAACATGAGTACATTAAGTAATTCGTTAACTTAAAAATGTATAATCAATTGCATTTACGGGGTCACGGCAAATATAATGTTTATTAATAATATTTTTAATAATTCGTAGCGTGGATGTATACAGATATAAATTCGAGGGAATAGAGTACTGTCATTCATTCGGTTTTTGGCCTTTATCCTCTCTATGATGGCTTGATGTAATACAAATCGCCGGGCGGCCTGTAACCCAACCCAACCAGTCCGTCCCTGAGTATGCATACTATTAGTATATAATATTCTGTACACGAGCGGGCCACGTAATCAAAACTCAGACGTTCCGAAATTCGGGAAACCGAGTTAGCGACGCGGATGTAATATAGAATTTTCGTAGACGTATCCGATTCTGTGACCTATCTGTATCAAAGAGCACCAAGACCTGTACGCATATAATCGGAAAAAGTAGCGGCGAAAATGACGACGACTTTCGATGGAACGGGTGAGTTTTACACGTAGTCATTACCCATAACACGAAAACTCCAAATAATTCGTTTGATCCGTTGTCAAACCGTATACACAATATGATCCGTGTGCCGTAGTCGAAAATCATAAAATTATCCAAATTTAAAATTAATAATAATAAAAATCACGGATAACGACTAGAATCTTAACGTTCGATGATAGATTTAAAAATATTAGGCCGAATTTCATAAGATAAATGCATATAATGATTTATTTATTCCGTAGGAAACCCCAGTTCTAGTTTTCTCGGTTTTCGAAAAATTGAAAAACGTGAGTTTTGATTATTGCTTTCTCATATGTATACGAAGTGTGGCTATTAAATAACGAGACTGCTCGCCTAGAGGGCGTCATAGATGGATAGTAAAAAAAACTAGTAATGCGTTGGGTATCTAGATATCTTATCTATGCACGTACCAAAACACGTTTTCGTCACTATTATAGTATTTGTGCAGTAGTGGTTTGAAACGAACGTGTTTTTTTCTCGTGCCGAAAACCATGTGTGACGAAAAACATGAGCAACGGATAAACGTAAAATTTTCTCGTTAAACTAAAAAAAACTCCAACTGAGTGCTATAAGTTGTTAAAAGAGGCCTTTAGTGAGGATTTCCTATCTCGGGCGCGTGTTTTTGAGTGGCATAAATTATTTTCTGAAGGTCGAGAGTGCACCGGAATCCAATTTAGTCGTAATCCAAATTCAAAATCGTTTTCTTCGATATCAACGGCATCGTGATGACTGAATGGGTTCCAGAGGGTCAAACTGTGAACCAACATTACTATTTGACCGTTTTGGCAACATTGCGCGAATGAGTTCGTTAGAAACGGTCGATAATTTGGAAAAACAAGTCGTGGATCTTGCACCAGAATAAAGCGTGAAGCGTTATTTGGCCGCTTAAGGCACTCCAGTACTCGAACACGCGTCTTACTCAAGATAAAGTCTGCCTTAAAAGTAATCCGGTTTGAGTAGATGGAAGAGGTGAAACAAAAATCGGCGGAACTCCTGAATGGTCTTACGAAAACAGACTTCCAGCACTGCCTCGAGCAATGTAAGAAACGAATGAAACGGTGTGTGGCGAGAGGAGGGGAGTATATTGAAGGGGAGCGTTTGAATGTAGAATAAATTTTATAATAAAACACTTTTTCGTAACCAGTATCGTTATTTAATAGCCACACCTCGTATTTTCTAATAACAACTTTAAAACCAATTTTCACTAGCGTTCGTGAGTGTACTTGACGTTATTTTCAAGCGTTTTCCGCCATGATCATCAACCGGCCGCGAATATTCGACAAGAAAAGTTAATAATAATTGGGCACGTCATAACAACTCCACCGAACTTTGCAGTTTGTTTCGTGACGTAAAGACAAATCGGCTAGACTATTGGACCGCGAGACTCGCAAGAACAATCTGTCATGTTAATTTTTTTTCTAGAGCGTAAAGTTTTCGTTAATTTTTCAACGTCGACTTTGGTGTAATTTTTTAATACATATTAAATTAAACAAATTAAAAAAACTATTTTCCCGATGCGGTAAAAAACGGTTATGAACTGCGTTTGAAAATAAACTGCCAATTTTTATTATTGAATAAAATTATTTCGTTTTGAATATTTTAAATTCTGGAGTATTATTTTAGATTTTCTATACTGCGAAGAAGTAATTACGAAGAGATGTTGTTTTGCTTCGGACACCGCTTTTTTTGGTGAGTAAAAATGCTCAGAGTCGTTCATGTCGTATCTCAAAGCATATGGAATTTGCGGTGCTTTATTTTAAACATTGATAGACATTTTTAACAGCTCACCCTTTTAGATCCTTTTGTGGGAGGAGGGTAGGGGAAAGTTTATTGATTTTTGTAGGGTTTACGTTGGCTTCAAGTGAAAAAAAATACGACTAAAGGATCCTACACACTGCAACGATATTTGATATGGTAGCATGTGAAAGTATTATCGGGATCATGACATTGCTTTAACAGTGCTAGATAAAGAAAAAAAAAAATTAAAAGCAATAGAAGTGCTTCTACAGAGAAGTGATTACTTCGTATTATTCGAGCAAGACATTTTCCAAATATTAGAGAAGAAGAGAGTATTCAGTTTTGATATATATATATATATATGTATATCATTATTAGCTCAAGAACCGGGAACTCTATAAAAACCAATGAATAACAAACATAATGGAAGGCAGAATGAATGGACCCGAAAAAAGAGGAATACCAAGGACAGACTGATGATTGGAGTGACCGGATGTAACGGAAATTGGTTGTTAATAAAAATGTATACTCGGTACCTGCAAAAGGTCTAAGTTGGAAGAAGAGCGACGAAGGGATATAATATACTGCAGCAGTCATCGGTACACACAGGCGTTTTCACATCGTGCTCGTCGGTGAAAATGTTAAAAAGAACCCGAGGGCTCACGATTCACACAAACTAGTACCTATATAGGTACTACGGTAATTATTTACACGTGCGGATTACGTGCATTACGTGTTTCGAATGGGATTCGTGTGCGTTCGGTTTATTGGATTAAGGCGGACGGATTCGGACGGATATCGACGTGGACACGGGACGAAATGCCGCTACGTCCGCGCGAAGCCTTGCAATAGACTGTAAAGTTATATATTTTAAAGTTTATGTGAACGTATAATACGACCACCACGACGACATGCCACCGATACTTTGAAAACTTTTGGTCACCGCGATGTTAGGGCTGTTTTTTTTTTTTTTTTGTTTGTTACAATTGCACGAACGGACTTATATAAGAGATTTACTGAACTTGGTTGGCGGTGGTCTCGTGATAACGTTGATACATTACGGTAACGGTTAGTCGATAATTTCTGGGTGCCGGACGTTTCCTTGTAGCGATATATTGTCGTTGCAAAAGCTACCTTCCCCTTCTCCTCAAATATGGAATAAAGTATGGTTCGGTGTTTGAACGGTTCTGTGTACGATCGGTACAAGTGGTGCATTAAGGATTTTACCATGAAGGGAAATATTGAATTTGGAAATCGTGTCATGTTGTATAACATGTTTAGATGACTAATAACAAAAAAAAAAAAAAAAGTCTATTTTGAATTCACACTCGTGTATTATTGTAAGTAATTTATAATGAAATCTACCCTTAAATTATCACCGGAATCCAACATCAACGAAATATTAATTATTATTAGTTCTATTTAACATAATTTATGTTATAGCGGTTCGGATGTGTTTCGTTTGAAACGAGAAAACGCACGCGTTTAAATTTATTGATATTATAACGATATAAAGGTGCGGACAAATTTTTGAACTTCCTAAGTAAAAATTAAAGAAATTTGAATTGAAATGCGTTATCATAAAAATTGGATATTAATAACAGAACTAGGGAAAACAAATCTCCATAATCTCTCTTCTTAAATTGTCCACTATACGATACATATTAAGTCTGCAAAACGAGGGTTTTTGAAAAAAAAAAAAAAAAACAAATAAGAAAAATCGTTTTATCTGGATATTACGATTACCAACTTTAAACTTTAAATTTCATATAATTTATCCTGTGGAAATTTGGATATCCGATCGAATTAATAATAAGTTAAAAGAATAAGGCTTTTAAACATTTTTTTGTTCTAATTTTTCGAACGAGTAAGCTTAAGTTAATATAATAATTTTTCGTTTGTCGACCTAAAAATTTATAACGAAACTTTGAGAGAAAGGTAGCATGACTTTTTTAAAAAAAATTAACATTTTATAACCGGCAGTAAAATGAATGAGGAAATATTTCACAGTTAGTATATACTTTTGATAGTATGACATTGTGACTATAATTTGTTTTTAATTTTGTGTCTATGTAAACAACTCTTCTACCGGAAATCTCGCTATAATCAAAACTTTAAAGGAAGTATTGGAAATCGGAAGTATTGATAATGTTTTGTATACTTTCCATAGATTCCCGGGTCACCTTTGTAACAACGGAAAAAATATGACTTAAGATATAATATCTTGTACAGAATCGTTTTTTGTTAGCAATTGATTACTGTTGCGTACAAACATAAATTAAATAATATCTTTCCCTCCAACTTCCCTCCTAAAACAGTGGCTCAGAATTATCATCCCTTTTTTGTAGTCACACGGCGCAATTATATCGAATCTACTACCTATTAAATTAAAAGTTAATTAAAAAGAAAAAAAAAAAAGTAAGGGTACCACCTAACGCGCGTCGTAAATTTTTATCTGGATTTTAACTTTTGACACGTTAATGCTCAGTGCCGGTCCTGTAATGCCCTACAGGGCCGCCTTGAGCGTACTGCATAGCGAAACGCGATAAACTGCACGTTACCCGGTTTTGTTTTCGTATTTTATCGGCGTCGTCCGGTTTTCAACACTCGGGAGGAAAATAATTAAAATTCGTATACTATTAGAATATAAATCCCTTTCGGCCTCGCGTTGTGAAACATTTCTAAGCCGACCTAATGGGAAAATAAGGGGAGGAACCCCTCCGATATGTTTATAGATCCCGACGACGGTCTTTTCATTAATTACATAATATATATGTATAGTAAGTTGTTAGCTGCATCACTACTGCCGCGGTATCAAAACGGGGAAAATAGAAATTCGGCTCCTGGCCGGCGGTGGGGAAAAAAAAAAAAAACGTACCGTACAATAACATTGTACTGTACAATTTGGCTCGCCGATTTTTATCCCCCGGTTTCAACGTTCCCCCACACTCGTAACGAGCCCGCACACAGACGCGAACGGAGTCCACTGATTGGCCCGACCGACGGCGCTGTTCGTTTTGACGGCGGAAAACCGACGTGCGTTTTGCCGGTATCGACCGGTATTGTCGGGTTCGAATCCGACGGCCGCAGACCGGATTTCGTTGCGTTTTTCCTCGACGCCGGTTTTTCATCGCGTAGGCGTATGGCGCCCGGGACGCCGTGGCGTCACGCCAAAGGTAACACCGTCCGGCCGGTAATGGCCAGCAACGGCGAAAAACACGGGCCATCGTGTAGGCATTTGTCGTCCGCCGTTGGAGTCGCGTTACCGTAATAACAGCGGATTCGTGACGGGCAATCGCAGTGACGCAGCCGGGGGACGCCGTTAATCGCGTGGCCCGTTACGAGCGGGTATGCGTGTGCGACGACGGAGCGACGCGCCGAGTGCCGGCCGGCGATCCGCGGCCCTCCGCGGCGAAATTCGCGGTCCGCACGCGAAATACATCGGCGCTCGTACGCGTTGCTGGTGCGATAGGACCGTCGCGTGTATTTCGTATGTATTGGCACGGGCGAACAAGTTACTGATGCCAAAATAAATTGGCGGGTTATGTGTTACACGTCGAGCCCGGCCTCGGCGTCTAGGGTCACGTAAATAATCCGGGACCGCGGCCCGTGCAGCGGCATCCGGGACACTGGGCAGCCGGAGGGTGTTGCTGGCTATCGCCATAGTAGGTACAATAATATATTATTATATAAAACGTAAGTAGTCTTTTTTTTTTTTTTTTTTATCACCCCGCGGCTTCAATTTCCAAATTGTTGCGTATTATAAATATACACGGCACACGTATACGGGGGAATTTTTCACAGAACACGCCAACTCCGTATATCCGTGTGATATGCGAGACGTTGCTGCGCACGACAGTATAATTATAATTATTTCGCGAGTATCGATTACAATAATAATACAATGATATCAGTATGTTCTATAGGAAAACGAAAACACCCCAGAGCACGGTCGGATTTTCCCCCAGTCGACGTATATTCTCGCCGTTCCAATATTTTAATTTATTGCATCGTGTACAAAAGTCCGCAGGGGTATTTAAAACTCGGCGTTTCCTGCGAAAACACGAAAATTTGATCATGAAAATAGCCGGAGTGGTGGTTTAAAGTATTGAAATTCCCGAAAAAGGCGTCGATACTCACACCAAACACGATGCGTATTGTACAGAATCGCATCCTATTGACAACATTTGGGCAAAACTATTAAGCTCTTTTCCCACAACCACACAGTGAAATGCATATTGAAATCCCACCGAAATTCTCGAGTTTTAGACCATTTTTTCCAGTGTAAACCATTACAAGTGGCGATAGTCTCTATTTTTGGGTAAGACCAACAAAACGCTTCCACGCTGCGAGATTTTCGTTTTTCGTCAAACAACGCATTATTATTATTATATTATACCTACGACTTTATACCATAAAAGTTTATCATAATAATAATTATTATTCGTCAATATTTCGGTACTTTTTGTATTATGCAGTGTGGGCAGCGTAATGAATCTTAAATTTCCGAGGTAAATTATACAAAAACAAAAAACTTTTTAAAAACTGAAAGTACACATTATAATTAGGTTTTTATTTTCATTTGGAGTTTAAGAATTATATTTTCCAAAGTATTTTAGCCTTGACGGGCAATTTTTCATTACACTGTTTAGCTGAGGTTTCCTCGCCTTAAAGTTAAAATATTTAAACAGTTTTAAAACCTAAATGAAAATAAATTTACTTATTGATGTACACACGTGTTGCATGTGCAATGTCGAGAGAAGATGAAGAAAAACTATGTTTATTTGAGAGAAAAGTCCGTAGGAAAATCTATGAGCCCGTGTTCAATAACCTAAAATAGAAGTGGGAAATAAAAAATAATGCTCAATGTTACTAACCATGCGAAGGAAAAAAAGTGATTCAATTCATAAGAGAAACAAGGATACAATGGACAGGCCGTGGATGGTGGATTGATGGGAGCATGTTGAACAGATGGTTGACGATATGATAAGACTAAATAAATTAAGGGGAAGACCACGAATAAGATAGGAAAGAGTTGGGAAATTACTAGAAGAAATCGGAGCGGACTGAGAATAAGCGTATACTAGAGAGCGGTGGAAGGAAGAAGTTTTAGAGGTCAAATCTAAATGACTCATAAGCCTTAAAAAAACCCTATTAAGACATTGATTGAACATGTATTTCCAATAAATAAAAAGATTTTTTTTTAAATTTCTTGTACAGATTTTTTTTTTATAATTCGCCTTAGAAATATAGGAGTCCATTATGCTCAATATTTTCTTTTACCGTCGTCGATAATTTATTTTGTTCGTGACAAAATGCACAATAAGTTAGTTATGCGTTATCGACTTTTATTACCATTGGGAACAATAAGTGATGCAGACGGTTAGTTATTATGACGACGACGGGCTTTTTTTTTCTCTTGCAAGAAACCCGTATTTTTTAAGACAATGCGTATAATTAATTCAAAAGCTACAAAATGTGAATTGAACTCAAACGAACAGGTAGATAGAGGAACTGCCTCTCGTTGACGACGCCTCGTCATCAATAAAACATTATAAAAGAATATCGTTATTAAAGTGAAAAGCTAATTTGATAAAAAAAAAAACTCTAATCCGTTGTTAATTAACTCGACTTTTTAACTTTTCTACTCGTTTATGCCTTTTATAGACTTAAGAAAAAAAAAATGTTTAGTATCAATTTTATTTTATCGTGGTACACGATAAAAACGTACGGATTCTATAATCATTTTAACAGCCCAAGCCATTTTTTGTTTAACGTCTCATATCTGATAACTGTTAGATTAAATATGTAATAGTACAATTTAATTTCCTTTATTTTTCGTGACCTATGATTTATGATTAAAATATAATTATAAAAATTTATTTTCCCATAATTGCAATACAAAACGAAAAACACGTGAAATATTGTTTCAATGTAAAAATTATTTACTCTGAGATATAAAAAACTAGTGATTTTTTAATGTTTTGTGTGTACAGTTTTTTCGACGTCGGTGGAAAAATTGGACGGTTAAAATGGGAGTTTTAAAGGACGCAGTCCCTGCCATCTGCACGGCAGTGCGATTATACAAAATTATGTCTGAGGACATTTTCTTAGAAGGTTTTCTGTATCTCAATGGACACACAGCAGAGTAAGATTTTGCTTAACGGCGTGTCCATTAAAAAATAAATTGTAAATAATTAGTGCATTTTTTTAAATAATATTGTATTTTATGTGTAGGGAATACTCTCGCTGGTGGAAAGTTCAAAAGTTAAGAGCGTGGGTTCGGTCTATTTACTCGAGGAGGTTTTTTTTTTTTTTAAAGAGTGAGATAATGGACAAGCAGTGGATATTTATTAAAAAATTGAAAAAGTCCCGTCATATATCTATCCATCCACTAGAAAAATATTCCTAATTATGTTATTTGCCGAGAACGTAATACTCGCATGCGCTTACATATACGCACGACGAAGCAAATTCGCGTTCTGCTGGGACACATTTGCGCCGTTAGTATTAATATTACAGTGGATCGTTGACCTATTATCAGACTCAAAGGCATAATAAGAATATTATCAAACGTATACGCGAGTCGGTTTTTTTTTTCTGGATATTTTAATTCTTAATTCGAAACTCTCAGCTGAATATTGAATATATAGTTTGGCCGGGGATTGAAGTCGACATGAAACTTATTTTTCCACCTCTGTATTTTTTAATAATATGAATCAGTTTGTATCCGTATTTTCAATACAATACGAGCGTTTATATATATATGAAAAAAAATTTAAAAAATATCAAGCGTGTATTTAACCATCAAATAATACGATGTCCGGATCCGAAACATTACCGATTTTAGCCGGCACCGATACGAAGTTTTATGACGTAGGCATTACGAATATAATCACGACGGCGCCAAATCGTTCCTGAAAATTCGCTACGTCGTTGTACGTTTGTAAGACGCAGCAAATGAGGATTGGGGGGGGGGACCGTATAAGTCCACTTAAACATAACTTGTCGATAATTTCACGAGTTAAGGGCGATGATTTATAGATTAGACCGTTGAACGCGCTTTGTTATTTTTGCAAACGCTTATTGGAGGTATAAGTCGTAATAATAATAATAATATTATGTTAATTCGCTAATAAGTACAACGCATAAATATGTATATTTTCGGGATTTCTCGGTGTTTATTATAATAATATTATACAGCGTGGTTCGTTAAAAAACATTGTGGATCGATTTTATACTTCCGGTTAACCTTATGTATTATTCATGTATAATCGCGTACGTCTACTGTGTGTGTATAATACTATATATAATACCGCGGCGTGAGTGTCTTTTTAATAATCGTTTTTTTTTTTATTATTTTTATTTTTATTTTATTTCATATGTATGAAAAGAAAAAAAAACTCTCGTGAGCAGAGTCCTCCGTCGCTATGCAGAGTCAAATTTCTCCCGCTTCTCCCCTACCGGCTGTCTTGTCACCGTCGCAATATTTCATTTTTCCTCTTTCTATATTAAAATAATCGATCTAGAACAGTCACCGGTGCAGACGCGAGTTTTATTGCATTTAAGTCTGCAGGGGTATTTAAAAATCCCTACTACGAAGACGAGCATTTATAGTTAAAAAAAAAATTAGTCGGGAAAAATGTTGAGTGCTTAGGTCCCCAATAGGTATATCCCTGCTACGTTCATACGAAATTGCGTACCCCCGATTTCATTCGGGGAGTCTGCGAGGATGTACAGAGCTATTGAAAAATCCCACTCTCTTCCCACAACTACATGCTAAAATAATTCATGTATTGATAACCAACCGAAATCATCGGCCTAAAACGACTACACGACTTCCGAGCTTGAGCTCGTTTGGGCCAGTGGGAGCCGTTAAAAGTATCCGATTGTTTCCGTTTTCGGGGGAGGGGGGGGTAAAAAACCATTACTATTTTTCGTATAAAACATTGCGCGTTAATTGTATAACAGGGTGGACTCAATTAAATTTCAGGAACATAATGCATATTGTAGTAGGGGTAATAATAATTATCGTATTCAAATAATATAATTACTAGGAAAACGGGGGAGATTCGTTCGTTTCGGGTTCGTTGAGTAAATTAATTTCTGGGCGGCGAGCAGTCGACCGAAAACGCATATATTAATGATGTCATAGAAATAGTATTATTCGACGAGAAAAATATCGATTCCCCTTAACCCGCATGGCGTGCGTACCTATGTTATTAAATTAATGATTTTGCGTGCCGCTGCCGCGCAGTGACTGACGCATGATAATATATTATAATGGGACTGTCAAGTTTTATTAAACCGACGATATTGGCCAATTTCCGACCAGAAACCCGCCGCTGGATATAGATTTGCCGGGAATCGGAATCGGCATAAAACTGGTTGACGTTATTTTTTCTACCTCCGGAACCATGGGGATAACTGCTTTCTAAACTATTCGCCTATATGGAAATGATTAGTTCGCGCGAGTTTAGAAATATTTCCGACCACAAAGTCCTCGCGCCGAGGAACGAAATGTCACTCGGTTTTTGCATCATTTCAACGTTCAAACGTTTATATTGTCGCCGGAACGAAAAAAAAAAAAAAAAAACGACGCATTAAGCTCGATTACAGGTCAAGACACACATTTTCTAATAGGCCATCTAAAATCCTTTTTTTCTCCCGAATCGTAAAAAAAAAAAAAAAAAAATTATTTTTGTATATATTTATGAACAGGTAATTAAATTCAAATCAATTAATTCAATTTCAAAACATTTTTTTCTAATTTTTTATGATCCAAAGTCATTATATTATTTACCTATCGCCTAAATTGCAATGGTATTTTTAATGGTGCATTATGTTGAAGCGTTCAGTTCATAGGCGTCAGGTTTTTTAAAAAACTAATGAGTGCCCTATAGGTCCCGGGGAGAACTTTTCCTACTCCTGAGAAAAAAAAATGTGTGTGTTTCGCCTACAAATAAATATAGTTACTCTTTGCTTAGTCATGTGCAAGGTCCGGCCTAATATCTAACGAGTGCTCTGACCCCTAGACCAGTGCTTCTCAATTTTTTTTTGTCAAGGCCCCCTTGACCAAAATCATTAATTATTTTTCTCGATTACACACTATACACTATATCAATAAATTACACGTACTATTTCACACGGACAAATTATTAGAAAATGTAGTAAATAATGTTTGTTAATATAATTTATATCAGTATTAAACTTTAAACATGTATAAATACAAATAAATTGGTAATAAATATAAAACTAAATAATTAAATTCAATAACTAAATAGCAACTTTAATAACTAATTTAATTTCGAGTAGAAAATAATAAAATACATATTTCACGCCCCCCTCTCCCGAGGCTCCCAGTTTGAGAAGCACACCCCAGAAATATACGTACGGGTGTAGAAGCTCGCGGGCACCCGTAAGACGGCATCTGCGGTTCATGCCCTCATCCGAAATAATAAAACGCTAGAATTTTTTCTCCAGGCGAGGTAATGTGCATATTTATTACTCACGCTTCGTAAAATATTTAGAAACCACCGGGTTTAGCGTACCTGATTTATCGTAACGATCGCCTGGAACTTCATAAACTGTAGAATTATAAATGATTATAAGCGATTCGAATTTCACGATACAAAATTGTATTATACTTGTAAAACATTTTATAGTGTCCTTAATTTAAGGACATTATTTTCGTAGTACTTTTGGAAGAAAAAAAAAATAAATAACCTTTGCAATTGGCTAACCCCGGGCACGTACCTGCCTCGCGCCCACGTTAATAATCTTGACCAGCACGGTACGGTTTAATCAACAAAAACAAATTAACTTAACCTCGTTGATCATCTCGTAAACCCGTATTATTATATTTTCCACGAACGAAAATCATGTAATACTTTAACCACTCGGACACAGTCACAATAATAATAATAATTGTAACGCTAATATGAAAATAAAAGTAATAAAATACGTTCGCTAAATAACGTCTGAGAGAATACGGTAATGCGAGTATTTCTTTTTTTCTTTAAAAGCGAAAGAAAATATAAATAAAGATAAAAAAAAATCATTTTTCAACGGAAGTGAGTGTAGTATTTTGAAGGTATTTGTTTAGTGGTAATTTTTTTTAAAACAAATATACTAGGTTAAAAAAAATAAAATCACGAAACACGAACGACTCTAATAATAATAATATTAATAAAAAATATAATGGAAGTAAAAAAAAAAAAAAACATATACGGTAAACTACTGTGTCGATAATATTATTTTAGATATAAGAAGAACAAAAATCACAACATTATAATAAAACATCTTCGCCACGCGTGTATTGCGGGCGAATGTTATTTTTTATAATAATTTGTACGTATATAGCTAGTATATAGCTAGTTGCAGCTAAGACGGTAAAATTAATAATGAAATTAAAAAAAAAAATTAACGAAAAATACTTTATCTAAAAAAGAAAAAAAAACAAAATTAATAAAAATAGTAATAAAAACGAGTGATCCGATCCTGATACCATGCTCATATACTAGTTTGGACGAAAGAAAAAAAAATAAATATAATATTAAAAGTCAATGTTACAAAATGTATAGATGGCCCGGTTCCGGTTCTCGGTTCTGCGGTTCCGTTGGTTCATTGAATTATTAATACTATTATTTTTTTTTTTTTTTTATAAATTTTTATTTGATAAAAAATTAAAATTATTTATGACGTTTCTTTTAGTAATGTCGTCGGTTGTTATTAATGGACACGTTAACACTGCGACGTGTAACCGCGGCGTAACACCGATAACGGTGATAATCGATAAGTCACCGAGAAGATTGACGGTGATTCGGACGGAAGAATTTTCTTGAACCCGGTCGTTAATTATAATTTTTTTTTTTTTTTTTTATAAATTTTTATTTGATAAAAAATTAAAATTATTTATGAAACATTCCACGAATTAAATCCTATACGAGAAAACGCAAGCATTGTTTACACGATCGACAGATGGCAAACGACTCTAGCGCTCCATAGCTCTCCCACGGGCGGTAACCAAATATCTCCCGTGTAGAACTATAATAATATGTCGATCGTGTAATCAACGCCGTAAGTAAATAATCGTTGTCCCTTTATTTTAATTTTTTTCACGTTTAAAAAAAAGAAACGGTATCGCAGTACAGGTTACCGATAAGTAGGTATAATCGAAAAAATAATTTTTCGGAACCACGCAAGAACAGGTAGCGATATTTTTACAGGAACCGACCCATCTTTAAATTAAAAATAATATTAGTGTAGAAGTATTATTATTATAAGTATTAAGTGTAATTTTTTTTTTTTTTTTTTACGGTACTAACGTCTAAACGATCGTTCCTGGGCATTTTCTGTTGAGTGACCATTGTTTGCTGTACGGCCATGGCAAGCGGATTGTTCGGATCAGAAGTAATGATCGTTGTCGGTCCAATCAACGGTCCAGCGGCGCTAAAGTACGGTGTGTAAGTGTTGCCAACCTGGGGGCTAGCTCCAGGAATTCCAGTCAAGTAAGCTGTCGGTGCGGCCTGCGAAAGAATAATAAAAAAACAAAAACCAACATTATTTTATAATCGTGTAGACGGACGCGTAGAGAAAATAAAAAAAAGTCATTCACCAATCCCTCCTCCCTGAGAATCTCATTTCCCCTTCCCCCGGAACACCAAGTCTGAAATGAAAACAAAAAAAAAACACACCGTCATCTATAAATCCTTATAACACAAAATTATTATTACAATATTATTACAATTTAAAAATGTTCAAGTTTCTACACTAAAATGTCTACGGGTGTAAAATAATTGTACAATAAATCTGGACAATGTTATTGTAGTTTTACAGCCGTTTGTTCCGGAACTGCGAAACTCCGAACGGGTCGAAAGCGGAACTGCGGTATAAAACGAACGCAACGCGGCGGGACGACCGGTAATTATTCGAGGAGACTTGTGCAAAGCGCAAACGGCGAGTAAACGGTCCGACGGCGGGGGCTGCCCCGATATTGCAGACTACCGCGGAATGTCGCGCGAGTACGGAATGGTATTTCGTATGCGCCGCTTCTTCTTTTGCGCCCACCGGTAATTCTTCTTCGTATTCGATCCGACACACACACACATACAAACAATCGCCCGTATAAATAAAAATAACACCCCCCCCCCCCCTCCCACCTCCCCCGCCCCCCCCACCCCCCGCGCGCGTAAAGCAAATAGAAAAAGTCGCGCGAAATCGATAATGCGTTCTGACGCGATGACAACGCCGCCGCGCCGCGTCTCCGAAACGAAATGTTGTAACTCCGACATCTATGCACGCGCACAGACAGATGGGTACGTATGTACGCATGGCGTTTTTACGTATCACTTGCACCGGTGCAGTCGGTAAGTTCCATCGGCTGGGCAAACTGCCGTCCGTTTCCAGTGTCCCGTGTCGTAACAATACGACATTACGTTGCACCGGAATCTTGTCTTTGTCGATTTAGACCGTCCATCGCGCACCAAACGCGCGCGTAAAATCGCACGTCCGTTAAACGGTCGGGACGTGACGTCCGCGTCGTTCGGTCGAGACGAGTATTGAATGCGGGCCCGACGCGCGGGTTAATACCACGTTTACGTATTGCGAATCGCGCCGGTCTTCGATGTTTTCTTTTACGTCCGTAACATACCGGTCGCTCGGGAGTGCGGCGATTTTGTGCCCCGGACACGGATGCCCAAAGGCTGGATAAACACTTCGGGTATTTCAACCCGACCGAAATTTAGCTGACGGTTTTTTTTTTTTTTTTAAGGTGTCTATTAAAAAATGTACAGTGTTTTTTTTTCAAATTCAAAAAACCACACATTTTCATTAATTGACCTAGTCTCAATATTGGGATAAAAATGTACAGGCCGATTGTATGTTTCAATTAAAAAAAAAAAGGACGGACTTGCTCCGCACGTGGGTACAGCTACTGTCGTAGGCGGGAAGTTGGGAGGATAGATGGGAATTTAATGTATGTTTGTAAGCAACGATTCTGAGCAGAATTCAGTTGATAGTGTTGCTTTGTCAATAATGCAATATATGGTAAATATCATATTATGGTAGAATGTGCACAACAATGTTCGTTTCCATGACAAAAATGATCGTTTAAAAAAGATTGAAACATTAAAAACCTAATAATAACAAAAAATAAGTAAAAACGACCTTATTTTTTATCTTTCAATCTTTTTAACCGACAGACCGTGGTTTTCCTCGTTATCTCGAATAATAAATATTAAATGACCTTTCTGAAGTACCGCCGCCCAGAGAACGTTTCCTTTCAGAAAAGGCGCTATACTTGATATCCGGAGTATGCTCTCTAGTAGAAAAAATGTTCGTTAAAAAAAAATAAAAAAATATAAACACCGTTGTAAAACCAATACATTCTTCGTTCCGCTCAGAATCTAAAAGACTAAATGAGATTGTTTAATGTAATTTAAGTAATAATCGAAAACCGATTGTTGTGTTCGTTGATCGAGCGGTGTCTATATTCCGTTCGTTATAAAATTAAATTTAAATTTAAAAAAACCCGATTTCGTTTTGAAATTTGTTGCCGAGCGCGTATATTACGACCGCGTCTCGCGGGTTTCGTGTTTCGAATCGCGTAAACTTTCAAACCGGAACCTATAAAAATGATATACGACGAGACGAAAACTGCGTGTTATAAAACGGCGCAATATTATATTTCCCGGAGTTGTCGAAAATATTCCGGGCGGAGCGACACGATGTGGATACAGATGATTTTTATTCCATACAGTCGGCGACGTGTTTTTCGCAATAATCGGCGGATTTCACAATCCCACGTGGTGCAAGTTACGCATTGGTTTTACAGCGGCTGCGTACGTGTGCTTTTTTTTTTTTGGTAAATTGTCTTCTCTTTAATAATACGGACGAAAACAATATCCCCGGGGTTCTCGAAACGAGATTTTTAAATGTCAATTTCAATTATCGGCTCTCGCATCACTCGAAGTTTATTGTTTTATTTCCGTGGTTCTTTCCCCGAGTTCCGATCCCGGAATCGGTATTTTCGTTCGCGATGATTTATCGTTGCTTTCGGTATAATAAATTAAACCATTTCCCCGTATAAGTGTAAGCGTTAAATCCAAAATGTGCATTTGTCCAATTAATGAAATGGACAATTGTTTTCCTCCGATTCCGTGTAACGGCCGTAGTATTGACAAAATGCAGGCTATTTTATGCGCTGAACAAAACTACTAGTAATATACAAACATTTATAATTGTCCAAACGATATTGTCAATAAATTATCAATTATTTGTATTATATTTTGGAAAAAGTACCTACAGTGATTGATAAATGTATAAAATTTAACGGAAAAATATATTCATTTTCATTTTTATCACCATGTTCGGCCGCCGTGTTTTAGTGTTATCGAGTAATATTCTTCAATAATGTGTCAGTTTCCAGTTCATGAAATGGATAACATTTTTCGAGTCCAACCGGTACGGGCGGTTCACTTTTTGGACGTTTCACGAAATCGGCAAACCATTTCCCCTTTCCACGAACTAGACGAATTCGCCTATGGGGCGTATATTCGAGTACCTATTACAATGCGACTTTAACGATTTTTCACCCGCATTATACGACCGGTTATTTTTTTTTTGTTACATTATCATCGCTAGTGAACCGGTTGCCGGGTAATTGGCTGGAAATCCGATAAGAAGGACGCCGGCCGCGGCAGTTGGTCCGCGTGCGTCGACGGACGACCGACAACACGGTCCGACGCTGAAAACGCGACGACTTCAAAGTCCGTTTAAGGTCCGATACGAACGTGTATAGCAAAGAATCGATCGGTCGGCGTCTGTCGGAATCGATTCAATTGAACTTATTTTGTTGTATCTATTAGATTGATAAATAAACTGATGTACGGCGTATGTATCGTACACAATAAACACCGGTCCGGATAAAACTTAATTACGAAATTCAAGACGTTTGCCCGTTTTTTTTGTTTTTGAGCGATAAGTAAAAAAAAAAAAAAAACAAAAAATCCGACTGACCCGAACAACGATATCGTCATCGTACTAACATCGGTTTAGCCAAGTTCGGCTGTGTTGCAGCTACAAGTCTACGGGTCTGTCGTTGCCGGTCGGCCAGATAATATGTGAACTGGCCGACATTTTTGTCTGTCGCGCCGTGCGCCGTGCGGTACAAGTGTGAATCGTGCTTTAATGTCAATAATAAGCAGCAGTAATAATAATTTAATATGTCCCGAGTGACCTTAACATACGGCCGGGACTAGCGTGTCGCGCGGACGTAAAATGTAAAATAATTAATAAAAAAAAAAAAAAAAAGAAAAAAAAAGAGAGCGAATTTCGTTTGTACAATAATAATAATAATAATAATAGGGGCCCCATTACGCACGACCTGGGGTCTGTGCAGCGGCAAAGGTCACAGTGTCCAATCGGGCGGCGTATTTACGGACCCTATTCGAGTTCGGCCCGGGCCGAGTCGGTTATCAGAACTCGACCGAACAAGACCCGTACTGTCGGTCCCCGAACCCGGGTACTGCTCCGATGTAGCGTCCCGGCCGGGGTCGGGAGCAGTTGTCCGAAATGACAAGCGAACGAAAAACGTCGAAACGTTGGCGTCGAACACGTGGCGCAACGTAAAATTCTCCTTAAACTTTGCGGCGCGACCGTAGTTGTGTACCCGCGTATTGTTACGGTACACACGCGCGGTTAACTGTCGCATTGCAATCACGGGTTACTGTAAAGTACCGACTTGGCCGTGGCGGCGCCGCGTGGATGTTCGCAGTCGATATTTCGATCGGAGAAAAACCGGAAGAAGTCGAATGCAGACCCGGGTACGGAGTACCGGTTTTATCCAGTTTCAGCGGTTTCGGCAACACTGTTTGTTTTTCGGAACACATTTCCGTTTATCGTGTTGTTGTACACAAATGTAAATAGACCGATCGGTATTTTATTGACGTTTTTCGCGTCTGTTTTTTTTTTTTTTTGTTTACGCGTCAATTATGTACATAGTGGTTGAAGCGGGTATCGGAATAGCAAAACGACGTTCAGCCGCTCACATATAATTCCAACGCTTATACACGTGGATAGCGGAGGGGGTTAAACCCCGGAGAACGTTTTTTCTTAAACAATTTTCATGTACATTGTTCATTGTCGTTTTTTTGGTTTGGTGTCATTCCGTAACGGATTTCTCGTCTGCATAGGTATAAATAAATAAATATATTTTCGTGTTTATACTTTATCCATTGATGAGCGTGCGATCGCTGGGGACATACCGTATGCCTACATTAAGCCAACGGGCAATACTATTATTATACAGTAGGTAGGCGAAAAAACTAAACATTTTTTTTTTTTTTTACACAAAATTTGCAAACCATTATGTAAATCCGTTTACGTAAGCGGCTGTCGGCGATCTCGTCGGTAACGGTCGGCGGCGGTTTTTCGCATTCGGATCTTTATCATTTCTCAGATCCGTACGGTTTTCGGACAACTGCCGACCGTCCACCCGGGCGCACACTCGTATAAAACCGTATACTAACTGTAGTGGACGGACGCGCGACGACGACGGGTTGAGGATTTCGACACAACGCTCGCAGCCGAACGCGGATAGGGTCCGTAAATACGCGGCCGGGCGACGGCTCGAATATAATACGCCGAAAGCTATTTGCGATGAGTTATTATTGTTGCGAACGTTATTACCATGCCGTCGCGTTCGCCTCTCGGAGTATCCGAGAGTACGGCGACATTTCGCTCACGACGTGCCGGGATAATGCGTACTATCAAGCGGTGTGTACTTCACGTCGTTATACTATGTACTCGTATCTCGCCGATGCGTTGCCGCGTTCAAGATATCGGATTCGCGGGTTTTCGGGGAGGAGGGAAGAGAGGGAAAGCGATTATAGTTATTGTATAATATTATCGTGACGCGACGATGATGAGCCCCACGACAAAGGTCACGTATTAGTCACGTATCAGGTCGGAGTGGAGCGAAGGAGAGAGAGAAAAAAAAAAAAAAATGAAAGTTTCGACCGACAAACAATATTGCGGAGCGTATATTGTTCGTGCATATTGCATTGTCATTGTAGACCGGCGATTCTCAACCTTTGTGTACACGCGACCCGAGATATTTATCCGAAATTGTCTTGAAACAAAGTTGAAATTTACCGGTCGATATACGCATTCCGTAACCCCCTCCCCACCCCCTTTCGCGTATTAATCACGGTAATTAAGTTGTATTGAATTTCGTAGCGTGTCGTTACCGTGCACAAATAATGCGGCGGAGGGTTAAGTTTTCACATTTGTAGGCCTTTGGTTTATTTCTCGTTTTTTCAATTTGTGGAAAACATGGATTTTTTTTTTTCAAATTTTTAAATTGTCGTTGCGAAACACTATTATGTACTATACAACGGCCCGGCGAAAATCGCACAAACCATTATGTGTTTTAAGTGATCATTATGGTAGTAAATCCGTATTGCGGACAATTTTTGAGGGGGATTCGTGTTACCAATGGCTCGCCGAGCGTGTAATAATAATAACAATAAATAATAAAAAGTGACGGGTTATTTCCGGAAGGAATTCACCGAATATTAAATCGCAATCGTTTTTCGACAGACGCGAGCGCAGACAAACCATCTGCACCACTGCGTGTGGCCCGCACGAAAAAAACAAACGGTTTTTTAATCGTACGTTAATAACATTAATTGTATACACAATCTCGTTATAAGCACTCGCCGCGCAATAAAAAAAAATAAAAGGTCAATTAACAAATTAAATATAGCACCGAGTTGAAATCTCCTCTCGTTCGGAGCCCGGAAGTTCCTAAATTATTTCACAAAAGCGCGCTCGGTTCATTCGCCGCGGTTAGTCTGCGAATGAATAACAATAAGACTCGCGGCGGGTAAGCGCGCTCACAGTAGGAATACTCCAATGACAAAACGATATTTAAAAGTCAACGTGTTTCGATATTTCGCACCGTGGGTGGCCCGTTGTTGTGGGTGGGGGGGGGTCGAGGAGGCAGGATATACACTGTACAAGTCGAGCGTGTTTTGAAATTTAATATCGTATTGATTCGTGCAGTAATTAAAAATCGATTACGAAATTGTGTTCACGTGTTCAGCGTTAATTGTATTCGCGTAAACCCCCCCCCCCAAAAAAAAATCACTGAATTACAACAAGAAAACCGAAAACGAAAATTAACAGAAACGGTTTTCCTTCATTATTGACATAACTATACGGAAAATCCAAAATTCGATTTCCCCACTGCGCCGACTAGACGAAATTCGCTACCAGAAACTAGGCGCGGAAATTTGAAAAACTCGCGCGTTCGGATCAGACCGTTCAACACGGTTCAATCGAATTAATTGAATCGATGAGCCGGCGCGACATTAATCATTACGATCAATATTATTGTCATCGCGAATCATGATTAGTAGTATCGTTCGCTCGCACGAGAGCCGTAGTCGCGGTACGCGCGGACAACGGCCGTACGGAACAGTTCACAGTGATCCGCATTATTCACAAAACGGATTCATGTCGCGCTGTTCGAGTCGAACATTTAAATTGCCCGTCTTTGGTCGGCGAAAGTTGAGTTGCCGAATCTCGAAACCGGCAAACCCGTCCCGTTCAATTCGCCCGAACGAGCCGATCGGAATAGGATTTTCGGTAGAAATACCGTTTACAAACACGCGCACACAGAACCGTTGCACACCACCGCGGTAAACTCAACGCGCGTTATTCAAAATCGTTTTTTTTTTATTTCTTTTTTTTTCTTATTTTATAGAGAAATTCGCCATCTGTATAATTGAAACGCAATAAGTAAAAGTGGACGATTGTACGCGCACGTGATAATGACAAAAAAACACACGACGGGGGAAGCCGTCCAGCGGTGGGACCCTACAAGCGCTCAGAATCTAAAACGAAAATACTCCGTTGGCCCCGTACCGCGATAGAGGTTTTATTTCAGTTTGTTTGTTGGTAAACTCGTGCCGTAATAATTGTATACCGTATACATAGGCTGCGGATAGCATTTTTTTTTTTTTTTTTCTATTTATCGCGGATTTCGCGGTTTGCAGTGCAGATTGTGGTCTCCTCCGAAAACGAAGTTTTGTCTTGTTGTGTTCTTTAGGGAAAAAAATCGCGGCCGAGTACCGCCGCTTTCGGCGCCGGACCGGGCGGCGTCGTCCGCTTGACGGTGAAAAAAGAAGAAGCCCGCCGCCAGACGCACGGAAACCACGGCGGTAATGCGACGGGACGGACGCGCGTTCGTAGGCCGTCTAGGGCCGACCACCAACCTGCGCGTTCCTCCGCGCGACGCGTCACGCGCGGCCCGAGGTGTCACAACCGTCATTACGTTGTCGGCGTGTTTCGATTTGTGCGGGAAAACGCTTATTGCGTTCGGCCGGCGCGCGCACGTGTCGGGGGGGCGCCCGGGACGGATTTCGGGCAGGCGCCCCCCCGACCGTTTTTCGCCGGGGACCCGCGGTTCCCGGCGGCGTAGCGAGAGTTCCGGATGTCGGATGGAGGGGTGCGCGTTTTATTATTATTATTTTTTTGTAAAAGATATCGTTCGCATTATTACGGCCGTTCGCGATCGGACGAACCCGGAAAATCGATAAACCGTTTCCGTTCGAAACGGTACGCGGACAGCACAATGCCGTTGTTGTTTTCTTTCTTTTTTCCGCGTCCCTGCGAAGTCGGTCTCGCCGCCGTGGGCCGTGGCGCCGTTTTTCGCGGCGGTTAAAATCACCGTCGAACAACACGGGGGAAACCAAGACGAGAAAAAAAAAAAAAACCAAACTTTGGCGCCCGGAGAATTGCCCGATATCGGATGCGCGAGGTCGAGAACGAACGAATGTTATTCAAAAACAATTATTAACATTTTTAACGGCCAACGCTCGGCGGTCGGCGTTTGAACCATCAACACACCGCCCCTCCTCCACCTCGAGCGCGCCCGTGCTTTTATACAATATTTATAGGGTAGTAAATACCCGCAGTAGCGTTTTTTTTTTTACCGGTAAACGGGACGCCGTAAATTTGCATTAAAAACGTATATTTTTTTTACCCGACGCTTATCGCCCGTCAAAGTTAATAAGTATAGTAAAATAAATTAATCGAACCGCGTCTCGATACATACCGAGAAACTTTACATTTTTTTTTTCTCTCTCTCGCAATTTACGTGTTCGGTTTCGTTCCGGGTCGCGTTTTCTATTCCTCGCGTGTCGCGCGCGTATAACTTTTTATGGGTTTCGACGGTATTCGCCGGTGTTTTACATTATTATTACGCCGCGCAATATTTATTTAAAATTCGATTTTTATTACTCGTACATGTACATATTTTCACCGTCAATTCGTTATACGCGCGCGGTACTCGTGGTACACGCGTATTTTAATATTCAACGAGTACCGGGCAAATTTTTTCAATTAAAACAAATACGTAAATACGTTTTATTGGACAACAAGGAAAACTATATATATAAAAAAAAAAAAAAAAAAGTTTTCTCTTGCGATTGTTTTCAACACAAACGATTGCAATTATTTCCGGAATCGCGAGAGTTTATAATAATAATAACGCGCATATAATATTATCCCGCGCGCAGACCCAATTATCCCGGGTTTTCTGCGGTCGTAAAGCTCCCGAAACTGAAAAAAAAACTACGTGATACGCACGCCCCCCAACTCGAATCCGTTAGGCACGTTGGTTTTTTTTCTTTTTATTTTTGTTGCGCTCGAGTTGATAATAGACGCGGGCAGGTACGCGCGGGCGGCGGGCAGGCGGGTAGGCAGGCGCGCGCGGCGATCGGATCATTTTCGTTATAACGACCGGACGACGCCACACTTCTGGAGTGGAAGAAAAACGGGCAGGTGGGGAGAAAAAAAAATATACTGCGGACGGGGAAGGGGTGCTGGTTCGCGTGACGGCACGGCGGCGGCGGCGACGCCGGGGGGCCGATATTCGCCCGAACACTAAACGAATAATGTCGTCGCCGACGCGCACGCCCTGTGCACAATATACACGCGCGCGAGACGGGCGTACGAGTCAATTGTACGACATGGGGACCGCGGGCCGTTCGACGGTCGGTGAAAAATTACGCAAATCTTCGCTCGTATTTTCCGGTCGTTTTTCGCGCGCCGCGATAACGGCGAGACCCACGGCGAGTCCGGTGTGTTTCATCCGTTCCGTATACCCGACCACGCGCGTGTACACAAATATATATATTTGTACGTACATGTGTTTGTATGTATTATAAACGACGTGTACGTACGCTCCGCGGGACGGCGGGCGATAAAAAGAAAAAAAAAAAACGAGACGGGAAAGGGGCGAGAGAGAGAGAGAAAAAAAAAATCGGTATTGCGTTCACGTATATTTATAATATAAATACGCGTTCCCGGTGGGGAAAACGGACTCGCGGCCCCCTCGCGTAAGTCGTAGGCACCGCGCTAATGTTGTAGATTTCGACGGTGACGATGGTGTTGAGGAGGATGGGGGGGGGAGGAGGTTTACCGGCGAACGCGAGAGACAATCCGATAAATTCGAAAATATACACGGATGTTATACCTATACGACACGCGTGCAATGCAATATTCGTTTTGTCGTCTCGTCGTATCCGCGCGCACGCACAGGCATACACGTCTTTCGGACGGAGCAAAACAAACGGAACAAAAAAAAAACCGTTTCCCCCCGGGGACGCAACGATGAACGGAAAAAACAGAAGTCCGGCGTACTTCGCACCGCGGGCACGCCATTCCGCTGTTGTGCGCGTACGGTGGTAAACGGCACGTGTTCCTCCTCGGGGTTCGCGCGCCGCCGCGAGGACCGAATCTCCGGGCGTCCTTCTCCGGTCCGTCCAGAGGTTCTGCGTCTCCGTGTACCGCGTCTTCGCCGTCTGGAACGCGCGCGCGTCTCAAAAGGTCTTTTCCCGGTACGCAGACTCTTCGGCCGATACCGCCGTGTGCAACGGTGGATTTTGACCGCGCCTGCAGACACGACCCGTCCGTTCCTACGCGCCACTATTTATCGGTACGTCTAACACGTTCGGGCTCAGTCCCAGCGATTCGCCGTTTCCCAACGTCTTTTTTTCGGGACCGTAAAATCTTTTCTTTTCTTTTTAGGATTTTTCACTCCAACATAGTTGCGCCGTGTGTTTGCCTCCGTTATTCTCAATGGCCGCACGTTTCTGTTCCGCGAATACATATACGCATTATTACGGGGTGATTCGTATTCGAATCTATGAAACCGTGTAGCTACTTAAAAATCCGCGTGCACGTGTAATTATTCACGGTTTCGCGTCATTTTACACGTATCGTCACCGCGTATTCACGCAATAACACTAAAACACGGGTAGTAAATACACGTGTATTAATAGTAGTATACGCGAATACAAATGTTTCGTTCTCGTGTATATTGTATACGGACAATTATTCATTCACGCTTTCTGTAGTTTATATTCCGTGTGCACCGATAAATCATTGAAAACGAAAAACAATTCTGAGCAGTATTAGTCGCGTTTATCACCTTATTAAAATCAACAAATTGCATATAGAAAAAAATATATATTTAAAGTTACCTATTTGGTCGGTGTTCGAAATTCCGATTCAAATTTTTTGAAAAAAACCACCACCGGACGGAAATTCGACCATTCTTTTAGTAGACAAGTAAGTAAGGCGTGAAAAAATCAAAATCTTTTTACTAAGTTACCGAAAAAGCGTTTTCCGAGAAACAAAATAAAATCAGCACAAATCTTAGCGAAACTAATAGCTTCTTTGCTATAAACTAGTAATATGAAAATAGGTATTTTTTATAATCGTTTAAACAATTTTAAATGTATTATTATTATTATTATTTTTTTTTAAAATCATTTTAGATTCCGAATATATAAGCGAGGAGAGTTATTAGTTATAGATGTTTTTTTTTTTTTCGACCTAGAGTAACAAACGATTTGTCGGCCAATAATTCATCCGAAATTCTTTTCGTCTTTCGACCAGACTTTATTTGTAACATTTTTCTACGTTCCCTCCCCCATCAAAAAAAAAAAAAAAAGACCCCCAAAAAAAATCACAAAACATTACGGACGATACGTCGCGATCTCGGACAAAACGTGTACGCGCTGCAGTAATTTTGAACATATATTACGGTCGGGCGACGTAAGATTTATTGCGATTTTCCATCGGAGTAAAGTAAAGAGGGGTTGAAAAAAAATACGAAATAATAAAATAACGTTTTCTCTGTCAACTTTGGTTCGAAATCACCATTATTCGGTGTAATCAAAACTCCATGCAGCATAGGCGCTTCAGATAACGGGAAATATCGTGTATACAGACGCCGGCGGTGTTATAAAATTAATTATGCAATTTCGTAGTACAAAATACGTATATATATATATATATGCATAATATAATATACATTTTTTTTTTTTTATATTTTCCGAAAAATATTCCGCGAGTTTCCCGTGAACTTTCGAAATTATTATCGCTCGACCGATGATAAAAACAACGTATAATATAGGCATGCTCGTATATGGTATGCATACGGCACATAGAAAATTATTACTATGGCTTTGCATCGTCCCCGGGGTTCGGAATCTACAACAGCATCGAATTATTATTATTCTTTTCGGTCTTCCTTTTGTGTACGTACCGTGACGTTTACGACGACGACGACGGGATCGGTGCAATATGCGTATACCGCTCTTTGACTTTGAAAAAAATCCCGATGTCTATACTTTGATGTCTTAAAAAAAAAAAAAAAATGCGAATCCCGTATACGCCCATAATGCTCATCCACCGCAACCCCTCCCTATTTACCGATATAAGGGTCTGGCCCTCGTCAGTGGAAAAAAATTACTCGCGGTCCCAGCTGTGTTTAATTACGGGCGGGTCACCGTCCTACACGATAACATAATATACCCGGTCCGTTTTCTTTTCGGCACTACTGCTGGCCATTTAAGCTCGGTGTCGTGTATATAAATATGCGTTTTAACGTAATATTATTATTATCTATCAGATACATTTGGATACATTTCATATACATTAGAAACGTTTTTTTTTTTATAGGTAAAAAAAAAACAAAAACAAAAAAGAATGGAGAAAGATAATTGGGTTCATTAGGTGTTTTTCATAAAACTATACGCTAATGCATCAAAACCGTACCGGATTTCATAGACGTACACATTTCATAAAGCTCGAGTGATTTAACGCTATACGAGTATAACAATATAGCATAATAAGATATAGTGAAATCGTATCCTTGTTAACCGAATATTTTGCGTGATATTTATCTAAATATTTAACTTAAAATATAAAAAACCATAACTACTCAGATGAAACACAACACGGTTTATAGGCCGAACGCTGCGTCACACATTTCTTTACCATCTCTTACTATACTGATGCTCACTCTTCGTATAGTTTATTACGCCTAAGCATTCCGAATCATTCTCGGGTTTGCCCGGCCATTCCGTCGTTGTTCGAGTCTCCCTAGGGGACTCGTCTTTTCTCGAGGTTTCCAAAATTACAGTGATTTTTTTCCGCTATTGAACTCGATCGCATTACGTGGCCTGCAGCCGGCTCAATCTGGTTACCGACATAATTATATTTCGACTGTCAAAACTACTCTGCGTTCCGTTGTTTGTTCTCATCTCCCGTAGCTGTGTACCCGGTATAAACAACATGCTCGTGTAACGCAACACCAGTATAATATTATCTCGCCACGTTTGGCGAGGGTGGAAAAAGAACGGATAAACAAAAACAAACAATATAACAATGATTTTCTGATATCTTACATTACTGTCATCATAAAACAGTCGAATTGGCCCAGCCGGGTATCGCTGATAAGGGGCTAGACACAACATTTCACCGATGCAAACCGTGCCCTCTAAAAAATATATCGTAACATGCGGTAATACCATCGTACACTATCTGATTACGACGGTTCTTGTGCTTTCTATTTGTCCGTCACGCGGTCGCCCGTCTAGCCGATGACGACGCGGACATTTTCCATTTCCCCCGCCTTTGTTTCTACGCGGTTATTCGGGCGGCCAAGAGTCGTGCGCTTTCACTTTAAAACACTTTCTTGACGCAGTATCGTTTTCGGGCGCGGCGCACTTGAAATTATTTCGACGTACCGCACAGTGCAATAAATGTCGGGGCAGCTGGGCCGCTGTGATTGCAATCTCCTTGTAGTCCCGCGGACCGTGTACTACCTGTGCCCTTCTTCATCGATCGTGGTAGCATTTAACGAATATTTAACGTTTCGTAATATTTTTAGCCGGGTGTTTTGGTGTTGGTTTTAACTGTACAGTTCCAAACGCAGCAAAAGCTACAGGAACAAACGACCGAACCATGCACGGGCTACGGTGCAGTGTACGCGTTTTTAAATTTTCAGTGTAGCGATTAATGTATTGGTTTTTCTACGATATCGCGTGTGTTTTTTTGTTTAAATGTCACTTTGTATTCCTATCTGTAAACGACTTTTATTTCAGAAATCTGATTCGGTCGTCGACATTATGGGAGCGGTTTTCGGTTAGGTTGTCGAATGTTGTCTATTTGATGCATTGAGGATGTGTTTTATTTGTTTAGGTTTATTAAAACTTTTATACTAAAGAAGTAATGAACTATCTTTGATTAATACTGAACTAAACAGAATTCGATTATATTATTATGTTTAAAACTATCAAATGCGGCTTGCTGAAGCGTATTTTACAGGGGAAAAAAAACACAATAATACCGTTGATATTTTTCAGTAATGTAATTGTAGTAAGTATTTCGGGGAAAATAGTCTACCTTAGAAAAAAAAAACAAGTATAGTGAACACACCATACATGAGATACTACGGGGGGAATGTTAAATGTACGTATTCGGCGATGAAAGTATCTACAAATGTGCGGTTCAAAAATCTGATGTTTTATTTATTTAAATAAAACTTGCAAGTAAGTAGGCACGTTATCACCGAAATGGTATTAAAAAAAAAAAAAAAAAAAAAAAAAAAAAATGGTACAAATTTAAGTGGCTTGGAAATATAATATATTAAGTTTATTTATTTAGAATTTTCGAGCCACTTAAATCCTGCCAGCAGTAAATATGCCGCAACATTTTTTTTGTAATATTTTTTCGATAAACGTCATTAATTTAATTAATCAAAGCAGCGGCTCGAACATGACAGGCTGCAAATCGTCGTTCATATCCGAGGGTCCGTCCTCTCGTGTATAAATAGGGTCTGGACCCTCTCTCTTTGTGTCTATGTATATATATTTATACATAATTTTTCTTCTATTGATATTTTTTTTCCAATTCTTTTCCGGTATCTTTGTATTTTATATTATGCCGTCGTGTACAGTGGTACTCAACATTTTTTAATGAAATGGAAGTTAGCTATATAGATTAAAAATAATCCGAATACTCGGTTTGTTTGAGGATTATTTACATTTCCCCCCTCCCCGATATCAATCATAATTTTAGTCTGGATTTTTTTATAATAATTATTGGGGGAATACGAATAGTTCGATGGGCGTGAAAAATGTCGACGATTTGTGTATCTGAGAATGCACGCGAAAAAGTTTGAAATGCACACAAATGCGTATTTTACGGTTAACGCAATATTTGAAGAATATCGCATACATAAGCACATTCGTAGATGAGTTTATACAATTGTGATTTATTTTTGTTTTACTGTAATGATATGCTATTTAAGCTATCATACATTATGTAAAATAAAATATTATGTAATGTTAATAAATCAAACAATTAATAACAGGAATGATAGTAAAACATTTACATCCGATTCCATTCTTTTTTATTATCAAATAACATATATTTTAGTACGATATTTACTCATCGTAAGGAGATAATACTTAAGCTATCATATATAATTAAAATAAATTATATAATCAATATTGTAAAATAATTATAATAATTTGTAGTCATTAATTATTAGATTAAGTTGTTAGTATTAACTAAATTAAGATAGCACATTTACACACGCACACACACATATTTCTCCAGTTATAAGGAGGCCGGCCACTTCCAATAAAC
>CABPRJ010000499.1:142346-156374 GCA_902439185.1 Cinara cedri
GGGGGTTTTTTTTTTTTTTTTTTTATATACAGCCTGTAACGCGTACGGGCGATCCGAGGGAAGGAAATAGAAAGAGACGTTCTTTGCGAAACCGAATACCGCGGACAGGTCAATATTACTGCGTGTATGATAATGTTTTACTGTTTATTCCGAAAAGAAAAAAAAAAAATCAAAATTAAAAAAACCGTCGAAATCCGATGTCGTAACATTTTTAGGAGCGGCGTTTGAAAAATAAAAACTCTCGAAAGGCGTTTTCTTGACGCTAACGCCGCACGCGAAATCGCAAAAAATATTCTCTCATTTGCGGCGGCATAGCGTTAAGGCTGTTTGGCGCTGAATAATTTAAGAACTTATTACCTACCCATACTTTTACTCGTGTAACTAACACGCATGCATTGTTTTCCAGTTTCGATACAATACAACGGAGAACGGCCTGTGCAAATACCTGACCGGAAGAACTCTGAGTTCTTTATAATATTCAATGGAGTCGATCCGTTTTAAACGGCTTTTCCTTGAGACGAAACGTGTACCGCAGTCTCTATTATTATCGAGAAAAAATCGACAAAAAAAAAAAACCCTAACATCGTTCGAAGCGTTCTACACTTGAAAACCCCCGGAAGCCGGGTCTTAAATTTTGTAAAAAAAAAAAAAAAAAACAATTATAATAAATCTTACACACAGACGCAGCCTATACATTATACGGCGTGCGCTCGGTGAAAACAAAGCGAGACGGGGAAAAAACTGCAGTCGAATCATTTATTTGTTTAAAACGGAATATTACAATACGGTTACGCGAGTCGGAGGCGTACGTCCGGGCGCGATATTATAAATCTCAATCGTCGTCGGCGATTTTTTTTTTTTTTTTTTTTTTTAATAGCGCGCAATTAAAAATCGCGAAACGTTACGGGACAGGGGCCCGACGGAGCATAAATTTAATACAATCGCGGCGGTGCCGTGCTTGTTTATTTTTTTTTTTTTTTTTTTTTCTTATTTTTTTCGTGTTTTTTTGTATACGAGGTTCGCGCAACGTCCGCCAGAGTCGAACGAATAATATGTTTCGGTACGTGTGATTTGCGCAACGCGCGTTCGGCTATCAATATTGCATACCATCGCGGTAAGCGGCGCGGCGTGCAGAAAACGATTCTGTTGTTTATATTTGTACGCGATTCGGCGGTGGGTCGGGTAGGGAGTTGGGAGGTGGCGGGGGGGAGGGGGGTGGTTCGCAAATTCGTCGCGCGAAACGATTTCCCGTACGGTTCGAACGCGTTTTTTCGTTTGGTCAATTATAATTACGACTTTGTCGCGACTATTCAAGCACGGTGTAACACCGTTGGAAATGACGAATGTTACTGTTCCCGTTCCGATTGTTACAGGAACCGGTTGATTCCGTTTCGTACTGGAATGGGAATAGGACCTAACCTAACATAATAAGACGTCTCGATATTGTTCACCGACACTCTGGCTGTTTTAAAATTTAATTTTTGAACGTTTTAAACGATTGTTCGATTTACGCATTGTCATTTTACTTTCAGTCACACCGGAGAATCGTCCGAGCTCGTTTATTTGTTTACCGCCGATCGCCTTACAACTCGAACGAGTAAATAAACTTTGGATTTACAAACTCCCCGCCCGCAGCATTTACTCGCTATACAAGTTTAAAGTACACACCGGAGAAGCGTGGAAAAGTATATTTTATCGCCGGATAAGAAATCTCCACTCTTCCGGTCTTAATTTTCAAATGTTATAAATTTATAATTCGTACGCGAGTTGTATGTCCGCGATTGTACACATACAAGTGTAACACGACAAAATATATTCTAAATTCGAAACCGCGTTTGAAAGAAGAGAGCTGAAGGGGGGGGGGTGATGCTATTCGAAAATCCAAAGTGTAGCATATAGTCGTTTAAGGGATTTGGACGTGAACGTAAATAGTGTTTGTATGAAAGCCCGAACGATTTCTTCGCACAACAAAACGGAAATCCTCCGAGAAAATCGCAGGATCGCGATAAAAAAAAAAAAAAAAAATCGCCCTGTACGTATAGTTCGTATTACCTCGGATTCCGTAGAATACGATTTCAATTCCGGACCGATACGTTAGTTTGATATTGCGGTATAATAATATCGCGGTCGACTGACCAACGGAAACGATTTACAACGATAATATTATGATTATTTCGTTCGACGTCTCCCGAAAAACGATAGTCCCGGCGACCTTACGCCGTGCGTCAGCGATTATGTGCGATACGGTACGATTGAAGGGATCGGCTCGCTATTCCTCTCCCTCCACCGACCCCCATAGATTGAAAAATAAAACGAAGGTAGTTTTCCGGAAAAAACAATTCTATTTAAAACACCGGGAGTAAAAAAAAAAAAAAACAGGGTTTCTTCCAAGGAAATCTATTGAAATTGTGTTTTTTTTTTTTTCATTTCTATTGTACCCGAAAAATTGGAAAAAGTCGTATAAATACACTAGAAACCATAAAACCGTTACCGAATTCTTAGAGCGTACATCGTTAATTATTTGTTCGGAGATTTTTTATTCTTCTTTCTTTTTTTTTTTTTTAAATTTTCCCAAAGTAATATTCAATTATATTCATTAATTCATCGATTTTTTTTTCCGGGTCTCTAGGGAAACTGCAATCAGTTTTTTTTGTTCCCAGATTATTACTGCCTCTCTTTATACCCCGTTACCGACCAAACAATTATTACTCTATAGGTTTTCATAAAAGTATGACAAATAAAACGTGAATTGAATAATTTAGCAAATTTATAATTATTAGGGTCATGAATTCATACAGGAAGCTCATTTTTTTATTTGCCTTTGGTACTTTCTCCTCGTTTTTTGACAACTTCCCTTTTTTCAGTGAAGTTTTGGTATTTTTTTTTTTTTTTCATTAAACTCATTGTGGATAAAAATTCATGCACAGTTTATTATTTTCAATAATTCCGTGGTTTGTATCTGTTCTTATAAAAAAAAAAAAAAAACAAAAATGTTTCAAGCATGCTACTTGCAACGAACTAGTTACGTCGTTAAGTTAATTTTTGAAAAATGTTCATACTTCGTGGTTTTAACAATTATATATATATATATATTATAATTTATCTATCCGATATAATATTTATGACACTATTGTTATTATAGAACTAGTTTACGTAGTATATTTTCAACATTTCGTAATTTACTTCATTTCAGTGGTTTTTTACGTTTTTTTTTTTTTTTTGTTTCAAGTTCTATACGTACAAATGATTAAACTTGGTCGAAACCTACAATAACATTCGACTTTAGACCGCTGCGTTTTACGTGTTTGCTAGTGTGTGTGTGTGTGCGTGTGTGTGTGTGCGTGTGTGTGTATAGTTTTTGCCCAATGGCCTGCAGCGGCGGTGAAGGCAATGCTATTTTTACGGACCGGCAATTCCGATTGAGGCCTCCCGCATCTCGTCCTCCGGAGGGAGGGAACCGATGGGATTTACGGATTCGCCAAAAGAGCAAATATTTATGACGTTTTTTTTTTTCACGTCACGTCAATAAGTCACTGAGCCTAGCCGGAGGGCGGAAATATCTACACGAGTCCCGCCGTAATATTATAAATTATATACTGTTCTGGTGTATATATTTTTTAATACATCACGAACAGCAAAAACAGAACCGATTACATCGTTTTTGTTTTCCGTGGGATTTTCAACGACGACCTAAAGTATTCCGTACGCCCATAGTTCGTATTTGTATTATTCATTGATATTACGCTATACTATTGTATTATAGTCTCGAGACGGCGGAATTGAAATCATCTAAGTAGCTCGGCGACGAGATCGTCCGCCGATAATCCGGATTTACCGGAGTTCGATTATCCGAAAGTGCGTATTTAAAAAGTAATCATACTCCGAATATCTTTTTTTTTTGTATTTGTTATTCACTAAAAATAAATAATATTCAATTTTTAAAACCACAAAATAAATAACGAACTTAGTATTTATAGTTTTATGTTTAACCAAAGTCTAAGAATCGGCATATTTATCACGGCGTATTCTGAATATGTTTTTATTCGTTTGTATTCGAATACGTATTCCGAGTAAAAAATAAAAGTATTCTTTACAAGCGAGGTTATCTCCGGCCATAACGCACGATGAATTTGATATTTTTCGCGCGTTTCGTTATTGCAAAAGACACGTACGCGATCGTTTTGTAATATTTTATAGCAGCAGCACAATAGCAACAGCGGAGATATAAATTTAATAGAAATGGATTTGCCGGGTTTTCGTAAAAATCGAATCGGTTGGGTTTAATTAACACAATGGTTCACGTATATACGCGTAACACGTTGTGTGTATTACGATATAGTAGAAAAAAAAAAAAAAAACGTATACTGAAAAAAGTCTCGTCGAATCCCCGGCGTCGTCATCGTAATCTGCATTGTTGTATTATTGCGGTGGTTTATAATTACTTTTTGTTTTAATACACGCAATCGCGTATAACAGAGTATCGTAACGACGTAAAAAGATTTCGAAAGGCAGGAAAAAAAAAAAACCAAAAACATTCCGGCGACAGTCTACCGCGCTATTAGTACGCCCTATTATATTACAAAACGCGCCGGAAAACGGAAAATCGCGTTCGGTTACCCTCCCGTCGCGATGCCATGCGGTTCGGAGGGCGAAAAAGAACACACGTATATTATTGTACGTCCCGTTCTGTTTTTCGCCTTTCGTAAAAAAAAAAAAAAAAAAACAAAAAACAAACAAAAAGAGATTGCGCGGAAGTGCCCGCCGCAGCGAAAATATGCGACACAGCTTCCTCGTAGTTCGTTATTTTACAATACGTTTATAAATCGCGTTTGAAAGTTTTTCCGCGATATCTGCGATTTTTCTTGGATTCCGCCACAAATTACCGACGTTATTGTATGCGAAGCGTTTTGTTCGCTTTGTTCTCGGGTAACGATTTACCGGTTACAGTGAGAAACAGATTAAAAAAATATTATTCGCGTATCGTGCGTTGAAGAATTGAGGGGTTTTCGCCCGGTATAGCGTTTGGTTTGGAAACAAAACGCCTGTAAAACTGCAGAATTGACATTTTATGGACAAATTTAAAATCTGACAAAAACAAAAAAAACCGTGGTCGGTTTCGTTTTCGGTGATTTCCGCAGGATAAAAAAGGAATCGAAAAAAAAACCCCGACCGGTACCCATTGAGTGCACTGCTACTACATCGCTCAGAATCGTTCGGACTGTGTATACTCTCTTGCCACCAACCACACACCCTGCAACAGTGGACCCGCCCGTGAACCATTATCGACTTTTTATATATTTTTACTTTTTAATTTACATCGCGGATAAAAAAGAAAAAAAAACCGCCAACTAAAATGTATGAAATAATAATATTATAAAACAATTGATCAATTTTTATATTCTCTCGGTTAAATGGACCTAATTTGAAGTGTAATTTTTTTTTTTTCATCTTCATGCGCGATTTATAATTAAATTATTAAAAAAATTTTCTCCTCGACTTTTTTTTTTTTTCTATTTAAGAGGATTTATGCATTTTTAATTTTTTTCCTACATACTCCATCGGCGGTTTTCCTTCAATATTATTATAATAACGTATATACTGTCTCGCGCGTTCTCGTTTACTTCGAATAAGAAAAAAAAAAAAAAATTCCTTTTAATCTAGCATTGTATGATTACTTTTTTTTTTTTTTTTTTTTCCAATTACAACGCTTATTTTTTTAACGATTCATATACGCGGTATTCCGATATTAATCGTGTACAACGGACTGCGAAGGATTGACTCTTTATACGAGCGTACGTTCCTGTACGGGTATACTCTCGAAAGGACAATGATGGGCACTCCGTATTTAAGACGTCATTACCGTCACACTCGTAACGCGTAAGTATGTTCGGAAGACCCTGTGCAAAATACCGAAACAATAAAACAAAACGAAAAAACTCGAAACAATGAGTATCGGAATGTGCGGTAACTGATTTATTGTTGTATATCTAATACAAATATTAATACTGTAACACTGCGCAACAATGGCCGTAAAAACGAATTTCAACGAATGATTAAAAAAATAAAATAAAACAATGATAATAAACTCATAAATAACGAGTGTTCGCGCGAGTGCGCTACCAGATGGTACAAATACTCTTTTCATATACAGGGTGGTTCGTGATAAATGAATCGCCCTGTTTTGTGCGTGTGCGCGCGCGCGTGTGTACTGTGTGCGTAAGTAAAACAAAAACGCTGATAAATTACACGAATTACCCCTCCTCCTCCCCTCCCCCCCTCTTTGTCAAATAAACAAAAAACAGACGGAAAATAAATTCTTTAGTTTTCAACACAGCCAGCCATCGGGCTCGATCCGATAACCAGGGCCCGCGATCGGCAACCGACTACCGGGGGTCCGGGTGTGGGGGGACGGGGCGGGATGTCGGATTGTAAAACGGGAAATTCGCGGCGTTCTAATTTCACCGGCCGGGAAATCATCGCCATCCCCACAAAAACACGGTGTACACGAACACGGGAAATTTCCGGGAGGTCGGCGGCGCAGCGGAGTCGACGCGTATCGGTGTTGGTTCTTTGTATTCCGGTTTCCCCCCCCCCCCCCCCCCCTCCCCCCGTTTGTCCGGTCGTTCGGCGGACTTTCGTGCACGTTCGCCGGCGTAGCTGTTTTCGAATCCACGGCGCGGTAAACGCGAATCGATATTGCCGGGGAAACGGTTGTAACAGTTCGATTCGTCGCGCCGTTCGATCGCGGGTCGCTCGTTCGTCTTTTCGCGTTTCACCGGCAATGTTCGCGCCGCCGGTTCGGCGCGGCCGTTCGGCCGAAAAACCGGCGACGGAACCGACAACGCGGCGCGTCGAACGGCTCGTTTTCGGATTCGTTTTCAACGGGGCGTTCCCGCGTACGGTCGTGGGCTGTTGCCGTTTCTAATCCGATCCTTCGCGGCGGCGGCGGTAATTATTACTGCGGCGGATTCACAGACGCGTGTTATCGTTATTATTGTTGTGTTCTCGGTATAACGAAAAGTCATTTATTATCGTTACCCACACTGGGGGTGGGGGGGGCTGGGAGGGGCCGGGAGCGGGGGCGGCGCGCGCGGAACCGTACAACAACAATACGATCATATTGTATGCGTACGGGTATCGGGAAGAAAGAAAGAACAAAAAAAAAAAAAAAAAAAAAAAAAAAAAAAACCAAAAAAAAAAAAAAAAAAATAATAATAATAACACAAAAGAAAATATTTGTTTAAAATCGTTGCGAACGAAACCAAATATTTGCTCTCTCGAGCTTTCGACAATAACATTAATAAATATAGATTGTGTGTATATATATATATATATATTGGTTTTTTTTTTTTTTTTTTTTTCCGTTTCGGTTTATACGCCGCTCGCGTTTTAATAGCGTTTGTTTAATTTCGCAAATTGCCATCGACGCCGCCGGTCGAGTGTCCCCGCAGCGTTTCGAATAACGCTGATAATAACAATAAATTGCTGTCCGCGATCGGTACGGGTCTTTTTTTTTTTTTTTCTTTCATTTTTCACCCACCACGGTGCGCATATAGCAAAACGCGTCGGCCCGCCGATTATCGCGTTTGTAATAGAATAGTACGCGGCCGCCAATAACCGAATACTCGGCGAACGCCGGCGCCCGGTTTGAAGAGACAGAGGCCTCGTGCACTATTTACGTTACGTGCACTCTGTTTGAATTAAAAAAAAAAAAAAAAAAAAGTGAAAAATTACGGACGTATTTCGCACGTGGGCGTAGCCACTTTTGTTGGTGGGAAGTTATATCGAATGTATAAGCGAAATTAAACCGTTGCTAACGAAAAAACGATTCTGAGCGGAAATGTGCGTTTTCACGACAACAAAGATTGTTTAAAATTGTTGAAAAACTTTATAATAACGGAAAGTAAATAAAAACGGTTGCCAATGACAACCTTATTTTTAATCTTTCAACCTTAAGAACCAGGTTTATCTCATTGTCTCGAACATCAATGGGAATTTCATAAAACGACGTGTTTAAAGTATCACCCGGAGAACATTTCCATTCGGGAAAGGTGCTATGCTTCATAATCGGAGTAGGCTTTCGGACAGAAAAAGTGTTAGCATAAAAAAAAAAAAAAAAAAACAAAAATAAACATCTTTGTAGAACCAATACATTCCTCGCTTCGTTCAGTGCGATTCCGTCCGACCGCGGTAAGTAAGGACAGCCGTGACCGCGGTCGTTGCCGTCGCCCGTGCCCGACGGTCGCCGTGGCGTTGCACGTTGTTACGTGCGGCGCGGGCCGTCCGCCGTCACGATATTATCGCGCGAAAACGCAGACAACCGACGCCGCCCGATTGCCGTTACCGGCTCGGGGCCGCGAAAATACGATAACGGCGCGGGCATTTCTCGCGGGCACGGGCGAACCGCGGCGATTGCGGTCCGCCACCGTCGAGGCGCGTAACACCGTAACATCGTTACCGGCCCGACGCGGCGCAACGAGCGTTTTATTTTCCCGCCGAAATTCCCGTCGCGGCGCCGGAGACGCGATAACCGCGGGCCAAAGGCGTTCCGGCCGATAAGCGCGACCGTCGCGGCGTCGTTTTCCGTGCAGACAGTTTCGGCGCGGTATAATGGCTAAAGCGATTTTTCAGCGAACCGTTTCCGGTCTCGGCGGGCGCCCGGCCGGCGGCGGTCCCACCAACGGTATGCGCGCCGGTTCGCGGCGAACGCAACAACCGCCCCGCCCCCCGCCCCATTGAAAAATCGAGAAACGGCCGCCCGTAAGTTTTCGATAAAAAGAAAACTGTCGCTTGTTGAGTATGTGAAAACGGGCAATGTTCTATTTCGCTTTAGCTCCGATCCGAGTTGATCGGTCCGTCACACGGGTCCGAGCTTTGTTCTCCCGGGCCCGGAGCGACGCACACATCGCGGCGCGCCATCACGCGGACCTTTCGATCGTTTTTCGACCGGTTCGGCGCGCAACGTACACGCGCGGTGTTCCCGCGAGGTCTCGAGTGGCGCGCGCGTTTCGGACGGCGGCCGACGGATGGGAAAACAAGTCGGAAAGGTCGCCGGCGTAGTCGCGCGCCCCCGTTGTTCGCGTGGATCGGTCTCGGAATATACGCGGCGGCGGCGGCGGCGGCGGCGGCTCCGCATAAACGCATAAAGGCCGGGGTCGTGTAACGAAAGGGGCGACTCGGCGGCGGCGGCGCGTAGGGGAGGCGAATCGGCGGCGCCGGTAGGTCGGCCGCGTCGCGCGGACGGACGGTGCGCGAGACAGTATTGTTGTATCGGTGTCTATAATAATATAACCATGGCAACATTAGCCGCGCGTACAGACCGTCGCCGTCGCCGCACGGGCGAAAAGTTTAGATTGCCGATTAAACGCGACTATTCAAAGGGCGCGCGGGGGGGTGGGGGGCGCGGACGGGACCCGAGGGGCCCGACGTTGCGGCGGCGGCGGCGGTTGTCGTGCCGTAGCGCCGTCGCCGCCGCCGCAACGTTATTTTACGGCGTTCGTGTCGGGATTTACCGTTATGCTAATGTCGTTTTTTTTTTTATTTTTGTTTTTTTTTTTTTTTCTAGTACGAAAAAATCAAAAAAAATAACCGACCGACCGCCAGTCTATAATGTCGCCGCCGCCGCCGTCGTCGGAACGAAACGCGCGGGCCGCGAATGAGATTATTATTGTCGATCTCCGCGCCGGCCCCGCAATCGTTGTCGTCGTCGTAACAAACGAAAACGGCGGCGGACCGATTTCGAGAGTCCGTCGGTGATTGGGACGGGGGGGCGAGCGAAAAACGCGTTCGGGCCGGCGAACGTCCGGGCTCGCCCAAACAAACGTCCGGTCAAAATACATTCCGACATGGGATAAATACGTGTTCGCCGTTTTTGTGTGTTCTAAATTGTGTTCTAGATCGTCAACACGTTGCCCCATTAACGGACAACGACGAACCAGCGCGTCTCCGTCGAAATCCGTCCGAGACGAATGTGCTCTCCCCGTAAACATCGATTAACTATTGATCCGTTTTGTGTGAAGAAGGACGAATAACGCACGTTGAAAGGCCGCCCCGTACACAAGAGTTTACGTTGGGGTATCGAGAAATCGGTCTAAAATCGGCGTTTCGTAAAAATTCAACGTTGACAATAACCATCGTCGTCCCGGGATGCGGCCGCGTGCCGCGAGTGTGCGGGGGGGAATCTGCGGCGATTCGAATTTCGAAAACGTCGGGAGTTTCGTCTCCGTCGCGGAATGCCGTGTAACGGGCGCGGAATACCTTTCCGGGGGCGTTCACTGCAATACGGAAAACGGCCAAGACGCGAATTCGCGACGCGACAAAAGCCGAACGGCCGCCGGCATTTTCGGCGGCGATCGCGCGTGAAAAGCCCGCGGTAAACACGACGGTAATGAGACATAATATTATTGTAATACCGCGGGAGAAAACACCGACGGTGTTTCGCCGAAAGGGCGTGTGCCCCGGCCGAAACGGTTTTTTTTTCGGAACCTTGTACGCGTCACACACGAACGTGCGGGTGTACGCCGTTTTAACAAATCGGTAATGATTCGATCATAATTTTTTTAAGGGCGCCAGGATGGTGTCTTTTATGGTCTGCGTTGCCGAATTGATTTTCCGTATTTGAATACGACCTTTTTTTTTTTTTTTTTACGTGCAGTTTACTACGCTCCTGATTTTTCCGATGCGCGGGACTGCGCGTTATTTACCGTTACCGCCGGTATTTCTCGCGAACGGGCTGGCGGAACAGCTTTGTGCGCGGCGGCTGAAAACGAAAACAACAAAAAGAACCGATACCGACGGGACGGTTATAGAGAGACGATACGGAAGTGGAATTATTTCGTTTGCCCGTCCGTATACGCGTCGAAAAAAAACGGAAAAAAAAAGGATTCCGAACTGCGGGGCCCGGTCGACAGTATTTGGTTTTTGAACACCGCGCGCGTTTTCGCGACCGCGACGGCGATATTGTTTAAACACAACGGATAATAACGAAAAATAAATAGGAACGGTTGCCAGTTACAGATTTTATTACAACAATAATAATACGCACAGACAGTATAGTACACCGGTATGCGTGTGAAAAATCGGTACGAATCGGTTCGACAGACATGCTGGTAACCAATGCGCGCCAGTATCCGTAACCTCGTATAACCATTGCGGTAACCATAATAGACCCTGCGCCCACGCAGTATACCGCGTACAGTTGGTATAGGGATGTCCGGTCCGTGTTTCGGATACACGGTATTATCTATGGACTTCGAGGGGGGGCGGGCGGGGAGGCTCGAGCCCCGCTTCAATATTAAAACACGTCATGTTATTGACGGGGCTCGTGTTTGCGATCCGACGTAGGGCCACACGCCCCTAGTTCTCCCACCCCCCGGTCGGGCCGCACGTAACGGACCGAAGAGACGTCGCGGCACCTTACAGTGACTATTCGGCGACGGCTGCGGAAATATCGATTGAAAAAAGTAACGACGATTTCGGCGGGTTGAGTAGTTTTTTTTTTTTTTTATTTTTCTTTTTGTTTCTAAACTTAATAATAAAACTAACGTTTCCGGTTCACGCACTCCGAAAACATATTAGGCCCCCAGAGTCTAAACAGCAGCGCGGAGGCCTCACCATAGTACTCACAGTCCCTCGCGGCAAAAGGGTTGAGATAATGGATATCGCGTTAACGATTTCGTTCGACTGCGCACGCGATTTCGTCGGTTTTTTTTTCCCCCCCGTTTAACCCTCTCGACTCCGGGGCGACAAAGTTTTTCGGTATTCCGGCGGCGGCGCCAACGATGTCGCCGCCGCCGCAGGACGTTCCTACGATATAACGCTAAAATCCAATTATGTTAAAACACTACTACGCGTATAGTAAAATGACTCATCGTCATCAATATTCGAAACTGTTGTCGGGTCGCGTCCCCGGGGCATTTTTTTTTTTTTTTGCTGGCGACTATCCGCACTGCAGCGCGTCCGTTCCGCCCTACCCTTGAACAAATCTCCGCGACCAGAACCTATTCCACTTGGCTTTTCGACTTTTCCCGGTTACCCCTGACCCCCTCCCCTCTCCTCTCGGCACGCGGGCCAGTGTATTTCCGCCGTATCTATAAACTGTAAAACGCTGTCACGAAATCCACTGTGTGTGCGATCGTTCCGGGTTTCCGGGAGCCGCGGCTCGGATAATTCAATCGTTTTCCATGTAAAGCGGACACGCTGGCAACGCAGTCGCCCAAATCGGGCCCGACCAGCCTGCGCGTCCGTTTGGAAAATTTAACAGAGCGAAAACGTACGCTTAAAAAAATGCTTCGGAACGCGTAATATTAAAACGGCGAGAACGTAAAATTTGCGCCGTTTTATGTATAAAGTCCCCCCCTCCGAAAAAAATAAAATAACATATCGAAATTATTTTCGAATACATCGCGGACGGCCGAGAAGTTTTTTGGAATGCAACCAAGTCTGGTAAATATAGTACGTATCCGCGTATTATATACCGATACCGCGGTAATAAATCTTACCGGGCGCGGGCCGTTTCGTCTCCGGGGGCCATTCCGGGACGAAACGTAATAAAAAAAAAAAAAAAAATAAAAAAATAAAAGAAACGCGTTCGCGTTCGACTTTTATGAACCGTATTACATACGTTTCGACGGGCTTTTTTTTTTTTCCCCCTCTCACTCTCAGATATTATTTCCCCGTGCTCCCGCGGTCAATAACGTGCGGTGACGGCCGTAAACGCCGCAATAATGATAAATCTAGTATTTTTTTTATTTTTTTTTTTCGATTTTTCTGTTTCGTTGACGGAATTGCACGGAGACCGCCGATTCCGCGTGCGCCGTGCCGGCGGCTGTGCAACGAAAACCGTTCGTCGGCCGGTCGACCGAAACGGCACCGGAAACTGACCGCCCCAGGCTGGTACCGGCGAGATTTCACGAAACGCGAAAAAAAAAAAAAAAAAAACCGCCAGATTACGCGCCACTCGCACCGGTTCGCCGGGCGCCGTTTTCTCGGCGTTCCGTTTCTTGCGCCGTCGCGCCGGACACCGCAGAGGAAGTACGGCATGTACGCGTCGTCGCGACGCGCGCGTGTACAACGACGTCGTTTGTCGAAACAATAATCTACGGGCAGCGATTGTTTCCACGACAATGACGGCGGCGACGACGTCCGCTGGTGTTTTTTTTTTTTTTATTTTCGTCTGTCGTTATTACGTATACATTATATCGTAATAAATAATAATAATCGTAACGTGTGCATCGTCGCATCGGGTGTACGCGACGAGAGCCGATCGCACCGTGAATAACGAAACCAATAACCGTTTGTTTTTTTATCATTATTATTATCATTATTTTTTTTTTTAATAATTTTCAGTCACGTGTGTGTGTGTGCGTGTGTGCGTGTGTTATGCGCGCCGCCGTAATAACAATAACGACGCACGATAAAACGGCGATTCGGCCGGGGGAAGACATCGGGGAAGCGGGGAATGATATATCATACGAGTACGTACGCAGTATTTATATACGCATGTATACATATGTACGCGCGCGTGTATCGTTAACCCGCGTTATAATATTATCGTTGTTGTTATTATTATCGTTGTGTCCCGAGCTGAAAACGCAAACATAGCTATGTATAAAAAAAAGAAAAAAAAAAACGTTTTAAAATAACAATATTACCGTCGTCGTTAAAAAAACCGAAACCGTAATTCGGCAAAACGTATATACGGCGCGTGAACGCGTCTTGGCGGCGACGGTGAGCGGGGTGGGGTTTGAAGAGGGTAACCGGGGGAAGAAAAAAAGAAAAAAAAAACGTGTCATGCTCAGAAAATAATAATATACACGTGAATCGTATAGACTCGTAGCCGTCACCGATTGTTGTCGTATATTTAGATATTATAACAAAATATATTGTTCGCGTTCGGGTCTCGTTTCGTTTTTTTCGTTTTTTTTCTCCGATCGCACCCTCGTCTCGTTATCGATAACAGCTCGCGACAATTTCACTCCGATCAGAAAAAAAAAAAAAAAAAAAAAAAAAAAAAAATAACGCGCGCCC
>CABPRJ010000499.1:156389-169979 GCA_902439185.1 Cinara cedri
CGGCGACGGTGAGCGGGGTGGGGTTTGAAGAGGGTAACCGGGGGAAGAAAAAAAGAAAAAAAAAAAAAAAAAAAAATACCGCGCGCCCGGAGGTTTTCGTAGAATTTTCACGCCGGTCCGTGCGTCGAGTAGCGCGGCACAGTGCTTTCGGTGTCGTTTGACGAACGGGTGACGACGGGCAATTTTCGCGTGAACCGTTTGTCGGTGTTGTCGATTACTACGCCGGCAACGCGGATGAATAATACGACCCCGCTCAGAATCGTTTTTCGTTAGCAACAGGTCCGGTATGAATCGAATCGCTAATACGCGTACATCGCGTTCCGTTCAAACTTCCGTCCTAAAATTATTAGCACGCCCGTCAACAGGATCAGCCTTTTACGCTACGACAATTATATCACGAACAAATAATTATTAAAAATTAACGGTTTCGGAACGTTTCGGAACGACGATAATGGACAAAAGACGACGTGCCAATAAGTCCGTATTTTCTCCACCGCTGGTTCCTGGGCCCCTATAACGGGCTTCCGTGTGCTTTTGGAAAACAATACACTCGCGCACGGTTTTATACGATACAAATCGTTGGTCGTATATTTTTCTCCTCAAATATTTGTCGTCAATATCGAGATTGGGACTCCCCTTAAGCGAATCGCGGGCGGCGTGACGGCCTCTAAAAAATTGTATTTTTCAATTCTCGACACGGTGTGTTCCGATCTGTTTGTGTAACGTTTTCTCTTTCTCTCTCTCTCTCTCTCTCTCTCTCTCTCTCTCTTTCTTTATACACACAATCAATCACGATCCTGCGTGTAATGTACAATCATATATCTCACGATTCTGCGTCGAACACGCGTTTTCGTCGCGTCGCGTGTCAATATTTCGAATATCAAATTTGATACAATGCATAAAATCCGTTATTGTCGCATCGTTTGCGAGTGATACTCGATATCAATAATAGTAGTGGTAATCATAATAATAATAAAAAAAATCCTGTAATTTGTTGAGAATATTACGAGAAAAGGAGCCGTTGAATTGGAAAATTTAAAAAAACCCAATCGGGAACGAGTCGTTTGTCTGTGAAAATGGGGGCTATTATAGGACAGATGGGGGGGGGAGAGGATTTCGTCATTTTAAATGAGCGATAAGAGACTATACGCAGAGGAGGTTCTTATTCTATTATTCACATCTACGACATTGACTTTCCGCAAGAAGCAGTATCAGGTTTGATGTATGGACCAAATTTGTATGTTACACACGTTCAACTGGCACACACGGATATCGGTTTTTCGGCCGTTTTCTTATCGTTTTGGAAAAATCTGATATAATAATCCATTACATATTGACTATCATCATGATATTTCACTGGGCCGAATCGACGAGAAATAACTATTAATTTTTCTAAGTATTATAGAAAAAAAGAAACTACTCAAATAATTGAAATATTATGAAAATATGTACACCGTCCGAAAAAAAAAAAAAAATAAAAAATAATAGTTGCAATTTAAAATATCTGGTTTTTAACGTCTATTTAATACGTTGTTTCGATAAATGATAATTTGATTACAAAAGACTATTGTAAAAAATATGCCATTTCAAAAAATTGTTATTTACGGAATGATCTGCTGCAATTTGTACGAGTGTTTTTTTTTTTTTGTTTTTATGCATTCATTATTATTGTTATTTAATTGAAACGCGCGAATATACGACGATAATTTTTCAGTCTCGAACGAAAAAACAACAAAATAAATATACCTATTATGTACGCGCGTATCATTTACCGCCTCCAAAACGTTATTTGTTATCCGGAAATCCGGAAATCCTCTGGTCCCCGAAACACCGACCGGATTACCTGCCTACCTATACGGCTTGTACACATAATTCCCTCGTCGCTATCGTCACGCCGCAGGCTCGAATAAAAATTGAAAATGACGGGCCCGGGAGGGAGTATAGGGGTGGGCGTTTGGAGAGGCCGAGGGGGTAAGGCCTAGCCATTTATCCAGGTGGCACACGCGCGTCATAATAACATTATAAATAACATCGGAACGACCGTCACGCGCGTAATATTTCAAAAAAAAAAAAAAAAAAAAAAAACTCGGAAAACGCGTATAGTACGTTTTAACGTAATAATAATATTATACAATGTAGGGGATATGGGCGAATCGCACGTTTCACCAAAATTAAAACGGTCGAAATGATGCGCTCGAGTCAAAAAAAAAAAGATGCATTATTATCCGGTCAAAATTCCCTTAAAATATTCATTGTAACGGTGGGAAAACGGGGGAATCGTTGGGAATTTCTAAACGTGTTTGCGACGAATAACCTTGAATGGTACGATGTCTTTCGTGACACTGATTCGTATGTTGATTCCGATTTGAAATGCGATTCAAAATTTCACTTGATATTCACTTGATAAATCCTAGTGGGAGATAGTAACTCTGTACAGTAGTTCTCGATCGGAACCACGCGGTTTTCGAAGCTTTTAGTACTTTTCGCGGGTAACGTAATTGACCACACTAAAAACACGTCTCAAAAGAAAATTACTGGTTTTTATTTTTTTCGGAAACGTCTGCAGTGCCTACTCCGAGAGTATAGACACAATGCTGTAGAATATTTAACGTTTTAGAATCGCGGTGCTCCTCGAGGTTTTAAACTGCGAAAATGCCATTTTTTTTTTCTTGGGCCTAAACGAGTTACGACCGTATTCGTCGCTGTTGTCGCGGCAGTCCGCGCGTGAGTCGCCGGTCGGATCTTTTGCGCAGAGTGTGCAGCGCCCGCAGACGATAGGTACGTACCGATAAGAATAACACAATCGATTGCACCGGGCCGCCGCCGGTGCAGTGTATGCCGAGCGAAGAACGGAATCGGCAAAAGAGGAAAAAGACGCGGGTGAAAGGGCGGAAGGGGATCGGTGGGGTGGGGAGGGGGCGGGCGGCGGAGAGAAAAGATAAAAAAAAAAAATATAAAAAAATACGCCCGTGCACTCGGCCTCGACTACGTCTTTGAATTCGCACGTCGCGAGATACGGACGCGCGCGTACGTCCGGTCGGCTCGGGGCCGCCGCCGCCGCCGCCGCCGCCGCGTACGTCGTATACGGCGGCGATAGAGGGGTGGGCACGTCTCGGGTGCAGTCGATTTGCATTCCACTCTCTCCTCCGCCCTCCGAACCTACCGCCGCATTAACTTTCGTGTATACGCGTCTTTTTTTTTTTTCTTTTTTTTTTCCCTTCCTTTTTGCTGCCGCCGTTTTTTTCTTCTCTATTCTTTACTCCCCCCCCTCCGTTTTTTTTCGCTCCCCGTCATTACTGTATAGATACTTGTATATATATATATATATATATATATATATGTACACACATATATTTTCTTCCGCCGCCGCATTACCGCCCCGCCAGCGAGCTTATGGAGTGACGTTTATATATATAATGCGCGTGTACGTGTTTGCGATATATTACGAGGACGACGACGACGACGACGCTCGTATATATACATCAACAAGACGCACGATGTCGTCGGAATAATCAAACGGGAAAAACCGGCGGGAGGGGGGGATGGTGGTCGGGGAAGGGGAAGGGGCGACAAAGGAAAAAAAGAAAAAGAACACCGGGCGCGCGAGCGCGAAAACAAAAGACGAAAAAATAAAAAGAAAAAGAAAAAAATAAGTAACAGTGCTCGCAGCTTTTCCGCGGGGGTATTATTGTACGTAATATGTTTCCGTATACGCATACACGCGCGCGTTGTGTGTTTTCGCGGTGTGCGAGCGAGTATATGCTACGCGATGCGTAGTAAAAGACGATTTGTCTGACGCCGCAGTGGATGTCGACACGGCAGTGAAATCGCGTCCGAGCCACTGTGTACCGTGTCTACACGTATATATTTCAGTTGACGGAACAAAAAAAAAAAAAAAAAAACCCCCGACTTTCTAAATGCACCGACAAGACGGAATTCGCTATCGCGAACCGACTTTGAAGCCGATGACAGGAGCGACATTTCCGGTTGAAAAATCGTTCGCAGTAGGAAAACAAAAAGTGAGAAAAACGCGCGTGCTAGTGGGACGACAGAGACGGCTCAGATCCGAGGTCGGCCCCCTCACCATACCCCCGGAGTCCGAACTCGCGAGGCATTTGAAAGCCTCTTTCCGCAAACGCAGAAACCGTCGAGTGCGCGCTTCGCTGCGACGAACGGCGAACGTTTTACGCGGCTGCGCGAATGTTGACGCGACAACGTGCGGGTGGCGGCGGACACGGAACACTATGGATACTTGTCACATAAGACCTTTGGCGCGTTCACCTCTTACGGCCGTTCGCGTTTCCGCGCGGCGGTAAACGGGAATTTATTGACGGGCATTTGATCGTAAAAGCCGTCAGACGGAGTCTGTGCGCGGTAAACCGTTCGCGAATAATTTTTACGGAATCGCGGGGGTCGAGAAAGACAGTGTTCCGCGGGCGCCGAATTACGGATCACGGACACGCGGTGCACCGGGAACGGGACAATCGTATTGTGCGCGGTCGACCGTGCCGAAAATAATGTTTTGGACGAACCAATTGTCTTGCGTGTATTACTGATCCTCTCGCGTGCATTACCCACAATGTCGACGTAACCGTCAAAAGCGACGCGGGCACACGGGGATTATTCGGCGGTTGTTTTTATTTTTGTTTTTTTCCGGACCGTTACACTAATACGAGTTCGAACGCGAAATCGGAAAGTGATTTTTTTTTTGTTTTTTCATTTTCACCGAATGAGCGAAACGAGAAATAAAGTGTCGGGTTTTTTTTTATTTCTATGTCTTGTTTGCGTTCGATTCGGTTGGGTGTATCGAGGAGATTATATTCTTACAGTTTCCCTGTAGTCGGGAAAAACTGGCATTTTTTCGATTTCTGCAGGGTTCGTACTCCGGCTCTGGTTTTTCGCTACCAGCGGTCGATTTAAACAACTGAATACAATACGTTCCCTTCTGTCTTTTCGGAAACAGTGGTACACGCACATTTCATCGGCAGCGTCGGCGTTTTTTCTTTTAAAAAACGATTTCGATAGATTTTTGTTTTTTTTTTTTGCTTTTTTCAAGTGTTTATTTCGTGGTTTTAAACCAAAGAGTTTTAAAGCGTTTCGTTGATTTTAAACGCAGCAACAAGTCGCGAATCAATTGCGATAACGAAAGTCCCGCTTTGTAGAATATTTTACTGGTGGAAACGGATTTTTTTTTTACGTCCGGCCGTAAATTGATTGCGGAATTTCGGTCCGTACGTCGTCCGGGGTACTATGCGCACGCGTCCTCGAAAGCGCCGGATGAATTTTCCAAAGAGAGAAAAACCGCCGGCGAAAACTGCACGTGCGTCACGCCAATCCACCCTCCCGTCATTCGTCCACCGCAACGAAATCGGCGTTTTTCGCCCATTTCCATGTTCGACGTGCAACAATTATACGACCGTGCGCATTTCTAAGCGCCCGTTCGCGGAATCCGTACGGCGTTCACCGCGGTAATTCGGCGCTTTTTTCTTTTTCTTTTATGCGAGTGGCGTTTCCCCGCTTGACGGATTGTAAGTACGCGTGAAATCCACGAATTCAAATTCGCCGTCCGATCGGCGAGACGCGCGCGACAAACGCGCCGGCGTTCCGCGGACGGAAATGGATTTCCGTTCGAAAGATTCGCGCACGGTCACCGGTGCAGCGCGCAGCGGTATTTTCGCGAAAGACGCGCGCGACGTTATGGACATACGCGGCGGGCCCGCGGCGTCCATCCGACCCGGCCCGCGGCGGTCTCGGCGGTGCCGTCGCACGTGGCGTACGGGGAGGTACGAAGAGTACGGGCAACGGCGCGTAACGACGGACGTTTGCGCGGAAAACGCGTACGGGAATCGGCCGTCGACGGGCTTTCTGGAACGTTCGCGGTGGCGGTCGCCGCGCACCGACCGCGGCCGCCACTGCCGCCGCCGTCACCGGACGAAACACGACGCCGCTCGCGGGCGTCGCCCGATTTTCAGAGGCGGAACGAGTACTGAACGCGACGCCGCCAGCGAAACGCGATTCGGGTTGTTTTTTTTCGTTTTTCTCTCTGCGTAAACCGCGATCGTATTATGCGTCGTACGCGAACGGGAAATGTTTATTCAATTTGCGCGAAAATCGCTCCACTCTTTCACAAAAAGCTCAACGCCTCACCGGGCATCCGCTTAGACGCCGACACGGATTTCCTCCGCCGTCCGTCACCGTTACGTCCAAACGCATTTTTCCCGTTCGACATCTCCCGTTTCCAGCGGATGTTCTTTAATTCCGACACTCGGCGAATCTGTCTGCCGGAATTTCACCGCACGCTGACAGGGCCGGATTTAGAGGGGACGCGGGAGCGCCTCTCCGCTCTGAGAACCTTTCAGGCGGCAAATATGAGATTTCGAAATGAAAGTCGTTTTGAGTCGGCGTTTCCGAGTTCGTCAAATGTCAATTAGTTCGGATATTCAAAATGTTTTACATATGCGTGTTCGATAAAAAAAAAAAGAAAAAAAGATTTATAGGAGGTGAACTTTTGAGAATTATAAAAAGTAATATAGTTCAAATAAAGTACTTTCGAACGGGATCGAGCAAATTTTGATGTATAGAAGATATACAGATGCGTAAAAAACAAAAAAACAAAAATTTGAGTGTTTTAGTTTCCGAAAAAAAAAAAAAAAAGGTTTCTTTTCATGTTTCGATTGGGGCAAGGTTTCTGGGAAAAAATATTGTCTGCAGACATCATAAATGAAACCAATAGATCCCTCGCTTCGCTAAGAATCTAAAACAAAAATCACTCAAACCGTAGGCATTTATATTCGCGATTTCATTTGGTATTCGAACACGAATGGAACAGGGTACGACATATCTCGAACATTGACAACCCGAAAACTTCGACAAGTTGACGAATAAAAACACTCCCCGAGGAGGTAATTCCCGTTACCTGGGCATGAATTTTTCAGTCACGTTACGTGCCGAATATCATAAAATAGTATATTTATATAATATCCAGTGTATAAATAATGATTTCTTCCCAAATGTTTATAAACCTGATCAATAATAATCCCAGGAATAAAATTACGCAGAGAAAAACTTTTTCAACTTTTTATGTAGATTAAAAAAAAAAAAAAAAAAAAAATATACATATATAAATGCATAAATCTATCACAAAACGAATTGCCAAAAGCGTACCAGATACGACGTGACACGCGTCTAAATGGCGAAAAATTGTCGTGTGATTCGTGTAAATTATAAATTATTTATCAATAAACCGTATGGGACATTTAAAGTTTTTATTTTTAATACGTTATACAAACACGATTGGAAGAAGAAAAGAAAAAAACGACGGTCATACTTCGCACGCGGGTACAGCCACTTTTGTGGGCGGGAAGTTGGGAAGGTAGGACGCACACGGGAATTTAATGTACGTCTGTAAGCAGCGATTAACCGTTGCTAAACGAAAAAAAAACCATTCTGAGCGGAATTCAGTTGACAGTTTTGCTTTGCCCACAGTATACTATGTACGTCATGTCATGGTGAAACGGTTACAAGAATGTGCGTCGTTTCGATGACGACAATGATTGTTTGAAATAATCAAAACTCAACAGTAACGAAAAGCAAACAAAAACGGTTGCCAACGACAACGTTATTTTTATTATTTCAATCTTTTTTAGTCCGAGGGACCAGGTTTGCGGGTTTTTATTTTCCGAAAAATTCGTAAACAAGGCGACCGTACTCGAAAAACTGTTTGATGATAATCTATACATGTCCGGTAATAACAGTACGTAGAGGTACAAGAGGTGAGCGCGCAAGAGTTGCGAAAATCTTTCGGCGATTTTCGGCGAGACGACGCGCGCCCGTCGGATGCGATTTTCCCCTTCCCCCACGCCCGAAATTTAAATATTTTACACAGCGAAACGGGGAGTTTTCCCCGCTTCCCGGCTCATGCGAACGCGCCTTTTATTCTCCTAGGAGACTTTTGATCGTCGCCGGCCGTTTCGAATTTCAAACCCCCTCCAGGAAAACAACAAAAAAGTACGGACACATAGTTTCGGTAGTTTTAAATCGTTAGTGTCGGTTTCGCGCGGCGAAAACGCCATTACGCAAACTCATTTATTATTCATACGGTATTATACCGTCACGACTGCTATTTTTTATCATTTTTTTTGTTTTAAATATTACAATATTCGTTTCGTTCGCGTCACGTTCTTCGCCGCTCAAAAATCGTAATACAAAACGGCTTCTTCAGAACTTCCGGAGCGTCGCCACGCGTCACCGTGTCGCTGAGTTCCCTCGAGTCGTTACCGCGCTGTTTGCGCACAAAGACGGGCGGCTACTATATTATCGCGGTATCAAATATTAGAATTAGCGTCCCGGACGATATTGCGGGTTTGCGACGTCCCGCGGACGATTTGTCTTCCGGAAATCTCGCTCCGACGGAAAAAAAAAAAAAACAACAAAACAATAAAAACCACTCCGGGAGTTTTGCGGTAGAACTGTTGAACTTCAAATACAGTCCCAAGCGCGGGTTTTTCAACTACGGCGGTTTCGACGGAATCCTTACGGGAGAAAAGACCTCCGGGAAGACCGAACACGCGCCGCGACGACGGTGCCGTAAAAACGGACGCCAAACAGATGAGAGGTGTCTCCGATCGGCGGGACCTAAAGGCTTTGGACGGAGCAGCGCGGGAGCTCGTCCGCGAGACGGGTCGGCCTCGGGGACCCGATAAACCCGAGAAGACGACGGCGGCTATTACAATTACTGTACAAATATAATGTGACTGTCGACGACGGAGGGGTCGGACGCTCTCGACGACTCCCACTCGTCCCCCCCCCCCACGAGTTTTTCCGACTTATATCCCCGAACTTTTGACGGGTGCCGTTTCGCGCGCCGCCGCGTCGCGTCGCGGGCCGGTGACTTTTCGCGAAACGCCCGGAGACGGGGGCACCGAAAACGACCGTGACGCGCGTCGCAATTAATTTCTCCTCTCGACGCGCGCGCGACGGGAAATGCCGCGGTCGCACGTTTCCCGTGGGCCGAAAAGGGTCCGGCGTTATACACGCGCGCAAACGTCCGAAAACCCATTACGCGTCCGGGAACGTACCTGTACGCGCGGCGGGCAGCCGCCGTGCACACGCCGCGGTTACGGGCGTACGGTTTCGAGGGTCTCCGCGGGGACGGCGAAGAAGGTCTCTCCTGCGGCCCGTCCGTGTGCGTGTGCGCGGCCGGAGAAAATCGTTTGGCGTGCGCGCCGTTCCCGGGGGGAATCCGGCCGGGGAACCGGAGCGACTGCGGACGGGGGCCGCCGGGCGAGATATTTAGAGGGACGGGCGATTTTTTTTTTTTTTCAACGCGGCCGGGCGCGTCTTGTCGGCCTTCGCTGCGGTAAATTATTGTCGGCGGGCGAGCGCGGCCGCCCTCGCCCCGGGGTCGGCCGACAATTCCCGCGGAACGGGCTGCCGTACATTACTACTGTACAGGTGTATACACGCACACGCACTGCAGGTACGATACGCGCAACGCTAACAAACGGGCGGTGGGGGGGGAGTAGTAGGGGCGCGGGACAAAGCCCCGGGGAAATTGACGACGGCCGCTGTTGGGCCGGACCGATTTCGATTCCGTGAAAACGCGCGCGCGGTCGAAACTCGCAAAGGCCTCTTTATGACAACATTATCGCGCGTGCGGTCCGGACGGGGTTTTTCGTGTTCTTTTTTTTTTTGCGAACGACCGCTTGAAAATATCGCCGTTCGAATTCCTCGCCGGCGTCGGTCAATTATCGGTGCCGCGAGAAAATATTATTACCGTCGCGGAATTTCGTAAAAAAAAAAAAAAAAAAAAAAAATAATAACGACCGGAAACCGAGAAAACAACGCGGACGGAAGAGGAGCGCGCGCGCTCATTGGCCGGACGCGCGGACGCGGTTGTTTTCACCTGCGAAAAAAGGAACGGCGAATGGCGGCGAACGGGCGTCCGGCCGCGCGCGTAGGTACCGCGGACCGGACCGTCAATCAAACGACTCGCGCGATAGTACCGGGAATCCGCTCCGGCTCTTCCGTTGGCCGGAGACGCGCGACCGAGGGCGGGCGAGGAATTTCCTGTGACATTTGTCGCCGCCGCCGCTGCCGCGTTCCGCAGAACGACGGAACGCCTCCTCGTATGCGTGTGCACGCGCACGTGCGACGGCGAAAAAGTTACGCGGCTTGTGCGGACCGCGTTACGAGCGGTGTGAAAAAAAAAAAAAAACCATCCGACGCCGGCGACGCGCGAACGCCGTAAAAAAAAAAAAAAAAAAAAAAACAAAGAAAACAAAGAAACGATGGAAATACGATAGCGCAATGAGCGCCTAGACACGCGCGCGCGTTTCGCCGATGAGTCGGTTTTTTTAAAAATATAACGCGCCGTACGGGCACGCCGTTCGTGCGCTCGTTCCGGCGACGGCGCGGCGCGCAGTCTCACAAACGTCCGTCTGCGGAATCTCGCCGGTCGCAAAAAAAAAAAAAAAATTGACATTTTTGTTTTTCGGGGGGGTCGGGGGGGGGAGTGCGTTAGCGCAATTTAGACGGCCGCGCCCCGTGAAATCGCCTACACCCCTACGCACCGGCAAACGCGCCACTGAATTTCGCGTTCAACACGTCGCGCCCGCCTCTGCGCCACCGGCGCGCGCGACCGAAACGCGCCGGGAACCGAAATGATTACCGCGCGGCCGGTCGAGCGTTTTCCGATCCGCCGCGGCACCGGGACGTTTGCGGCGGGTACGGTCAGATCGGCGCCGTGACTCGACGGTCAAACGGAATCTCGCTGTCCTGAACGGCGGCGCGAACCGGTTGTCGCGCGCACGACAGGAGAAATCGTCGGGAAAATTCCACACCCGACGCGCGGCGACCGATCCGCCGACGTGCCGTTTGGCCGTGCGTTTCGTGTGCGAAATACTGTGCCAGACCGAAGACGAAACCCGCGACGGCGGCGGCGTGTGCCGTTGTTTTTTTCATTATCCCTCGTCTCCTAAGAGAACGGGCGGGGGGCGGGGAGATGGGCAATCCGCAGCAACAGCGCCGTTACGTACGAGCGCGTAACAGTTGCAACGGCGTGGCGCTGCGGCCGGATGTAACGATGAAAAACAAAAAAAAACAAAAAACGACAAAATAACAACGCTCGGGAACGCGTACGAACATAATTTATAACGTATTATGTGTTATCGGCTCGCCGGGTGTTTTATTCTGTGTCGTATACGGTGCCCGTCCGCGTGCGTACGGGAACGTTCTCGAATTCCGGCGAAAAACCCGCCCGGGCGGGCGGCGCGCACGGGCACTAAAAGGGAAAAAAAAACGAAACGAAACGAGAAAAACCCCGACGCGCGTCCGAGGACCGCGCAACACTTGCACGAAATCCCGAGGGAGGAGTGTGTGGTAGGGGGGGGGCGGGGGGGGGAGCTCTCGAGACCTATTATAACAATGATAATAATAATATACGCGAACTCTCCGCGCAGTCGTAGCCGGCCCCGGATGCCGCGGCCGTCCGTTCGAACTAACGACGCCGCGCCGCCGCCGCCGCGGGGATATAAATAATTTCCGTCATTTCCATAATACGCGCGTATATTACGCCCGTTGTGGGAGGGGGGGCGGCGGTAGGGTCGCGAGGAGACGGCGCGAAAGGACAATTCCCGATATTTTCGGAAACAATAAAAACGCGTGGCCGTAAACAATAATAACGATAATAAAAATAAAAAAAAAAAAATATGCATACATGCGTGTACGTAAAAATAACGCGCGATAATGTATACAATAACGTGTTCGGGCGCGTGGTAACGATAAAGGGGGAAAAATAAAAAAAAAAACGGTAGAAAAGAAGAGAGAAACGTGAAGTGAAGACGAAACGTCTCGCGGCGCGCGGGACGGGGATACGCGAAACGGATCCTAATAACTTTACGGGTTCCGCGAGCGTCAGGCTTTTCGTATTGCGCGTGCGCGCGTTGCGACGTCGTTACCGTACGAAAACGCGATGTTTTCCGATTGTTTTCGCGGGGTCGTTTTTCCCGCCGCCGCCGGCCGCGCGACGGACGAAATTATATTTTCGATTTTTTTTTTTTTTTTTTATTCATTTATTTTCCGTCGATTTTCGACTTGTATTCCGGTTACGCCGCGGACGAGTGAACGGATTGACGTTGACGGCGGTCGAATAGCCGGAAGTCCGAACCTTACGGTAAGGTTTGAATCGGGGTTTTCACTGGACAATTTTTGATTGAATTTTTTCGCTACTGTTCAATAAAAAAAAAACGACGAATTGATTTTGAATTTGTGAAATCGTTCGTCTTTGTTTGAAACGAGAAAACCCCATCACCCCGCGGGCGTTTTCGCCGACAACAATAATTATCGCCATTGTCGCAATGACAACGCCGCGGGAATCACAAATTAACACGGTTGCTCGATAAAACGATTGCCGTTTTCAATTATTTTCACAACTGACGCGTGTTAAACGAATTACATATCGTTCATCGACTCGCCCCAACGTTGATCGCCGTTAACAATACCCGTGTAAACGGGGAAATTTGCTATAATCGCTACAATAGTTCGCGAGGTGGCCGTGCGATGTGACGGGACGCGCGCAAACGTCGAATATCATTTAGGGCCGAAGAAATATCAACCGTCCCGAATGAACGGTCCCGGGACGAGGAATGGCGTGAGCGAGCAACAATAGGGCGGCGACGGGATAGAAACCCCACGAGGAATCGGACCGCGAAGGAAACCTAGGGAAAGATGGACCGATAGCGCGGTGAATGAAGATTTGAAAACGTGGACTTGTGCGCGATGGCAGACGGAATAGGTTCCGATTCTACTCTTCGTCTTCGTTTTGGTTTTGTCATTCTTGACTACCGTACAAACAAAACGAATTACTCCGGTCCTTAAATCCAATTAAGAAAACAATTATTTTCTACGGGACAGCGTTAAACAGCTTCGTAATGTGTTACATTTGTTTGTGTAATTGTAATTTTGCTTTTGGTATCGGTCGAAAACAACTGCGGAAACTGCCGAAGAATGCTCAAAGGAAACGCGGAAATTTGTCCCGAGAGCGGTTTCCCCTATTGGTACCGTCTCTTTGGAAGGGTCGTTTCGAAAATCGCGAATACGCCACTGACGCATGCAAAGTCTGACGGTCGAAAACTGCGGAGATGACGGATTCCGAGACCGGTGCCAAAGTACTGCCACGGCGGCCGATACTCGGAGAAAGCACTGACGTCAATATTAAAGAAGAAGACGAGAGCCGAGTTAGAAACAGTTGAACTACGTGCAGAAGCAACGGAGATTTGATAGTCGACGGCGCTACCACGCCTACGGTGGAATCGAATCGATACCTAGCGAAAACTGAAGCAAAAAAGTGCCCACAACGTGAGGTTTTTTAAAAAAGCCCTCCCCCCCTTTTTCTTCCCTTGATATTGTTTTACGGTTCGTCTGGAGTGCGCGAGGTTTTTTTATTATTTTTTTTTTTCAACTATCATCGTATACGGTCTACGAAAGAAAAAACTATACGACCCGTACGGTTAAAACGGTGTAAAATTTTGTCGCTGAACTCGCGGTGAAAGTCAGAAGCGCTCGCGTACCAAGGGGACGGGTGAGAGGGGG
>CABPRJ010000499.1:170047-182905 GCA_902439185.1 Cinara cedri
TTTTTCTTCCCTTGATATTGTTTTACGGTTCGTCTGGAGTGCGCGAGGTTTTTTTTTTTTTTTTTTCGAAATATCTATTCCGGACAACACGCGTAGCTGCGCGATAAAAAGCGATGAAACGTTAATGGCCGCGCGCACCGCGGCCCCGGGTACAATGCAACGTACGTAAAATAAACACGACCCGTACGCGCGGTTTATTGTTTTTGGGATACGGTTTTCGGACGCGGGTTAAAAATAAAATTTCGCCGTTTGCCAAGAGTGAATGTTATTTTTACACGCCGCGCCGTGCGTCGCACGCGAGCGCGGTCCGTACGGCGGCGTGCGGCGGTGCGGAGGATCTCACACACGAGCACCGACGGTTCGCGTTACGCGCCTCGCGATGCATTGTTTACGCGACACCGTCGAGCGGATAACTGAGGCGGCGGCACACGCGTCGCGCGCCGCAGACGCGTGGGTCCTCTTGGGGGGAAGGGTGGGTAGGTGGTGGGGTGGTGGGGGGAGTGAGAAAAAAAAATCATTCCCACACGGGTTCCGATGATGAAAAACAACAACAACGATAAAACGCGACGACGCCGGTGAAGAAACGACGGTTTCCTTGAGAAATCCGTTTAAAAATACGTCGGGTTTATTTTCGGCCGCGACCGAAATAGGATCTTCGGCGCCGCTGTCCGCGTGCGGCGCGCGTCCATTCCGTTTCCCGCTCTCACGCCCCGCAGCCGTTATCGCGGCGGCTCGCCGTCGGCGCGAAAACACATCGCGCGCGCGGTTTACGAAACCGAGGAGTTGCCGATAACGGCGGGAAACCGCGCGCGATACCTCGGCGAGCGCGCGTCGACCGCGTAACGTTCCGACGTGGTGCGCCCGGCCTCGGGGCGTGATGAACGCACCGACGGCCGCGGCTTTTCCGGAGTCTCGCGGGACGGAAATTCGCGCCCGAAATTAGGCGGACGGCGGCGCGTCGAAAAACAGACGCCGCGGCGCGTTCCGCGTTGCGGAAGGGCCGCGCAGCACAACGAGACACTCCCCCCCCCATCCCGGTAGCGGGCGTGCCGCGGGGAGTTTTGTTCGGCCTGTTCTTTTGAAACGTGTATAAATACAGGACGAACTGCGTACACACGCGTATACGATCGGTGACGGACCGATCGAGCGCAAAGGTCGAAAAAGCGCGACGGATGGAATTGGGGGGGGGGGGGGGGCGGGGGGGGGCGGTCGGCGAGGCGCAGGCGGTCCAGCGGACCCGCGGTCCAGCGACAACGGCCGGCGGTCGTGGCGGACGCGCGCGAAACGCTGTCGTAACAGGTGTTCGGTACACACACGTTGCGCGGGGTCGCCGCGGCCGGGCGTGTTTCGTACGGTTCCGTTTTGCCGTTTCGTTACGACGTCCGGAAGTCGCCGGCGAGCGATACGGAAATCACCCCCGGGGCTAGCGCGGATGGGGGAGGGAACTGTTGTGGGCCGTCCGGTCCGACGGCCCTGCCCGCGGCGGATTAAACGCGAAACGCCAAATGCGTGTCCCGTACGTTCGACGTCGTAACGTGTTTCCCGCCCGCCGGTTCCGGGTCTCGTGTCCAGGGCCGCGTGTGCACGGCCACCGTGCCGCGCGATTATTCCGTTCCCGGCGCGGACGTTTACCGCGATCTCGGAGAGTTCGCGGGTGAAAAGATAGAAAAAAAAAAAAAAAAACGTCCGACTGTCGAAACGTGGTGAAAAACGCGTCGTGTACGCGGGAAAAAAGCCGATGGAAAATCTCTATAGTTCCCGGGTAACGGGTAAATAGGAAAAAGATAAGGAAAGAACGGCCACCGGAAAAAAAAAAAAAAAAACAAAGAGACACGTAATATCAAGGGAGACATCTCGCGCGGACCTTTGACCTGGGCGCGGGAACTCTGTTGTTAGACACGGGGGTTCGGTTGTTTTTTTTTTTTTTTTTCTATTATTCGTGTGTGTTTTTTTTTTACCCGACCAACCGTACAACCACACACAGTGTGTACACTGTAGTTTATTACTCCGGTTCGGAAATCCGAAACGGCGACCCAAGACGCGTCTCGATACCATCGTAAACCGCCGTAAGTACGGGTCACTGTCCGCCTCCCCGAAACAACGCGGCCGCGGCGCGTACTCGGATTACTCGAATGCAATTACTCGTCCGATTGGCGAACACGATTTTCGGGGTGAGTCACGGGGTTCCTCGGTGCCGCTGAACGCGGCACGTTTCCGTCATTCGCCGTGAGCGAAACGGGAATTTTTTAAAAGGTTCGAGATAACATCATTATGGCGGTCTATAGAATTGAATTCGAGCACTTTCGTGCGCCGAAAACCGATCGTGTATCAAAGGAGTGGTTTTATTATTTTTTTTTTTTTATTTTTTTACTGACGTTCGACTTCAATAGTATGTTTACGAGATAGGAATCTCGACGTTTAAAACTTTGGAAAGTTACGCGATCTATACATAATATGGGCTGTACCGGCAATGTTCAGCGAACGTACGGTACGTGTAATTGCCTCGGTAGTGTAGTGAACCGGGCGGGGCGGCCGCGGCGTTATTAAAAAACTTAGAAAAAAAAAAACCGAAACAAAACAAAACAATAATGCTCGAACTTTAATTACGCCGCGCAGAACAAGTAGGTATGCGAATGCGGGCGGAATGACGCCGTAATATACTGTTGAAACCGATTCATATTTTGGCGCGTTGCTAATTGGTTTTTTTTTTCTTTTTAATTTTTAGCAAATGAATATAGATTACAAAAAAAGAAAAAAAAAAAAAAAAAACCAAGAAACGTATAAGAAGTACAGAAGTACCGTTTAAATAAGTTTTGTTCGAGTCGAAATTAGTTTTTCCCGGTTTCCGTTCCTCCTACCCACCCCCACCGGAAATCTCGCGTAAAACAGTGTGTCGCGTCCTGTCCGGAGGAGCCCCTCGACTCGCGGTCTTGCGGGCAGTCAGCAGAGAGTACAATATAATTTTGAGAAACGCCGTACGGCGCAGTAACAATAAGAAATCAAAAAATTGAACGGAATTTAAATCGAGAAAAAAAAAACACCCGAGAAAACTATACGCGGGCCACGAAATCGCGCATGATAATATAATGAGTGTGTGTGTGTGTGTCATTGTGTAGGCCGAATCGATTACACGGGAAATCGGTATTTTACCGCCGCGGTCACGCAATCGGCGACCGCGCGCGCCGTTAGTTTCGAGTTTTTCCGGCCGTCCCGCGGGCGATTTTAAGAAGGAAATTTACCGGGGGATGGCCGCACGCGACAGAATCAAACGCGCCGATGTGCGCGTTCTAAAATTATAATCACATTTGAAATTACGATGCCCAGGGGTGGAGGGCGGGCGCGGACGTCCCGTCTTGCCCTCCGTTTAAGTAAACACTATTTTATTATTTTTTTTTTTTTGTATTTTTTACGATAATTTCTCATCTACAGGCGTATAACTCGTGGTGCAGTGTTGTTGCCCGCGCTACGTTTTCGTTAACTTTACGATCGCGAAATCTGTTCGACGTTTGAAATTCGCGAGTAGGACAGCGGGTGCCTACGCGTCAGAGACGTTTTTCAAGAAAAACTGTTTTCAAAAGTCGGCGAAAACTGCGAATAATTCGTGTGTCCGCGCGCGTGGGTTTATTTCGGTGATTTGCGCGACCCCGAATTCAAAGTCGCACAGTTTTCTACTTGGCCGTGTTATTATTTATTCGAGTCGCCGGGGCTGAGTGAGGTTGCGAAAAGTTTCGAGCCGGTCACGAAACAACGGCACCGGTTCGAAACCGCTCGGACAAAGCGGAAAAAGGGAGAATTCGGCCCTCGACCATGGTTTCGAAAGATTGGAGAACGACGAGATCTAGACAGAGTACTAGGCTGCCCATACCTAAAATCATCGTTTTATGTCTCGTTCAACAGAACACGGTGACTTGCGTACAAACGATTGGAGCCCCTTCCCATCCACCATAAAGAAGAAAAAAATAATTGGCTACGGTACCGTAGGCGTAACATAACGTACAACGACCAAACACAATACTAACGAAAATCGTATTCAACTGACAACTACATTAGAAATTGTGTGTTTTCGGCTTTGCTTAATGTTGACGTTATTTTATGTACGGGGACAACAACGCCGACCAGCCCTTGCTTGCAGTCGAATCAAGAGCCCGTGTGTCCACCAGTGTGTCCAGTACGTCGGATGTATCAACGTCGCCGAAAATCGTCGAAAAATTCTAATAGAATTCGATTATCCGCAGAGTCCGTGTCGTAGCTATTAATATTGGCGTACATAATTATTTTCTCGAGTTATGACGGGTATTCGGGTGTGGTATTCCGTTCGTTTTTCTCTCTGTCTCTCTCTCTCTCTCTCTCTCTCGGGAATTTTTAATATCCGGAGCGCCGAACGATGATTCGTTTAGAGACGGGCAGTGAGAAAGGGGGCGGGGGGGCGGGGTAGAAGCGCATCTTCTAAACTCACAAAATGTTAACGCGAAAGTGAAGACGAAATACTTCGCACGCAGGCGGGCCACCGGCGTATACTTGGAAAAACGATTCCGAGCGGAGTTCGGTGGTATAGTGTTGCATTGTCAACAATAGATGTTACGGCAAGACAATTATTCAGGTACGTATTACGCGTTAAACATTTTCTTCGATGATATTTGTTTAATATTGCAACCTGTTTTCCCGTTGCCCGTTAGTTTTTCACGGTTTTTCCCATTTATTGGGAAAATAAAAAAAACCGACCTCCTTAAAGTACCGGTACAGTTAGATTTTCTTCCCGAGGTGAAAAGTGTTATCGCAGAAAAGCTGTTCGCGTATAAAAAAAAAAACTACGACGCGTAAACCGAGTGAAGAATGGAATTATCGGGATCAGTGTTGGGTTTTATTTGTGTACACGCGAGCAGATAAACGGCGGCCAATGAACAGGCGTGTTTTCGCGTCCAGATTAGCGAAAAGCGAGTAGACTCCGGAAAAACCGGCGAAAACGCCCGTAAAACCGCGAAAACGGTGGACCGGAGTCGCTCTGACTGTGGTGAATTTTTACGCGGTCCCGTCCGTATTCGGTTCTGGCCCGTCTGCGGGTTGTCGGGGGAAAAATCCAAAGCTACGCCGCGAGCGCGTTACGCGCGTGCCGACAACACTCGGTTTCGGACGGCCGAGTCCCGAGACCGTTGCGGGACGCGGAATTATCGTGCGCTCCGAAAAACCGCGTTTTCCCGTTCCGCGGCCGTATCGGCGCGCGGTGGTCGCCACGATCGGCGGTGTCCCGACATCGGCGCGGACGAATACGACCGAGACCGCGTAACGATACGCCGCGTTCGGTCGCGTGAAATCACGCCGCTCGCTCGCGAATAACCGAATAAGCGGCCGCACGGTCGTCGGGACGGGCGGTGGGCGGCTCCGGCCTTTCAGTATCGGCAGGTATCGTGTTTTTCGTTTTTCCGCGACGTTGCTCCCTATGCCGTTATTGGTTTTTAGCGCCAGCCGGCCGGCCGCTCATCCGTCGGACAATCCGTTCCGAGGCGAGCGCCCGTCATCCAGCGCGCCGACGGGACCGTTACTGTCGCGATAGCATCGTGTCCGTGCAGCGGTCGTCTCGGACGGAGAAACGAAAAATACCCGCCGGACGGAAAACGCGAAAAATCGCGTCGGCGGCGAGGTCGTGCGCGCGCGCGTGTGTGTGTGTTTCTTTTCGCGCACGCGACAGACGGCGCGCGATAATGTCGCGATAACAATACCCGCGCGCGTCGGCGGCGTCTCTCGCGCGCGGACGGAATAACATCCAAATGGATTGCGCCTTGACCCGGCCGCGTCGTCGTCGCGCACGCGATTATAACGCGCGGTGACGTCGTTGACCGCGCGGTCTCCGTGCGGGGCGTGTCCGCGGGACATTCGACGCGCTCGGGTCCCGCCGACGCGCCGCCGCGACACCGGCGCGCGAAATCCGACCGGTTTCGTACGCGACCTCCGGTTTCCCGCGGGTGTCGCGAATCGGAATTCTCCCGGGCGCATAGCCGCGACCCGGCGACTGCGGCGGTACGCGGTCTCGTCCCGCCGGGCCGCGCGGGCTGTCGGACGAGAGCGCGCTCGGCGGCCGACGGAAAAACGGTTCGCCGGACGTAACGGCCCGCGTTCTCGGTTACCGCGTTGTTGTTGTTGTTGTCATATGCACGCGTGTCGTATCAGTTCGCAAAACAGTCGCGAACGGCGGACGAGAATACGCGTGGTTTTCGTTTGTACGTTCTCGAAACGGCGGCGGCTGCGTAACGTGTTGCACGCGCGTGCGCACGTACCCGGGTATAATAACGACGACGGTTCGCGTTCGGTCGCTGTTTTGTTTCGCGGCCAAAAACGAACGGCGCCTAGAAAATGTCATTGCAGTTTTGCGTCGGATTTTTCGGCGAACCGCGGAAAACTGTCGGAGCGGCCGTGCTCATGACCGTCCGCGTAAACGAAACACGGACAACGTCTAGGCGATGTTACAAAAGTCCCGCGGCCTCGTTCAGAGCCTTTCCCGCAATGCTATTGCGTTCGTTTTCATCGGCGTCTCTTTTTTTTTTTCGCCGTTGGTTTCGCGCGCGTTTTTTTTTTTTTCCGAGGCCCGCGACGCTTTTGTCTCGGGGCTTTGACGGCCTTGGATTTCGCCCGTCCGTCCGGCAAATCCGTTGCGGACGTCTGCGCTTTGAAACCCAACCGTTCGTCAATCGGCATAGACGACATCGCCAACAACAGCGAAAACAAAAAGTCACGGGTCCACCGCGGCACCGTGGAAAAATATTTTATTTTTCGGCAACGCGAAACCGCGTACCCGTATGCGGCCGAACGAAATCGACACGCGCGCGACAACAGGGCGACGGGGTAACGAGCGAAAAAAACATTCGGTAACGGCGAAAAATTACGATGGGAAAACAAAAAAAAAAACCGAAAAAAACTAAACGTACATCAGCGTTAACAATGTAAAACGGATTATAATAAATCGATTTACGCGAAACCGTCGACGAATTAAATATTAATGTAATTGGCAAACATTAATAATATTTGATTATTTTCGGTTGACGGTGATGAGAGAGAAAAAAAAAATTCCCGTCAAACGCGACTAAAAAAAAAAAAAAAAACGACGTAATAATAGAACGAAAAGCTCGCGGAGCTTTTTTTTTATGATGAAACGTATGCCGAATGTCCGGCCGAATTTTCGACCAAAAAAAAATCGTATCGAATCGAAAACGAACGTTTTTTATTTTTTTCTTCCTTCGTACGTTAAATAACCGGGCCTCGAATGCGTATTATTAGCGGTTGCGTACAATTTTCGACGACGACGTTTTCGGTGAGAAACAAATTGTTTTCGTGCACTGCTGCACTGACGTCACGTATACAAACGTTTATGTTGCTATGTGTGTGTTTTTTTTTCAGAACTTTTATAAGAGCCATTTCGCTTTGATTTTCAAATCCAAACGCATCCGTGAAAGGCCGCCGTATTCGGTCGGTGTCGCCAATCCTATCGGGAAATTCGGTTAGTTTCCTACGCTGTGAAAGATGTCTGACGAAGCGCGATAACGAGACCCCCGGAGTGTAGTGTATTTTACTTGTAACCGATAAGAAACGTCTTACGACGTGCTCCATTGTCACTGTAAAACAAACTGACGCAGCGACGGTGAATAAATAGTGATAATCACGAACCCTAAGATGTTATATTACCCCGTTATCGGTTGTCTTCCGTTATCAACAGTTTACCGAAGACACTTCGAAAACCGAAATTTCACGTTCTTGTCGTATGTAACCGGTGTGTAACCACGGTAACCGTGGATTTCGACATTACGTTTATTCGAAAACCGTTTCAGTCGCATCCCACCGAGTTATTGTTTAATTTCGGAAAATTTAACCAGAATATTTTCCATTGTATTATTTTTTCCATTTCATAGCATCGGCGATTTTATATTGTATTATATTCCACCGCGTGTTATACCGTCAATTAAAACATCTTAATAATATAGTCACGCGACCTTTTGTTTGGTCGAAAAAAAGCGCCCGAGGCGTATAATTGCTATACGACTCGACGAGGGAGAGGAGGGCGGAGGGGTGGGGGGGGGGGGGGGGGGGCGTGAAACCCGCATGTGTCGCCTACGACATTTAAGTTTAATTTACTGCTCCGCACCGGAGTAAATTCGACCTACTGTAATTGCGTATAAACTTAACAATACGGACGTTATATCCGCGCGACGTCGGCAGCTATTTTTTCGACATTTTAATTATTTTCAAGAGAAACATCTTGGTCTTGCTAAATCATGTTTAACTCGTTAGATTACGATGTAAAACGGAAATTGTATTTGTGTGAAACCAAAAGAGTGATGAACGAACGGTTAATGTGTAAACGTGTCACAGGAATAAGTGTTTACAATGAATGTTATTTAATTTGTACAATATTATAATATTCGGATTCATGTTTTGTTAAGTATAATCCGTAATAGTTGCGAACATCCGTAACACTCTGACGTCATCATCCTAAATGAGATAGAAAATCGAGAATGTTGTTTATTTAATTCATTACATTATATTTAACTATAAAATGTATTGTTTTCGATTAAATAATAAAAAAAAAAAAAGGACGAACATATTTCGCATTTGGGTACAGCCATTTTTGTGTCGGTGGGAAGTTGGGAAGGTAACGCACGGACGGGAATTGAATGTCCATCTGTAAGCGTCGATAAACCATTGCTAACGAAAAAACGATACTGAACGGAGTGTTGTGATAGTGTTGCTTTGTCAACGATATATATATAGGTCATATTATGGTAAAACGAGTACAGCAATGTGCGTTTCCGTGACAAAAATGATTGTTTAAAAAAAAAAAAATTAAAATAATAAAAAATTTGATAATGACAAAAAATAAATAAAAACGTTTGCCCGTGGCAATAACCTTATTTTCAATCTTTCAGTATTTTATAACCTATAGAACCCGGTTTTTCTCATTGTCTCGAATATAAATGAGAATTTCAAAAATTTACCTGTTCAATACACCACCCAGAGAAAATTTCCTTTCGGAAATGGCGCTATACTTGATAATCGGAGTGAGCTTACTGGTAGAAAAAGTGTTCGCATAAAAAAAAAAAAATAATAATAAACGTCTATGTAAAACCAATGCTAAACTCAGAATCTAAACAATAAAACGTTGACGGACAATATGCGAAATATCGCGATTTAGCGACGCCTCCGTCTCGAATTAAAAAAGTTTTAACGTCGTGAGAAACAAAAAAGACGGTTACGTACTTCGCGCGGCGGGCGGGCCGCACTGTTGTTGGTGAGGGAAGGTCGGGAAGTCGGGAAGGGGGAATATAGAAAGCGAATTTAACTTATATCCGTACGCGGCGATACGCCGATGCTAACGGAAAACGATTAACAGCCAAGTGCAGGTTTCTCGTCTAATAATACGCGTGTACCGAAGACTCTAACCCGGTAATCGCGAAAACAGCTCGGAAAACCGAAAAATCACCTGTCCAAATAAATGTAGCGTACCCGGCCGGATGAAATTTCTTTTCGGAAAATCCGCCGCGCCGGCGAGATTTCCGGCTGAAAAGTCACTCGAAGAGGAAAAAAAAAAACGAAACAAACATTATCGTAAAACCGATACATTACTATCGCTGTACGCTCTTAGACGTTTAAAGTCTCGAGCGTGTCAATTCGTGTTCAAAACGATTGTGACGCGACGAAAAAAAAAAAAAAAAAAAACGTACTAAATAATCGCGTAAATATTTTCATAATTTTGTTTTTGTTTTTTTTTTTTGATTTTGAAATTACGCGATTTTATGTGCGATTATAATTCATAGTAAGAGTCGAAAATGAAAAAACGGGATACGGGGGAAATTGTACGGTTAAAAACCACCGTGAATAAACGAAGAAAAAAAATAAACTGCGAAATAAAAACGAACCGTTAAAACGCGCGAGTAATTTTACCTTCGGATTTAAAATAACCTAAAATAAAACCTCGACTTTTGGGGGCTAATATTATAATATTCAACGGTGTATTTTTTACACACTTACTTTTTTTCTTTTTTCTTTTTTTTTCTCGTGGTCGGTATTATACGGAGGTAGTTAAGACTCGAGATTTTACGAATTGGCGGTAGGCTTTGGAAATCTCCACTATTACCGCCATGATTCTCTTATATTCGCGCGAATAAAACATAATAAATCCAAAATTTTAATCGGATCATCGCGTTAAAGCGGCCGAAAGCGAGAGTCGTCAGTGTAGATTACTGCAGTGTCCTATCCAGCACATTAAGGCGGCCGTTTGAAATGATAGACGATAATTTTTTTCAAATCGTACGAAACCTGAAGAAATTTCGACCCCCAAATAATATTGTTACATAAATAATAAATGCGAAACACTGTTCGGACATGGATTTTTGTTACTCCTTGGCGTCAAATCTTGCGAGTCGAGCCGAGACTTTGCGAAGATATGTACGTAGTTCTAGACCCGGTAAAAAAATATAGGCTAATTTCTCGACTTCCCCCCAAATTCGGCCCTCAAAGGAAGGCTGACCCGTGGTAATCGGTAATTCCTGTATGAAAATCCGACGGTTTTTGTCGATTTACGAACGGATCGAAATTACGTGTAGCATCTCTTGGTTTTATGACCAGGGCTCGGGAGTATGTGCACTTAAAATACACAAAAAAATAAGAATAAAAAGGCTTGTAAATGCATTAAAACAAAAACTGGTAGCATGTTTTTTTATATTACCCCATCTAATGGCTCTAACTTATAAATACAATTTTCGAACACTACAAAAATGATTAACCCAAGTTTTAAAATAAAATTGTAAGTACCTACATTATAAAAAAACGTTTTGTGTTAATAGTTTTTATAGTGTCGGAAAATCACATTTAAAGCTCAGAGCTCTTATTGGGGGGGGGGGTAGGGGTGGACTATAACAAAGGGTTTTGAGCTCTCTGTTATTTTTGCTTTTTAATATTTTTTTCAGGGCTCTATTGAAGTTTTTAACCGGTTTTCTGTAGATTTAAAGTCCTGAACCCCAGCAACGACGCATCCCGAAAAGTATTTACGGAACGAAATGTATTTTTTTCGGCCTTTGAAGAGGTGAGGCGGCGGTCTTATACTCCCGGCATCCCGGACACCCTCACATCCCCATCCGCATCTTCGTCCCCGGTATAAATATACCGTCACTACACCGACGGTATTTACAGTCGTAGGCGGCACACGTCGTACCGCGTACGTTTATTTATATAGGCGGACCCCGGTCCGTATATCACGCGGCAGGCTTCGAGGCAACGGATATTACGCGTCCCCGGGGAAGAATTTTTTTTCTCTTCCTCTTTTGATACACCCCGTACACCGGGTTATTGGCTCGGCACCTCCCGTTCCCGCGGGAGAAATGCGCATCGCAGATACGCACAAATGCACACGCACGAACGCACACATACACGCCCGCACTCCGACGTATGCGTATACGTATAGGTAGCCGTAGAATACAGAACGATTCGCTCGACCGGAAATGCTCGTTATCCCGCAAAAGCGTTAACTTATTTTCGGTTTCGAAAACTCGAGAAACGAATAGTTCTGTATAATACGATACATTATCTTTTTTTTTTTTTTTGTGCCCTATATTTTCCGGGGAGGTGAGTAAAACGACTACTACTTATTTTTGATTTTCAAACGGCGACCCGTATCGAAAACAGACGGAGAAAAAATGTTCCATGTCTTTCGAACCGTCTTGAGATATTCCGCGTAGGGGCAGAGTGGCGGAGTATCTCATTTGTGTGACGATATTCCGTTTGATTAAAAAGTCGTCAAAATTCAAAATTAAAAGCAGATTCAAAAGTCGTTTCGCACCCGAAAGGTTAGGTTAGGTCAGGTAATTTTAAGGTGTTATGTGTTCTTTGTATTACCATATGGAGTTAAAAACTGGACACTGACAGAGTCGATCTCTAAGAAAATTGAGGCTTTTGAAATGTGATTATGAAAGCGAATGCTGAAAATTTCATAAAACAGATCGTGTTGCTAATCTGAGTATACTGAAAAGAGAAAACATTTTTAACAACAATAAATATCGAAAGCCAGATAAATCGGCGATAAAAAATGCTCCAATTGATTTATACAAGGGAAGTTCGAAGGGAAAAAATGTGCGGAAAGAACACGTACTTGGCCGTGTGTCTCGGTTGAAGAATCAAACGCGACCGGTACAACGAAACATCAATTGATCTATTTCGAGCTTGACGGGGACAACATTATCGATACGGTACCCAACACCCGAAACGGGCGGAAACTTAAAGGAGAGTAGGTTTGAATAATAACGTAAAATTTTAGAACCGTACATTCGTTTCCCGAGTTTTCGCAACGAAACGAAAAAAAGGAGATGCCGAACGGGGTTACGGTCGAGTGAATCGCCCTGTACACGCGTCTTCGTCTACCCGCGGCCCCGGCCTGCACGCGTCGTTTATAATACGGCGGTTGATTAAGCGCGACGCGCGCCCCGGTACCGGCTAACCGCTAACCGGGTTACGCGTATGCCTACTGCGCGCGGTTAATCGTAGGGGGTTTCTGTCTTGCGAAAGCCGGAGCCCCGGCCGGACCGCCGCGCGGCCGTGTTGCGCGGCGCCTTTAATTCGGAAAATTGGATTACACCGCATTGCACACAATAATCGCGCGCGCGGACGGGCGTGCGTGGCAGGGGCCGCAGTCCGGGGGCCGAGGACCCGGATAAACGAGCGGGCGGCGGTGGCGGGATTCGGGCCCGCGGGACCGGACGGGAAAGAAGCGCACCGCACCGTGGGGGCGGACGAGCGAAACGGGAACGGACGGAGAGGGGCGGGCGAGCTCGCGCACCGCATACGAAATTTTCGCGCGGGCGCCCCCCACCCCCCCCCCCG
>CABPRJ010000499.1:183012-201518 GCA_902439185.1 Cinara cedri
GGGGGGGGGGGGGTGGAGGGGAGGGGAGGGGAGGGAAACGTGCTCACGCGCACAGAGGGATGTTGCGCCGACGGCCGGAAATGAAACGCTACGCGAAAACTGAAAAGAAGCGAAACGCCGACGGTCACCGGTTGGAAAAAAAATTGTACGGTACGGCCGTCGGCGAAAGCTCCGCCAGCTTCGACAGTTATCGGCTGGCCGAGAGTTTCCCTCTCGAATCCCTCGAAATTCAAGGAAAACCGCGTACGCCCGGTAACCCCTCGTGATAACAACAACAATGATAAACAGTAACAGCGACGGCAATAGTTTTCTTGTCCGTGACGACCGAACCGCGTCACCCGCGTCACCGAGGTAACGCACGAAGACACACGTGCGAACAAATTTCGTTTCAAAAACATAATTCCACACACCTTGCCGAGCTCCGTTCAAATAGACGCGTCGAAATCATAACGCGGGCCGCGAGTTTTGCGGCTGCGATATTATAATCGTACGGCGTAAACTTTTGACAGTCATCAGCACGTTTTCCGCCGAAAATCGCGCCGCACACGATTAATCTTTAGCTGATATCCTCTAAACAAATGACACGGTAGTATAATAATCAGCGACTCTCTAAGTACTCCGGTAGCGATTAAAAACGAAACGGCCGAAAAATGGTATAAACCTTACAACGGCCGAGCAGAGCCAATCCGAACAGAAAAAAACTTTAAATTCGCGTGTGTACCGTCTCACATCGCCGGCATTTTGGGAAGTGAAAAAAAACAGACGAATATCGCGTGACGAATACTATTCGAATACCCCATAACAAGTGATATTTCCACGGACGACATTCAAATCTCCGTTCGCGAAAATCTCGTCTTGCCGTCTTGGCAAAATTACCGGAATTCTCAATACCAATGACTTACTGACGAAACTCAAAAATATCGAAAAAACCACCCGAAAAATGACATACTCTTCCGTCCGTAAACCGAAAACGAGATATTGCGATCGCCCGACACGCCTCCCTCGAACACACGACCAATACGTACCCCCGAACCAAACATTTCACGCGTGTCGCGAAACACCGTCAAACACCCGGCGAAAATAATCGAATTTTCACGTGTCTTTCGCGCGTTTCGAAACCCGGCGTGAACTCCGAGCGCAAATTCGTAAACGCGCGAGACTTTTTCGTTGCGCGGGAAACGCAACAGCGACGGGCCGGCGGACGGTCGCCGTCAGAGCGGCCCGTTGTCGTTTGGATAAATAAAAAAATTGAACGAACCGTAAGGGGAAACGTGAACCGTGTGTGGGCGGGAGGAGGGCGGGAGAAACGCCGGGAAAGAGGCGGCCGGATGCATCGCGAGGACGCGATATCACGGTCGAGGACGTGCACCGGGCGCGCGAGACGGGAGACCGGGAGGCGTCTCGGTGGACGGCCGACACCGAGTGACAGTCGGGACGGTTGGGATGAAGGCGGAGGAGACGGGCCGTGCGCTCGTGGCACCACGGGCGGGCCGAAATGTCACGGCGCCGGGCTGGGGAAACGTGTTGCGAAACGAAACGTGCGCGCGAGACGGTGTTGTGCCGTTGTTTGTTAAAAACGAGAATGTACCGCAACGACGACGGCGACGGACGCCCGCGAGACCGTTTCGAAAAAGGCGAAATTGATTCGACCTCGAAACGCCGTCGTAAAAATTGCGATGTAAAAAAAAAAAAAAAAAAAAAAAAATAAAAATACCGCGGTGTAAATAACAATTATGAACGTGCGCGCGTTCGGCCAGCCGACGGCACCGGGGACGCGCGCGAATCGTAACCGAACCGTTCCGTTCGCGTTCGCAGCTCAAACAACTGGGAAAAATCGAAAACCGACATAGTGCCCTGGAGTACCGCCCCGGTCCGGTTACCGTTCGGAAAACGAGCTGCGCGCTTGTAGTTTGGGGCGAAAATGCCGGCGGAAAAGCCGTCCGCGGGAGAACAAAACCCCGCGCGACACGGCATCTAAAATTTAAAAAAAAAAAAGTCCGGAAACAAACGGGATTTCGATTTTTTTATTCTCATAAGCGGTTTTTCGGTCAGGTTTTATCAAAAAAAAAAAAAAAACGCAAAAAAAAAAAATACCAACCTACTCGTTTAACCTACGCCGTTAAGCCGGTCCGCGGCATAAATTCTCGGCAGACAATGTTCGCGCGCGCGCATTGTGTTTTCGTGTTCGTGTCCGCGTACCCGACGAACAATTTTTAATAATCGTAACGTGAAATGATATTATCGCAATAACAACACTGTCGGCGGAAACCCGCGCGAATAACGTTTCGAAATCGCGGTTAAGGGGGGGGAGGGGAGGGAAAATTTGAAAAAAATTAACTAATTCTTCTCCTTCGTTTTTATTATAGGGAATCGCGGACCGCGGAGGTATTTCCAGGGCGGTCATTTTTCGATTTTCTTCGGAGTTTTCTCAACACGCGTGAAAAACGCTAGGGAAAACGGGAAAACAGGCGCAATAGTAAACAAATATTATTAATGAAAATATATAATGCTCACGTTAATTTTTTATAATAATGTTTAATGGCATAAAATTCGTTGTCGTCGAAGCGACTACACTATCAACGGAACTCCGCACAGAACCGTTTTTTTCGTTAGCAATGGTTTATCGTCGCTTACAGATATACACTCGAGATTGCTCTTCCGCTACTTTCCCGACTTCTCGCCCGCAACAGCGGCTGTACCCGTCTCCAATATCTTAGAACGGTTTTTTTTTTTTTTTTTTTTTTATTTCGCGCGTGTTTGTTTCTGTAAACGACTTCTCTGCGGGAAAATAAAACGACCGCGCGGGAACTTTCTCGCGGCGTTTTCTATCTCGCGAACTGCGCTGCAGTTGTTTTCGATTTCCCGTGTAGTTTTCCCTCGCGAAAATATTACCGACCGCGCGTGCCACTGTGATTCCTGTCGATTTCACACCAACAACGTCGGGCGGATACGCGCGATTTTACCGGAAAAAAACGCGCTCCGTTTCTGGACCGCTTTCGGACCGTCGCGCGTTTCTTGTCCCCCTGTTCTTTTACAGCCGCGCGCCGCGAAACAGCGCGCACGGGTATTGTTTAGCCTATCATTTTAGTGTTGTCCGATTTCGCGCGCGAACAAAAAACCGCCTTTTTTCCCCCCGGGGGACGTGGCGAGGCGGCGGGCCGGCCGAAAACGGACGGAAACCCGACGTCACTACGCGCGCCGGCGACGGGACTTCATCACGGCACGGCGCGCGAACGGAACGTGAATCGCCGGCGGCGAATCGTAAATCGCGAACAATGGCTCGCTCACTCGCGCGCTCTCGCCCGCCCGGCGGTAATCCGTGTCAGCCGGACACGGCTGTTGTCCGTGAAGGCCGATGACGTCACGGCGCGTACGACGTGATCGAGAACGACCGATACGATCCCGCGGTCAATCCGCCGGGAATCACGCGCCGCGCCGCGTAATCCGACGGGCAACCGTGCGCCGCGCGACGGGAGTCCGTGGTCCGCTCCGGAAAACAACCGACGTTTTAATCGCGGCGCCCGGACGTCGGGGATCCGGAACCGCTACGCGCGCTACGGACGGGAAACGAAACGGCCGGAAACCGTACGGTAAACGTGCGCGGTGTCCGATCGCCGCGAGCGGTCTCGTCCGGTGGAAGCGATATCGAAAAAACACGCGTGGCGCGGTTAGTCGGTAGTGGACGGTTTCCGCGACGGATCAAAGGTCGACAACGCGCGCGTAGGAAACAATATCGCGGAACGTGCGGACGGAGTTCGCGCAAACAGCCGGACGAGCCGCAAACAGCAAACTATACTTTCAATGAGATGGTTAAAAAAAAATAAAAACATAAAATTAGGAATTCAAAACGTTTTTATCGGTCGTGTTCGCGGCCGTTTAGCATTCGAAATAAACACTCGTTCTCTTTGTCGTACTTTCGACTCGTCACCTTTCGCATAACGCCCATCGGTACGACGCGTCCTTAACCGTACGGCACAGTTATCGTAATACGGCTCGTTCACGAATAATAATATGGAAATTACAGTAATACCGTTACAGCAGCGTTACAGCAACGTCAAATTCCCCGAGAATTCGAAAACCCCGTCCATTAATTCGATGGTTCTGTGCATTTTTTCGTCTGTTTTCCTAATCCGGCGCACGGGGGGAGAAACCGACAGGTTTTCGGAATATTGTATATTTTAGGTGTACACCACATATTAGTCCGTCCGAATCGATTCGAAACGATTCGAATTTTTTACGACGATCGTCTGTTAACAGAAGAGGAAAACAATATTCGCGACGTCGGTACGGGAATTTAATTTCGCTTTTATCTTAAAACGCTCCTCCGTCGTACCCGAAAGTTATCCTCGGTTCTGTAAATCTCGCGTCGAATATGATAATAAACTTTCGGACGATGAAAACGAGAACTATCCGTACAAGGAATGGCGATTAATATAAGCAAGTAAATAAACAAATAAACGTTCAAACTTTTCTATTTTCTATTTCGAGTGGAAACGGTACGCCGTACGATAATAAATATAAAGTTTCCGAGAACGAGACCTGCAGATTCGAACAAACTACCCTTCTGTCCTCCGTGTATCGCCTAAGTTAATAATTCACGGTATACGCGCGCGGACTTTTGTCTCTGTTGGTCGCCCGGCAAACCGGGCAAAGTTTCTGTCCAGACTGTGGCGAGGTTATGTATACGAAACCGTAGATTATTTCAATGGTACGTTTACCCGTCGAAAATAAAACGAGCCGCGTTCAACGATGGCCGATCGGCGGCGCGGAAACGTTCGAATCCGCCGCAATATATGAGCGACGAAAAGATACGAAACCGCGAAAACCTACCACGACCTGCCTGCGGACACGTCTGATAACAATTAATAACGGTTTTCGGCCGTACGAGGTTTAAGTAAGCGCCGCCGTGCGATTACTCGGCACTTATAAGCCCCGGATGCGGTCTGATGTGCTAGAGAAACGGACCGCGTGGTTTCGGTATTGCGCGAAAACGATTTCTCCCGAGTGCGGGAAAAACGGTTTCTTAACAAATGTACACCCACGTAAACACACAATGCACGTGCGCGCGCGCACACACACACACACACCGGTGAGCTTGAGTGCGGGCGTTCCCGAGGGAGCGATTCGACATTGACTCCCGGCTGTTTTTCCGCTCTCTTTCTCGGCGAGGGGGGTGATGGAGGGAAACGGCGGTTAACGTTTAAAAGACCCGTGGTCGAGTTGGTACGTACCTTAATGCTGTCGTAGCAAGCAGTCACGCGTCCGTTTTGCACTTCGACGTTGGCCGCCGGATGAGCAAACTTGCAATCGGTGTCCGGGCGGGAGCACTTGTTCCGCTGATATTCCCGGCACACCTCCAACTGCAACCATCTGGAATCCTTGCCGTTCAGCAAATTGTTCATGTTTACCACAGCCATCACTTCGTACGGTTCGCTCGCGTGGGGGTAAATGTTGAAAACTTATCGAAAACGGGGCACGGAGAAATGTATATATATATATATATATATATACACGTCGAAAATTCACAGGATGCGGCGAACTGTTATCGTTGCTGCGCTCGGCTTTTGGCGGTTCGGCTGTTTAGCGGTGTTTTTCACACGGGTACGGCGGGAATGCAAGAGATCTACGGAACAGAAACAGAAAAAAAAAAACACAATCGGATTAATATCATTGTATATCATGTATTAACATTGTATAATTGTTATTGTATTTTCTCCATAAATATTATATTTTGCTTACTCAACTGTAAAACAAGTCATTTATTCTGTACAAATGTATAGCTAACCTGTCGCATGTATCTAATTTTGTTTGATGTACATGATGTATTAGATTTATATTTATTTTTGTTTTATTTTACTTATTAGTTAATATTACTGTTGTTAACTACCCTACTCCACCACAAGCTTCGGCTTAAGGGAGTAGATATATCTCTTTATTTATATGATGTTTTGTATATTTAAAGAATAAAAAAAAAAAAAAAAAAAAAATNATATTACTGTTGTTAACTACCCTACTCCACCACAAGCTTCGGCTTAAGGGAGTAGATATATCTCTTTATTTATATGATGTTTTGTATATTTAAAAAAAAAAAAAAAAAAAAAAAAATAAATATTATATATTGCCAAAACCTAATCCGACCGCACGCCAGCGCGGTCGGCCGACATTTAGCGGAGCGCCGGATAAATTGCGCCGCACGCATGAGATAACGGCGAACGTACAGCGGGAAAAATATCAAACTATTGGCCGCGCGGCCTGCGCGAACTGCGAGTTACGCGACCGGGGACTTTTCGCATTTTTTACCGGCCAATATTCGTCGTGCGATACGGTAGGTGTGCCGGGGATAGGACTGCTATTATCATATATTATTACGGAGTGACGTGACGGAGGGCGTGAATAAGAAGGGTACATCTGATCCCACTCGCGTGCGGGAATAAGAAGGCGAGACGCGAGCATAATGCGGTATGTGTATATTATTATTATGTGATTTACCGCCCGGGCGAGAGCGTTTTCGCGATGAATATAAATACAAATAACACTTTTTTTTTTTCTTTTTTTTTCGCACGCGGACGTCTTTCCCCCGGAAAGTCAAATCCCCGGCCGTCGGGTCATAGGACCGTTCGAACAATAATGTAATACGTGCGCGCAGCCTATCGCCGTTGCAGCGCCTTCGTCATTATCGCGGTCTCCGTAAATCGTTTTTGTGTCGTAAAGAACACGATATTACACAGGTACAGTACAAGCGTACAACGTTTGAACCGGGTTCGTTGAAAAAATTTCCCGCGCCGATTCGAATGGCCGAAAACGATTTCGTGAGCGAAAACCGAAAAAAAAAAAAAAAACAACTACAACAAACCTAATAGTCTCCGATCGTCTGCAGTCCGTCGTCGTCGTAGTATAACAAACGACACGGCGGCACTGCGCGCGACGCATTTTCGAATTAGATTTAGTGCACTGCGGTAAACGAAATGCCGTATCGTTTCGCTTCGAGGGTCCGTCGCGGGGGGTTCGATTATCCGCTCAGCCGAATTACCGCAAAGTCCGTATGGTAATAACAATAGTACGCGAGTGGTTTCGGAAAAACGTCGCCCGGCGCGTTTAGAATTATTGGTTTTTCTTTTCTTTTTTTTTTTTTCTCTCCGTCTGTCGGATATACTGGATTTCGTCGCTCGGCGAACTACGCCGTTTGATATTGTAATACGGCGAGTGTGCCGACGGAATCAATAGTCTCGGAGACCTGAGCGAAGCGAGACACACGTATGGTAACGTATTGATTTTGTCATTTGTCTAGAAATGATTATTATTTATCGTGTAAATGTTGGCTTTCCGCCGGAAATCATTGCTCGATAATCGCGTCTAGGAACTTTCGCGGAAAACGTACGATCCAGTTTTTGTCGGTGCGCCGGGGATGCCGTTTTTTTCGATTTTCCCTGTGTCTTAATCAAACGTGAAAGACAACGAGAGAATAATCGCCATTGATAATACTCAGTGATTAGATATGTTTTTCGTTGGCAATTGTTAACCGTAATCAAATCAAATAACACAATCGCCCCCTTACAACTACCCTTCGAAAGTTGTCGGTGGCACACCCGCCAAGAACATCCGGGTTATTAATTTTTTTCCCCAAGCGGTTTTAATAATAATCGGAAAAAACCGTATGCAGAAATATTACAATAATATTGTATACTTTTGAATATTAACCAGATTACGATAGTTTCGAACGGTACGTATGAACATATATTACTGTTATTATAACCGAAAAATAGGGCGGACATACTGCGCTTGACGGACGGGCCAATGTCGTTGGTGAGGTAGGATATACGCAGAGGGGAATGTAATTTATATCTGTACGCAACGATAAACCATTGTTAACGAAAAACGATTCGGGGAAAAGTGTCTTTTATACATGTACTTCAGTGGCGTGCACAAGGGGAAATTGAGGTGTCGTATCCGCCCTCGGCTTAAAAATACAAAAAAAACACGAATAATTTAATATCGAAATGCATATATTTCAGCCGAGTTACGAGGGAAAACACGGTGTATTGATAGAAAATTGACTTTTTTCTTTTTTTTTTATATTGTTTAAATTACCAACTCCTATATTATTTGTCGAGTGTGGTTAGAGAAGACGGTTGTTATGCGATTCTCGTCCGCCAAATCCCATCGCGTTGAAAATTCTCGGGCGCGCGCAAGCGCGTCGTTTTTCCCGGTGTTTCTCAATCATCACGAAAACCGTTTGGAAAATCGAAAAACGGCTGCCTCAATAACGGATATATACGTACGCTCCGAATCGAAAACCCGTCGACGAATTTGCTTTTTCCTTTTTTCCCCCCTTTCCCCCTTTCCCCGTTTCCCGGGGCACATGGACGGCGGGAAGGACGCATCGGACGGGACGGCGGCGGCGGGAAGAGCGTGACGGGAATACCGCGAGATTGCGGCGGGCGAAGAAAACGCGCGCGCCCGTCTACCTGCGAGAGTCGTTATACGAGCAGGGACGCGCGCGGTCCCGGGGACGCGTGCTCGGGAATATTACATTATCAAAACGCGCACGCGCCAGCCCCGAGTGTACGCTATACGGCGGCGGCGTGAACATAATACGATAATAAGGAAAACCGGGAGGCCGGTCGATGGGTGGGGGGGGGGGGGGGGGAGGAGCGACGGCGGTGGTGGTGGCGGTGGAGTGGTCGAGCGGGCAAGGGTCGAGGGATTTCCGCCGCGAAAACAAATAACTCGTTTGGCCGTCCCCCCGCGGGGGGAAAATTCGGGATTTCGCGGCGAACTTCGCCGCCGGTCCTCGCGCCGCGTTCGAATTGTGTATAATAATACCTGTGTGGGTGTGTGTGTGTGTGTGTGTGTGTGCACCGGGGTCCGGTGTAATGACGACGGTGATAATAACAACACGGTATTATTCGACGCCGCTTCCGCCACGCCGGCTTTCGCGCACCCCCCCGTGCGGCGCTGAAACCGGCGATGGGGGGGGGTTGGTCGAGCGCGCGCGATCCAAGTCGGCGGAGCCCTACGGGTTTTTCTACCGGCGGGGAATAACGCCGGGGAAAAACGGGGTGGGGGAGGACCGTACGCCGCCGTAATGCGGTTCGAGAAAGGCCTTGGTTTTTTTTTTTTTATCGCGGTACAGTACACGCGGTTTCATATCGCGCGGCAATACTAAATTATTCTTCTTTTGCTTCTTCATCAAAAAGCAAACGGACACGTTTCGCACGGTGCGTGGACCACTGTTATAGGTGAGGATTCGGGAAGGTACAGAGGGGGAAATTTAATGTACACCGCAACGATTCCGTGCCGGGTTCGCGGTTTTTAATGTTTTGATATTTACGACTTGAAAACAACACACGCCGTGCACTTTCCCCGTTTTTCGCCGTTTATTATGCGAAGACCCCCGGGCAAATCATCACTCTGAATTACCGCACCGGTCGGAAAAGGTGTTAGGTTACACCTCGAATTCGGAGCGAAACACCCGGTGTAAAAGTTGTTCGCCGAAAAAAAACGAAATCAACGCCAATGCTAAACCGGTAGATATTTCCCGCACCACTCGGAATCCAAAACAAATGACGGCACCGCGGACGACGCCCTGGGCCCCTTTATTTCGGGAAGCGCACAGGTCGCGTCGCCGTCCGCGCCCGTGTCAATCCGACCTCGGACCCGCCGTAGACCGGGCACCCTGCAGGGTGCCCGCGTTACACATGCCGGGCGGACGACATGTTTTCGCGTCCTCCCTCCATTCAATCGGGTACAGCGAAATTACCGTCGAGGCGCCACCACACCCCTCACCGCCAACGACAGGTCTGCGGGCACCCGCGTATAGGCGTTAAGGGACGTGCTCGGGGGACAGAGGGGGAAATTCGCCCTCTTATATCGCATCCCCCCCTCCCCCCATCACCGGTAGACGGGATTTCGAGGGGTTGTCACGGGGCAATCGAGACGCCGTCGAACAGTACGGATTCCGCATTATCGGTATTGTCGCGGCGCGCGTCGATTTGACGATTTCATCGTGAACGCAACGAACACCGCGGATACCGTAACGAAATGGACGGTTCGCCAAAATATACGGACGGTTTTCGCGAACGGAAATCCGGGAATCGTATCGGTTTTCGGACAGTTTGACACGTTTTTTTTTTTTTTTTTTTCTCCGCGCAAGCGAATATCTTCGCGACGTTTTACGTTTTACGCCGCGCCGTTGTAACGCTGCCGCCGTTGACGGTTAGGTACATAGCACACACCTCGGCATTGTCGTAAACACGATTTTCGTCCGCGCGCGTCACTGTCGTTCGGCCGGTTCTCGCGCAAAACGGATCGAGTCGCGCGGGCGCCGTGCGTCGCGTGTGTTACTCTGAACGCGCAAAATGTACCGCCGGGCCGCGAAAATACGATATCGCCGTGTGTTCGCACTGTCGCGGCCGGCGGAACGGAAAATTCCCAAGTAAACGGTACACGCAATCGCAAGTCGATTTGTCGGAGTAAACGAAATAAAATACAACCGTCCTAAATAGTTATGTTTGGTTTTTTTTTTTTCATATTAAAAAAACGAAACTGTCTTTTTTTTTTACTCGATCTATTTTCTCACAAAAGCCGTCCGTGTATGTTTTTATTGGAATATATAAGCATTTTTTTTTTATTTTTTTTTTTCTATACATATACACGAAATTCCAGCGCGTCGTTAACACATTTTTTCTAGTACGAAAATATAAATACGTCTCCGAGGACGGCTGCACGTGTTGTGCATTTCCCGCCTGTATTTGTATTGCTCTACAATAACAATCTAATTGCCCCCGTACAAGTCGCGTGAGAATTATCTTTTGACGTTTAACCATACCCGTACACGTCATTTTCAGTGTTGAGACCCATCTAGATAAAAAAATTACTCATCAATTATCTTATCTAAACATTTATTCTGCCGTTTATTTACCGACTTTCTTAGATTACACATTTATTTATCTACCTGTAGATGAATTTTATTTAAATCATAATCATTTTTTTTTTTTTTTTTTATTAAAACTGTTTTATCTGACCACGAGTAAATAATATACTCATAATATTACCATACGTACACGTTCTGCTATCAAATTGTATGGTAGTTGATAATCGAGTCGAAGATTTTCGACAACGTCAATAATTGTCGTAGACTATACAGATTATGGATATGAAATGTATAGGTAAATTCATTATTCAAAGTTGAGGGTGTAAATGGGTCTTGACTTGAAATGTTCGCGTAGCAAAAACATTTACGTGGCTAACATACTAGGTGATTAATCGCCGAATTCGGATTAAAGTTACATGATCTTTACTAATCTATAGATAAATGTGAAATGTATTTATCTTAATATTATCCAGATGAAATTCCCGTTACTTATTCTCAGCACCGGTCATTTTCCTCTCGACAACGGGACCGATTTACGTGGAAATTTGCACCCGCGGTCGCATAGGCGCAGCCAGACCGCCAATTCTGGGGGCACTAAAATTATGGACACATCAAACAACCACGGGGTCTACGTCTCCACAAAATCCCGTTTACACGAATCTTAAAACAGTAAACTACATTGACAATTTCGTACATGCAAATCTATCAAGACGTATTTCAACATTATTTTTCATACACACATGCATTGTCTGCAGGTAACCTGTGTTTTGTTCAGCTCGTTAACTATGAAATACATGAATCGAGTATTTCGGGGGCGCTCAAGACCCCAAGAACCCCCCTAGTTGCGCCTATGCCACGGTGGCAAAGACTCTGTAACGGCGCTAAAATCTATAAGACTTTATTTCTTACCGCCCGCCCACCTGAAGCCGGGCAATCGGTGTCCCAGCGCATTATCAATCGCCACTACAACGCCTCTATACAATGTGCTGTGCTATTTATCGCGAATATTTGAATACGTCATTGACATTTCTACAAAATAATCGTTAAACGGAAAAGCAAAAATGTCTGTAAAAAATAATCACCGAACAAATATTATCGCTACACGATATCGAGAAACGCAAATGTCTTTTTTTTTCTTTTTTTTTACGGTCGAGGTTAACAAAAAAAAAAACAAAACCAACACCTTTGAAAAACGTGATTTGCATTCGTCGCGCCCGCCGTTCGCGTACCTGTAATAATATAACGTGCGTCGTCGGCGTAATAATTGAGGTTTTTTTTTTTTTTCGCGCCCAACTCGTTTGTACATCTACGCGGATACCTGACCTGCCGATAAAGGGCATTGCAATAAATTACAATCGCGCCGGGTCTCCGTGACGTTTTTTTTCCCCTCCGTTTTTCACTCATCTCATTGTGTAGGTACGCGCGAGGAAACCCGTTTTTCGACTCTGCCGATCGGTACGACGACGAGACCATACGCGCGCGAACCGCCTCTCCTCGGAATATTATTTCAAACGAGCCGATTTCGCGGACACGAATCAACAGCGCGATGCGCGACGTTTTCGCTGCGGTATTTCGATCAATTTATCACGACCGCCCCCGGATGGATCGCGAGGTCCAGGCGCACGGCCGGATTACGCCGTTGCGCGACCGCGCTTATCGCGGAGGGCGGTTATCGAACGGAAGTAATCGGAATGCAACAATCGAATCAGACGACAAAGTACATTAAAAAAAAAAAAAAAATACGCGATGTGAGGACGAAGGCCGTCCAATGATAGCGACCGACTTGTTCTGGTTTTTTCTAATTGATTATTCCGCGGATCCCCGAAATCACTTTCTTCGGAGTCGGCCGTGTAGATCGCCAGGAAACGAATCGGACGCGAGTACAGCAATTAAAAGGTCCGCCGGTGCGCGCGCGCAATTCGGAATGGCGTTCGTGTTTCGTATAAATCATCAAACGTCGCCCGCGCGGGTACAGGTATTGTTTTTCAATCTACGTGAATTTGCACCTTTGTAAAAACGATTGATAATCCGACACGAGGTTGTGGTAAAAATAGGCGCGTAAAATTTGTTAAAAACGCATTTTATACCGTCGGTTCGTATTCGGGCACAACTCGGTGACCGCGGATCGTACGCGTACGGGGACGGGAAAATGCGGGTGCCTCTGCCCTGCCCGCCGAAAATTGCGTTTCGCATAACGCGCCGGTTAACGTCACAACGTGTTCGGGCTGAAAATCCGGCGCCCTGTCCGCCCGCGAAAAACCACGCATCAAACGTCCTCCTGAATAACGGTAATCGCCCGCGCCTGAAAACGGCGTGTGACCGGTCGCGCGTCAACGCGTAAATGGGGTTTTCCTCGGTTTTCCACGCGGCGCGGCGTTCGCGTTTCGGAAAATCGAGATCCGGCGCCGCGCCGGGCCGTTCGAACGACGGGTTCCCGGTGCGTTCGCGCGGTCTCGCCGTCGATTACCGACCGAACGCCGGCCGAGCGGCGGACGGGGAGACAATACACGCGGACGCGCGCTGTCGCAGGGTGTGGTAAAGTCGGGAAGTCGGCGGGAATGTTCAACAACGCGTGCCCGTACGCAGCGACGATCGACCGTCGGAAAATGGATTCCGGGCGGACTATTCACGGTTTGAAAACGGTACGGTTCGTACATTTTCCCGTTTTTTCCCACATTTTTTTTTTCTACGTTTATTACGAAAACCCTCGGCCGAAACGACCCCACCCCCCACCCCCCGAAGTACCGCCTCGGTCGGATTTACTTTCGGGAAAAGCGCTTCTAACTGGATCGGGCGTTAATAACGGCACAACGGTGTACCCCAAACATTTTTCGCGGAGTCGCCAAGTATATTATCTCGTTTCTCCGAGTTTCTAAAATAGGACACGCCAAACGTTTGTGCGTGTCCTACTACGGTTACCAACCGTGCCGTGTACGCTGTCGCCGTGACTTTCTGCGTCGGCGGTGTCTGTTAGTCATAAATACGCGACAACACTACGGTCCAGCTACTACATAGTTCATAGTTTATGGTATCGGCGAGTTCGTTTAAAACCATACCCGTATATGGGTATATGGCGTTCGATTTCTAATTGTTTTCCCGACGCTTGGCTACGAGCGCAATCGGTTATTATTTGTTAATTTTTTTCGCTTTAAAAACCACCGCGCGACCGTCCGCCTGGGCAATGTTATAGACGTAATTCCGAGCGCCGTCAAAATTCTGCCGGACCCGTTACTATTGGGAGGCAACGGTGTAGGGCCTCGGGGTCCGACTCGTGAGCTCGGCTCGACACGCGATACGATCGGAGGCGCCGTCCGCGACTTTTACGGCCCGGGGCGAGACGCGACCATGTCCGTCTCCGCACCGCGCACGCGTGTCTCCGTCGTCTCGTTTGCCCCGGCCGCGTCCGTTCCACGTCCCACTGGACATCGCTACCCGAAACCGTTCAAACTTCACCCCCGCCGCGCCCCCTCGAACGCGCCGTTGCGCCGCGGGGCCCGCTCGCCGACCGCCCGGACGTTTTTCCAGTTACGCGGCACGTGGCCGCGTCGAAACCGCGAAAACCGCCGCGCGCTGTAGCCGCACGACGGACGTTTCTCTTCGGCGCGGCGGGCCCGTTCCCGGCCACACGTCTGCGCGCCTGCAGCACCGACGGCCCTCGTGTACCGCGGGCCAACGTTAACGATTGGCTGCGCCCGTGCGCAACGTCGACACTTGCAGAAGGGCAGACGGGCCGCCGGCGAACGCTGTCGCGCGCGCCGCACCTGTGCGCGGCAGCCGCACAGATAAAACGGCCGGCGGGCGAGGTGCGGGGACGGCGGCTTTGGAGACGGCTGTACGCGTGCAGTTCTGCCGCGGCGAGCGATCTTCACGCGTTCGCGGATACGGTTCGGCTATAAATAATGAAAAGTTTTCGGGGCGCGCGTTATTGATAAAAAAAAAAAAAAAACAAAAAAAACAAACTAACATATATAACATGGGTGTATGTTTTTTTCGCCTTCGTGTACCGGTGTGCGCGCGGTGTAGTAGAAAAAAAAAAAAAAAATCGCGAAACGATTTACGACGCGAACCCCCCGACGCGGACCCCGAGTCGTATTATTGCCGTGTCCCGGTCCACGCGATATTTTCACAAGCCAGCCGGTGTCGCGCCCGTTGACCGCGTATAATATAACGCTGGCGGGGTCGCTATTTTTTTTTTATCGTTATTATTTTTTAATTTTCTCAAATCCCCTTCCGGTCGGTGACAGTTTTTTAACCGTTCATCTTTTGTCGTCCGCCACGCGTTAGACAATTATATATAATTCACCCGGCCGTTTCGCGCGGACGTGCCGGGAGCCGAGTACCGCCGACGTCGTGTTCAACAATTTCGGGTAGCTCGCGTACTGTGATTCCCGCATACCGGCACCCGCGTTTATAACGGCCGGACAAACATTGCGCAAGCGCACGTGTTACCGAATAATTTAAAAGGCCGTAAAAAGACGTAACCTTCCGAGTGTTCTCAAATAGTGCCCGGTACTTAAGAGGCACGGTCAGTTTTTATTAATATTTATTTTTTTTTTTTTCGGAAGGCACGCAAAATACTTCCCAACGTCGTCCGATTTTCATTTTCGAACTGTTCGCGCGGATTCATTAGCGACGTGACGTAAACCCGAAAATTCGGATTTCGGGTTTCGAAAATCCGAAAATACCGATTTCGCACCACGAATTCGGAAAATTATAATTCAAATCTATTTTTCGTTATTGAAATATAACGCGTTTGTGTTTTTATATTGTTATGTAGTATTCCGGATTTGTCCGTTTATATTGAATTTTTCATATGATCAATACGATCGATTTTTTCGGACGTATACAAAATACCTAAAGCACACGCAACCCGACGCTTTCGTTTTCGCATGCGGCCGGCAGAGGGGGGGGGGCGATATCGCAGTAATTTCGTTTTTTATTTCTGCAGCGCCTACACCGAGTTTCGTAAACATTTTCGTTTTCGTTTATTGCGTTAAAACGCGTATCGCTGAAAACGCTTTTCAAAATCTTTCGGGAACGCGTCGAAACTCACCTTACCGTACCGTACCATACCGTCGTCAGCGTCTCGATCAAAACCGTACCGATTAGCGCGCACCGATTCGAAATTCTGGCTGCGCCGTGTCGTCGGGGCGCGTTAACGGCGGACTATTCGCTCAGCTACTTATCGGCTCATCCCGTTTACCACGATCCGCCTACGATTGCGCGGAAAGTAAACGCAATGGAGAGGAACAAAAATGAAAAAAAAAAAAAAAAAAAAAAATTCTTTTGTAAAATTATCGATTTGAGCCCGACAAAAACGGAATAAAAAAAAAGAAAAAACAACGCCCGCGTTCAAATCCGTATCGCGCGAACGTGTGTCAATACGTGTATAATGCGATTATATTATTATCTCGGATCCGGGGACCCGTGGAAAAACTAACAGTTCGCGTCCGCGGTTTTCGTCGTCTCCGCCGTGTGCCGTCGCCGTCGCCGTCCCGTGTAACGTCATTAACGCGAACGAGTGCAGAACACAATACAGCGCGCAGACGATTAAACGCGAAAAGAATATTAACAACGTTTGGGTAATATTCGATTGCGGCATAGCGCGAAAACTTTAATCGCATTAATTAACGGTCCGGTAAAAATCGTCGACCCGACGTGTATATAATACCGACCGACCCGGAGGAAACATCGATCAAACATGCAAGTGTGGAAATCGCGCGCGGGGTCCAGAACGAAAAAAATCAGCGAATACGGGATCTCTACGCGTTACCCTCGATGAATTCGGAGTTACAACGAAAAATTGCAATCTATGTTTTCACTTAAAGTCACTAAAAAATCAACACAAAAGAATGCACTTGATAATATTTGAGAAAAAAACGCTTTGACATTGTCGTCGATTACACAAAAACGAAAACAAAATCGAATAATTTGTTATTTACTCCGTAAACAAACGGTTTTTTCCCATTTATTACGGAAATTTCGAGGGGAAAAAAATGACCCCCTCGGTGAACAAATCAGATCCGAATTGCTCTCCTGTCGTTTTTCGACAGGAACACGATTTTCGGCATGCGATTTGTTTACAGACTTAGGAGGGGGGAGGGGTAATGGCACGTCATAGTAAAACCACGATACGTATAAATTCCCGTCTGCACCTATAATTTCAAACATGGGAGACGAAAGAACTCGCAAAACGTCTGTCGACGCGAGACCGTACACGTCGAAACCTTGTGTCGTTTCGAGTTGACAAAAAAAAAAAAAAATAAAAAAAATATTCGCAAGTCTTCTATCAAATAATACCTATCTATCCTGTACATACATAACGCGTCCTGATGGACCGAGACGAAAAAATATATCAATAATGATTAACGACTCGATTGTGTTTTATTTCCGTCTTGCAGCGCCGCCGAGTCGGACGGCGAGCCGCGATTGTCTTTGTGTATAATTTATATGATTATAAAAAAAAAACAAATTCGTTTGCAGTTTTTCGTTTTTTTTTTTTTTTTTTATAATCGTTCGAAAAACGCCCTCGTCTGTCCGCTCGTTCGAAAAAACACAATAAAACACTTGTCCGTATAATATTATTTTGTGTATTCCGCAGTATCGGGAATAATAATGGGTCCACCGAAGAAAAAAACATTCGTTTTTTTTTTTTTTTTTTACGAAATTCTCATCGAAAACGTTTTACGTTATAACAAATACCTCGATGAACGCATTTTTTCCCCTCGATCCTAGTTAAAACTGGTTAAAACGATTGGTGTTTCTCCATATACATATTCCATTATGCAGCTGTTTCTTTGTTGGTTTTAATTTAGCTCGGCATATTTGACATTTATTCCGGCAGTCTTCCGTCGCATGCGTACGGCTAACAACGTCCTTGGACTGATTTTCTTGCTTTCCGTCCGTCGGTTGTTAAGTTCGCCGTAACTGTTATTGTTAAAAAAAAAAAATAAGACCAATCCACTTCTCCCTATAAAACGGCTGTTCCGACCATTATCGATTCCCGCTATACCGCGAAATCCCCACGCACGGTCGCATAAACGACAAATGAACGCAGTCCGATAGCCAGTGGTTCAGCCGGCCGATTCCCCCCCCCCTCCCCAGAAATATCCCCAGTCGATTACCAGTTAATGTATTTTGTCAGTCATTTTAATTGTTACTATAAAGTTGACTGTAAATAGTTTTTTTTTTTTTTTTTTGGTAATTGATTGGTTCACGATAGTGAAATATATGTCATATACGTAAAAAAACAAAAAAAAAAAAAACAATAATAATCCATTGTAAATCCAATACGTTCTTCGACGTGGGAAATGATGGTGTGTTAGGGTGCAGATTGACTCTTCTTCGGGTATTTTTAATCTGACAGTTTTGGCAGGAGAGCTGTATCAGCCCACACTTCGAAAAGAAAAAAAAAAGAAAAAAGCCACGTCTATGTCGATAATCCATTACGATAACCTTAGGTAAGCCAACCGATAGATTACATATTAATTACGGATTTACTGCGGCCGCGTATTCGTGTATACGACGATCGTCGATAATGTGCAAAATGGTTATTAACGGTACGAGACATAAATTGCGTACTCTATCAAAAAAAAAAAAAAAAAAAAAAAAAGGAAAAACAAACTGTTTTGAA
>CABPRJ010000499.1:201542-249106 GCA_902439185.1 Cinara cedri
CTGACAGTTTTGGCAGGAGAGCTGTATCAGCCCACACTTCGAAAAGAAAAAAAAAAAAAAAAAAAGAAAGGATAAACTAACTGTATTGCATATACTAAAGAAAAAAAAAAAAAATACAATACAATACGAAACAGAAAACTCGTACAGTTAAAAGTATTATTTCATACAGTGGCCACGCGCCGGAAACGGTTAAAGATATTACGGCAACAGAAATATTAAACCTTCGTTTAGATTAAGATGATACGATGACGCGGTCTATCGAAATAAATTCGTTAAACGGGCCAATTTTCCACTTAAAATTAATAGCGTAAACGTCGACCCGTACCAGTCGTACCCGCGACGCGCGGATAAACGTTTCGGTTTAAATTGAACGCGTTAAAAGCTAATTGAAGTTTTCACATTTCGTTTCGTGGCTTATTAGGAGTTATTATATTGACTGTGCGCCGCCGTGCACATTACACTGTTGTGCGGTTCGATAAATAGACCGCCAGTCGAACGTTACATTTATAAAACGACGGTCCGTTAGACGAAAAAATCGACAAAATTTAAGAAGAAGAAAATAAAAAATAAAAAATAATAATAATAATAATCCACGGTCTCGTTTAAATGCATACGTAACGATATTAATTTTTTAGTAGTCGGGTGTTCAAGTTCGAATTGTTCTCAAAGCCAAACGCGTAAAATATAGCGAAACGGGAAATAAAACGCCACGCAATAACAGAGCTACGAAAAACGACGATACATAAACGCGAAAAATAGGGGGAACACGCATTTTAAAAAAAATAAAAAAAAAAAATATACCCCGCCGGGAAGAAAAAATACAGATCCCGCACGGGCAGTGTACGCGGGTGGCAACGGAATAATTCCTAGCTTCGTGCCGGAAGACCGTTAAACAAACGGGAAAAAAAAAAAACAACAAACGCCTGGAATATCGTCCGGACGCGTAAACTCAAAAATTACGCGCGATGACGATTCGTGTGTGCGCGGAAGGAAACGGAAAAACCAGCGGCTTTCGAAACAAGCGGTCCCGGCCAGTGATGCTTCCGCGGAAAGGGCGGAGTGACGGACCCGCAGCAGGGCTGCGCTGGACGAGAAAAGAAAAACGCAAAAGTAAAACTGCGGAACGTCGGCGCGGCGTTCGAGGAAAATGCGCTCGGCCGTCGAGCCGAACCGCAAGGTACCGCGGCACGGGGAACGGGAGTACGCGCGCAACGGATCGCCGCGCAAAGAGATCGCGGACGCGCGGCGAACAGATTACCGCCGCGATACCTGACGGACGAGGGGAAAATGATATTTCCGAACCGCGAGCGGCGTAAACCCGACGCACGCTGAACGCGATCGCCGTCACTCGTAATTCGCTACTCCTGCGTTTGGGCGTAACTCAACAGAACCGTGAAGAGAAAAACCGTCGACTGCCGTAACGGCAGACCGCCGTAAACGTTATCTTGATCGAATTCCGCGTCACGGATTTGTATCGGCGGCATAACGTTTGTTTTTTTCGTTTTTTTTTTTCCCCCGCTTTAACGAACGCAGTAGCGTACCGCCGCGTTTGTTTACCGCGCGCCGTAAATATCTACGGGCGTACGACTCTCCGGTACACCGTAAACCGATAACGGTCTCGGCGTTCGGAACCGCCGTAATCGCGTGACGTGTGTGGCGGTTTACGGTTTTACTGTTTAATAACCCCGGCCGCCTCAGAAGTGACGTCGAAGACTGCCATAATAGGTTTGGCGGCCGAAATTGTTTTTTTTTTTTTTTTTTCTCCCGAACCCAACGTAATACCGTGCGACACCGAAACGCGGCCGCGGTGTTGCATGACGAAATATCGTTAAAATCCGCCGCAAATCGAAAATTCTATTTATAACGAGAAAACGGCATTGCCGTATTCTACACTGCTCCGATGTACGGAGGCCGTAATCGTTTCGACAAAACGTTTTCTGAATCGCAGCAAAAACCTAAAAATCAAATCGTCGGCCCGAATTCGAAATTGTAAATCGATTTTTCACGAAACCACAAATCCGGAGGAGGGGCGTGTCTCTTGCTCCGGGTGTACGGCGTTCCTTTTGTTCGCGACGGAAACGACACGACGCAGAAAAACAATTTTGCGCGAAACGAGTTCGAAATGTGAATTCGCGACGTGACGGTGATAATCAAGGCCCGGATTTACACTGTGAACTTAGCCGAAAACGACCTTCGAAATTCATTTTACTAGAAAAATGTTCTTGAAAAAAACATTAAATTTTTTTTCGTTTTTTTTTTTTTTTTTATTTACAAACGAGACCGGTACGAGAAAAATTACCATTTTCGCGGCAGACGTCCCGCGGGACGACGCGTTCGCGCCGATACCGAAATCGTTTTGTCGGACGGCGGTAAACGGGACGACCGGCCGCCGGCCGCGGCTACGGGAAACGCGCGCGCTGTTCGCGCGGAGGGGAAAGGAGGAAAAATGAAAAAGAACGACCGACGGGCGACACGGCCGAAATGGGTTTTCCCGACTCCGAATGGCGAAGCGGCGGCGGCGAAGAACGGCCGTCACCGCCGCGGCGGTGTTTACGCGGCCTTTCGGTTGTTTCCGCGTAACGCGTAACGTGCGCGGCGCGGCGGACGGGACGGACGGGACGAAATTAAATTTAGGACGCGGCGGAACACACGCGCAGCCGCACACATGTTCGCCGTTAAAATTATTCGGAACGTCTAGAGGATAACCCGCGCGTACGCGTGTCCGTTATTTTTACATTCGTATTTTTTTTTTTTCTCTCGATTCGCGTCGCCGTCGCGCACGCAGACGAACCCGCCGCGACCGTACCGCCGTGACCGCCGCCGCCGCCGAATTTATCCGAAAACGATTTTCGTCGCGCGTCATACTTTCGATGCGGGGGAGGGCGGTAGGGGAGGAAAGAAAAAGAGCCGGCGGTACAACAGCTCGCGGCCGGATCGCCGCGTTGTCGACGGGCGGTCGGGACGCCGGGATCCGCGCAGAGCGACGGTTTTAGTCGACAAATCATTCGCGAACGAAACGACAATTTCGAACACCGTGCGGTGGTATAGTCTCGGTCGTGTTTTTATTATTTTTTTGTGTCATTTCGAATTTGAGCGCGGCGGCATCGCGCCCATACTTGCCGGTCCGCCCCCGTTGCGCGGCCGCCAAAAGTCGGGCCCGCCAGTCACCGCCCCGGAATCAAAGCGCGTCGCGTAACGGCGTTGCAAACCCGAGGTCCGAAAATAGTTCGCCGCCGGGGACCGTCGCCGCGACACCGCGAAACGGATCGGCCGGGCGCAGTGCGGTTGCTCTGTTTCGGATCGTGACGCCGTCGGCCGTCGCCGCGCGACCGACGGCCGCGGTTCGGTACGGCCGGAAACCGCGCGTTTCGCGTTCGTCCGGTTTGACACCGCCGGGCCAAGCGTAGGAGAAAAACAGACCCCGGCGGTAGGCCCGACGACGGGCCTCTAGACTTTTCCCCCGGCAAATCGGACCGCGGCGTAAACACCGCGGAGCCGCGTTCGCGGTCGCGTCGCGTCGTACATCCGCGAGTTTCCATCGTACCGGACCGGCGAGCGTTTCCCGAACGGGGCGGGTGGCCCGCGAAACAGTCGCCGGACACGCCGGGAGCGCGCGAATTCCCAGTCGTCAACCGCTCCGGCAACGGCGCGGTGTCCGTACGATATTCGACCTCGGCGACGAACGTCGCGAGAATCGCGTCCGCGTTTACAACCACGGCGATACGCTATTCAATGCGGACCGTTTATGACCCGCGGTTATTAACGTTCATCGGTTTACGACCGCGTTATCGGTAAACGCGTGCGCTTATCAACTGAAACAATTATTAAACAACAACGTGTTACACCGCGTCACCGTGGCGAGAATGTAAACACGCGCACGTATTTCGATACGATAAACGTTCGTAAACGACGCGTGACAATATAGCAACGACGGCGACGGTAATTGTCGTATCAACGATAATTCACGACGGTAACGATTACCGCCGGGCTGGGAAGTGAGACGTGAAAAATTAGTTTTAAAAAAAAAAAAAAAAAAATAATAACATTACGTGGGCGGGCGAATTCTTATTGTTTTGTCTACCGGTCGACTGTTTTCGGTCAAGAGTCGACGAAAAAAACACTATAAACTGTAACGATAACATTGCGCTATCGTACTAATTTGTACGCGTTTCCGACACGGATTACAAAAAAAGAAAAAAAAAAAAAAACGAAAAAAATTATAACAGTATCGCTCTCTCGGTCGGTAGAGCCACGGCGGCGGTTGACTCCGGGCCCGGAGATCCCCTGTCCCCTCGAACCGCGTGAATGTCGAGGAAAAAAAAAAACGCACGTACGATTATCGGCGTCGGAAAAACAGACGTTTCCGCGTGAACGTCGAACGTCGCGTTGTTTCCGCCGAACACGCGGAATTCCTTTAAAACGCCGAAACCCCGTCCGGGCTAACCTCCGCGCCGCCCCGCCGTGCAGGTCTCTTTTGACGAAAACCGCTCGGGTTTACGACGAGGACGGGCGTTCGCGCAATCCGCGGGGCCGTGCGTTTTTCGGATCCGTTTGCGGACCGGAGCGGAACGCCGAACGAACCGACCGGTAAACTTTATTCGATTATCGAAATCGATCGATTGTCCGTTGTCCACAACAGCGGCGAAAAATCAAATGAAAAAGAAACAAATAACCGGACGGTCGGCGGGGTCCCGGACGGAACGGTCTTGAACAGTAAAGCGGGTTGGAGATTAGAGAGACACGTCACCCACCCCCTGGGCCTTTTTAAGTATATACGTTATTTCCAACGCTACGCCCGGTTTTAAATTCGAATCGCTTTCTTTTCTACGCGGCGGAAAATTAAAAAAACGTCCGCGTCTTTTCTCGTGTTCGCTGTTTAAAACGAAACCTACATTCGAACCGACGACCAAATACGAATTAGATTAGCATCCGATTACGTTTTGATTTCGACGTTGATTTTTGGGCAGATTTAATTATAAATTGATTATTATTTTTTTTTTTTTTCGATCCAGAATCGCACAAACGCCGAAAGTGCCGAACCGGGGGATTTAATTCGATCGCCTCTCGACGACGGCCTTATCGTGCGTGATCCACGGGCGATCCCGTAGCATCCGTAATCTTGGCCAAAGCGAACCCCACGCTATTTATTTTTATCAATACTCAGATTGGTTTTCCACGCCGTCATTCGGTCCGTTTTCCTTTCAGTATATTGCGTGCGGCGAATATACGAATCGCGTCTTACGGTAATTTCGTACGGTCCGCGGTATACCGTGGCTATACTCCTGCGCCCTGCGTGGTTCGTTTCCCCGTCAAAACTTCTATCTCTATCAAATTTCTCCATAAAACCGTTTTTGGCGTTCTTATTGCCGATGCCCCTACTCTGTTTTTTTTTTTGGTTTTTTTTACCACTGTTTCGCCTGTTAGACATTGTTCGGATACGACGGTCTATTATTTCATAACGCCACGTTTCGCGCGCCTCCGAACACTCTTCCGGTCCATACACTATTTGATGTCGTCCAGGTTTTTCGCTTCCGCACCGCGTCATTACGCGCCAAACGTAATAGTATTAAACAGCATCAGTGGCGTCGCGGGCTCGCCGTCGAGCATACCTTAAGCAAAGCATATTAAACAACGACCGCACACCATTAATTCCACTCCCTGTTCGTTTCGCGCGTTCTGTTTTCAGGGCTAAACAATCGCATTAAAGCGACACGGGCCATTACGGAAACGTCGTTCGCCATCGCGTCACTATAATGGCGTCTCCCGTGATTTTTTTTCCTCGATAGGACCGGCGACGGCGGTTTCGTTGCGCGACGATCGTTTCGCACACCTCAATGACCGCCGTAATTATTTCAAGTCTTTTCCGCTAATCTACTGGCCGGCACTCATTTGAGGGGAACGGGATACGTCGTTCCGGACCGAAGAGCCAGACAAAACCGTACGGATTCCGTTCTGCGGATTTGAATTTCGAAAACGTATACATATGATTCTTTCGGTTCTTTTGCCAACATACGTCGGAGGTATACATTTTTTTCTTCAATTTCGATTTCCATCGATGTGATAAGCAATCAAGTACCCGATGAAAGACGGAAACAATAACTGCATATACTGTAAGCGCGTTTTTGAAAACATTCGAAAAACACGATCGAATTTGACGAACGGTAAAACCGTTCGATTCCAACACGTAATATTGGCATTATCTGCTAGTACAAGAACCGCGCAAGATTCATATCCGTTTTCGAAATTGAAATCCGTCGAACGCGATCCCGATACAATACAAAGATTTCTCCCAGGCTATTAGATTTGAACCGACTAAATGAAACACGTGGTCGTCAATTTCCTCAAACGAAGTTACTGTATAATAAACCCAATATCATTGCACGTGAAGCTGTTTCAGCTAAAACACGCCTAGAAATTTAAATTTATTGGCAATAACTTACGGCGTCCTCCAAATACCTATCTAATTATTATTGCACGCGTCGTATCGATTGGCCATCAATAAAACGCGCGTTCGACTCGGGAACAACGCGCGAGCGATATGCAATAATTATTTATTATCGTTGTAAAAAATCGTCAGATATTTTTTGTCCTCATACTCGTACCTACAATATAATATAGTGAATTATTGTCACAGACTGTGTCAACAACAATTTTACGCGCAAACACGATAATCGATAATATTATGCGTGGTTGTTTTTTACGTTACACGAAATGTCAGTAAAGGACCGCGGGCCAAAACGATCATAGTCAAAACACAGACGGTGTCTTATTTTGTGCACTTGTGGTTTGTTCCTAAAAGAACCGGTACAAAAAAAAAAAGGAGGAAAAAAATCCGCGGTGGTTCGTGTGGCACTAGAATTTAAAAATATACCCACCCCGGCAAAAAAATATCATACGGTCCGAGCGAAAACGGGGAAATCTGCTACAATGATAATTCTATCGGAATATCGACTATGGTCTTTCCCCACCCCCCTCCCCGCAGTCTTTCGATTCAATAATATCGAATATTTTTATATCGTACCGTCGATAGTAATAATATTATCGTAACGCGAAATCGTCGTCGCCGCCCGTGTTATTAACGATGTTTGTTGTGTTTTTTTTCCCTTTTTTTTTTTTGTCGTCGCCGAGAAAAAAAAAAACCTCGCCGTTATTATAACATTATTAATATAATAATAGACGCGACAAAAATGTAGGTCGACGTGTTTCGTAGATATGGGTGGGCGGCTCTTGGTATTTTGTTTTTTTTCGGTTGACGGGAAAGGGAGTCCGTGGGCTCCGGTCCCCCGGCGACATTTCTGGCACAATAGGCCGTTTTTAGATTTTAAACGCACCGTCAAACGTAACGGTTTTGTTATGATGTAATTTTGTTTTTTTTTTTTTTTTATCTTTTTTATGTCCCTTCAAACTCTCCTCCTAAAGAGAGCTACACCGATCACCGGTATAATCAATGTTCGATACATAATATCGTTTAAAATTTTTGCGGCAAGGGGTTCAGAGATTGTCTAGATCCTGCAATAGAGTAAAAAATCACGTGGAAATCGCATCCAGACTCGAGACGATTAAACCGCAGAAATTTAGCGTCACGATTGTAGACGAGATAGGGGAGAGTAAACAGTAAACACCCGAAGTATTTAAAACCGTCAAAACGGATTAATATTTGTCAGGGACCGCTAAGCCTACACGCGGTCTTGAAAACACGTGCACACGTGCACCGGAGCAGCAGCAGTGCACTCAAAAGGGATCGATAATCGGTGTCTCATCCGCGATTGGCCGAGTGCCGTCTGCACAGGAAAATGTCCGTATCGCGCGCGATAATTATTTTACAATATGAAGTTCCGATCGCTAACAATGCGGAATCAAACTCGAGTTTTGCGGCGATATTGTCACAGCCACCGACAATCGCGTTACCCACGTACTTGCACGCGTAGACGCATGAAACCGTGCCGGACGGTTTTATTTAAAAAAAAAAAAAAAAAAATGACAATAATTTAACGTGCCGAAACACACGAAAAACGTTTTTGATTCTGAGCGAAGCGAGCACAGTATGTTGGTTTTTGTTTTTTTTGTCTACCGGAAACCTTGCCCCGGAAAAAACTTTGCTAAAACCGTCACGTAAGATTTTCGACCTTGTCGGGTGCATCGAGGAGTTGGTCATTCGATTATCCTCGAAGTATTCTCAACTCAGATATCGGAAATATTAACGATTTTCCGTACGGTTTGTAGTGATTTCTGGGTCACCTCGTCAACAAGAGAACAATACTCGTATTCTGCTAAGAAACGAGAAACCAGAAATTCTCGGTATCGTGTTTTTTCGTAAGCTTTATCGTTGCGTTCGAATAAAAATGAAATTGCTCCGCATACACGGTGTTCCCGAAACCGACGCACCGGCGTTTATTGTTAATTTTTTTTTTTTTTTTTTTAAACCGTACGACCGAACAACACGCACCGTTGATTATTGTTGAACGTTCCGAGGTTCGAAACAAATAGTACCGCCGGCCGAGAATTCCGCGTCTTTAAATGTACCGCGTGAACGGATTCGGCGAATTTCCCGGACCGAGAAAGTTTCGACGAAAGCATCATAAAACGCGTAAAACGTAATGAAAAATGAAATTTTATTGTGGGTATTCGGTTAAGTTCTCGAACAAATAGAGTACCGCCGGACGAGAAATTCCACGTCTTTCGAGGTATTCGAGCGTTTTCGCCGACGGAGAAATATGTGGAAAAAAAAAAAAGAAAAACACGTAAAAAGCGCGCAACTTGGTAGGACCGCGGCGGAACACCGGGAACAATGCGAGACCCGATAAACAAATATCGTTGTTGTTATCGTGAAAAAAACGCAAATTCCGCGGATCGGTGTCGGTGTACAGGGCGCAACAGTACAGTTTTTGACATTTTCGCACGGCGGTTCGAGAACCCGTGGGTTGAGTTCGAACGAACCGCGAACGTGTGCGATTACCGGAACAGCGGACCCGACCGCCGACTCGCCCGGGCCGGCACGCGGCCAGAAAACAGACGGTTCGATATTCGGAGGCTCTGCACCCCCGACCACCCCCCCCCCCCCCTACCCCTAACCGCCATCACTACCCTCCCGCCCTCGGGATTTTTCGCGTCGGAAAAAAAAGGACGAGCACATCACGGCCACAATCGCACGACCGCAACATCACCCGACGTTTCCACCGGGCGACTCGCCCGCGGACGCGACGAAAACTACAAAAAAAAAAAAAAAAAACGCGACGGCCACGGCGACGACGACGACGGCTGTCGACACGCGCGCGATACGGCAATGAAACGGTTCACGCGGAGTGCGTTAAACGCGCGTTCGCAATTACCACGCGGTTGCTCCCGACGGGCTGTGTTCGCACACAGTTTGACGAACGCGCGTTTGAACGTCGCACGGCGTTCGCGTCGACGTGTTCGGCGCACTTCGGGGCGACAGGTCCGCCGGAGTCGATTCCCCCAGTACTCGTTTCCCGATACCGCGAAGAATCCGACGCCGACCGTTTTATCGACGGGATCTAATGGAAAAACGCCCCACCCCTCCCCGATTCCGGGATCGCGAACAGCAGCGCCCGGGAACACACAGCGTTCGGGTTTTCGCGCGCAAGGTGATACGGACGGGAAACGGATTACGGTTCGGTTTTCACGGTTCGTATCGCGCGGTATCGCCGCCGTTCTGCGCCCGCTCCGTCGTCGAAAACGGTTCGCAAAAACTCAGCCCCGACGTTATCTCTGCCGCTCGCGCACCGCGTACGAGAGAGGAAAAAAAAAAAAATAATAATTCTGGTCCGTCGTTTCTCGGACCCGGATACGTTCGACGGTCCGCGACGCACGACATTAAACGCGCGTACCCCGCTCGTGATGACACGGAAACGGAAAACCCGCCGCCAATACGGCAATTAGTGATTTCCGACGTTTTCGAAGAGCGGAGCGAGCATTTACCACCGTCCCCCCCCCACCACCATCCGTTGGATCTCCCGCGGTCGATGAGTCCGGCGCCACCGTGCGAATAAAAATAGTCGAGGTATTTTTTTTTTTTTTTCAAACAGTTTATAACACCTGTACGTTTAGAAATTCGCGAATCGCAAAAAAAAAAAAAAAAAAAAAATGACAAAACAAACTTTTCGCAAGACACATTTAATACACACAGGCGACCGTATGTACCGCGGCACCGTGTACAAAGTCCGCGTAACAATTCGAACTCGGGAATTCGAACCTTGCATTTTTACCCGCTCCGCTTCTTCGGTATTTTTTTTTTTTTTTATACGAATATATTTAAGTGTTTTTTTTTTCCCCTCTCACGTTTTAGGTAATTTTTTTCGCCGGTTTAAACGCGCGGGAGGGACGGGATTAACGATTTCTGTTTTTTTTTTTTTTTTTTTATAAAACGTTTTTTCTCCCTTCTTTAAGCACATTAAATATTCACGACGCTAATAATATTACCATTATTATATCAAACGGTCGTTGTTGCGAAACGTTCTGGCCCGGGGAGAAATCGCGACCGGAATATTATTTATCAACAATACAGCGACGACAAAGAGGATCGCGATATTGTGGCATTTTTATTATTATTGTGCACGGTCGATTATTATCATAATATTGCGATGAAAAAAAAAATAAAAAAATAACAATAATAAAAATATATTACGACAACGTCGCGTGGTAATAATACGAAACGACGGCGAGTATTGGAAATGTCGGAAAACGAAAATTCCGAAGACGCGGCGGGGGGGGGGGAAATGTCACGTACGTTAACGCCGGACGGACAAATAAACGTTCTTGGTTACGACGCGTGCAAACATTTTAGTTATTTTTTTTTTTTACATGCCGAGCGGAGTGTATCGGTTTGACCCGATGACGCGCGGGGGTTTTTTTTTTTCACGTTTTTTTCCGTCGCCGTCGTTGTAATTCGGGTAAAAATAATCTCGGAGACCTGAAATTATCTCGGAATACACGACGCATTGGCCGTTTCTGAACGCGATGAAATTCCGAAATCGTTTTTGGAGACTTTTAAAGTCTATTTGTAGGCATTTGGTATTTTTCGATTTAAATGCGACGGACGAAGAAATGCTCTTTGAAGTGTTTTTGAGCGTAACGTGGTAATTTCGTTTTGTACGTGTATCTCACGTTAAAATTTTAATGTGAACCGTCGTTGAAAACGCGTTCGCCCGGACTCAGAATCCGCGCTCAGAATCGTATTCGGACGGCGACGGTCTATCGCAGCGAACAGCTTCGAATTAAACGGCATTCCCGAGACTCGCCGCCCATACGGTTTCGGCGTAGACACCCGTCGGCCGTGCGTGTTTCGTTTATTTTCCGGTTTCAACAATAACAATAACAGTACTACGGTGTACGTTTACTCGAGATAGCTAAGATCTGACAGCCGTTAAAAAACGGAATGGAGTTTTCGACGGCGGACCGAACGTACCGGCGCGCCCATAGTTTCAAATGTAAAACGTTTCGGAGTCTCTTTAAATCGCACTGACGCACGTACGTTTTCATTCGCTCGGGTATCCGACGACCGCGGTCGATAAGGACTGTCGACATTTTTTGGACGCAAAACGACGTCACGCCACGGCCGCGCGCGTATCGACACGCAGTCACGAACCAACACAAACCGCAACCGTACTACTGAACCGCGTACGCGCGTTATCGTTCTGAACTTTCGGTTAGGAATTCGCGTCGCTGCGATATTGTTCACTGCGGGGCGATGGGAACCCGTCCGGCGAGACGTGGCGTGCTGGAGCCAGAGCGCGCCGCGCGTTACTTTCGGGACAACCGTCGTATATTTCGCGCAGCGAAACGGCCCTGTCGCCATTCGTTTCTCCGCCCCGACTCTACGCGCGCGGCGCGCACTACCGGGCGCACATCGAACCGGTCCGATCCCGTCGCTCCGGCGGTGTCTGCCGCGGGCCCCGCGCGTCGTCGCGACGACATTAGCGCCCGGCGGCGTCACGACCGCCGCACCGAAATCGCCGGCCGGCGTTTATCTTTTCGGCACCGGCCGCCGTCCGCGGTTCCTTTTCCCCCTTTTTTTCCGCCGTCGTCACGATCCGCGTGGGCGCGCGACGCGCCGACCACGGGGATGCCGACAGCGAAACGGCCCGGAAGGAGAAAGACAACGGAAAAATTATCGTTTTATCGATACGCGCACACAGTTATGTTCTCGGCCCCGCGCGATACCGTTTACCGTTCCGTCGTTGTGATACTTTACGGAGACAACGCCTACCTAACCGTTCCGCTCGCGCACTTTGACGGCACAGCGCCGATAACGGCCGGCGTCGGAAACCGCGAAATTCCACGTGCCGCGCCCAGAGCGTCGGCGACTCGGCGGAATGAATAGCGGGGTTTACGGATTATTGTTTATTCGTCCCGGCGTGATCAAACAACGCGCGGCGGCAAACGGTTATTGCGAAAAGGATACGAGTGAAAACCGTAGCGGGTACGCGCGCGCGGTTCTTAAAGAAAAAAAAAATATTCTTCGACGATCGCTACGATGGAAATGATAAAAAAAAAAAAAATACTGTAAATACAGCGTCAAAAGTAAGAGAAAAAAATAACCCGTATCGGAGAACAGCGATTGTTGTATTGTACGGTCGACGACGGCGATTTCTTCGGATGAAAAAGAATAAATGTCGATTTTAATTGTCGTATTATTATTATTATTATTATTTTTTTTTTTATTTCGCGCGAACCGGGTCCACAAAAGGCCCTGGCATATTCTTCGGGCGTTTTTTTTTTCCGACGGACAATAGCAGAATTCCCGCCCGGAGAAAAGAAAAATATTCGATCCTTTGTCGCCCGACAGCTTTTCGGTTCCGTACCCCACCCCGAAACGGTACGCGCGGCCGTGCGTGGACTTCCGTAGGTATTCTTCGACCGTCCCGGCGCGGTTTTTTCCGCCCTGCGGATTCTTTCCGCCGTACGCGGTTGACGGGGCGCAGATTTCCGAACAATCGAATTGCGTGGCGTCGCAGAGGACGCATATTTGTACACACCGGTGCGTAACGCCCATCGAGTGTTTCCGGTCGGCGGACACTCCCGATCCCGTTTCATTCCCAATCGAACCGATCGTAGAATCGTGTGTCCTAACCGACTCGGCTTTATATTGGCGATTTAAATGCCGAACTCGAAAACAGGACGCGCACACTTCGCGCGCGGGTGCCAGTCGGGGAGTTGGCGAGGTATAGGATACAGACGGCGATTTAACGTATTGTCTGTAAGCGACGAAAAAACGATTCTGAACGGAGTTCAGTTGATAGTGTCGCTTTGTCAACAACACGCGTATTGCATATTATTGCGGTAAAACGATTACAACCAATGCGCGTTCAAAACGGATTAAAATAATAAAAACCTAATAACAACGAAAAACAAATGAAAACAGTTGTCGACGATAAAGTTAATTTTAATCGTTCGATATATTTTCAACCGAAAGAGCCCCGCGGATTTTCCTCGTCGTCTTCAATGTCAATGAGAATTTCGAAAAAATGACCTGTTCAACGCACCGCCCGGCAGAACATTTCCTCTGGGCGAAAAATGTCGCTTCGTTTCCTTATTGTTTTTATCTCGCGCGAGCGGTTTCGACGACGGGCGAGACGAACAGCGGCGGCCGAACGCCGTGTAGCAGTCGTAACAGAAACGTACAACAAAGTTACCCGCTTCCGTCAAAGTCCTTGAATGGTTTACGACGAATAGAAAAAAATAATAATAAAATAACGACGAAAATTAGCCGTTTTGTGTACTGCGTTAATTAATAGCCGTTGCGGCGAAACACCCGCCGGGAAATTAATTTGCGTTTTATCCCATCCTCTTCTCCCCCCCCACACTAGGCTGATAAAACCCCCGTAAATAATACGCCCTCGTCCGTCGGCCGAGCCCGAGCCGCTTTTACGACGTTTTCGCACGGCCGTCGCCGCGCAAGACGCACTGCGGTTAAATCGTTACCGTGTACGACTCGGAATTATATCCATTGTATAAAATATTAAACGGCCGTTACGGGACGTCCGAAAAAATACTCGACGGTCTTGTATACAGCCGTTTACGGTCGTGACCGTTCTCTCGGAAGATTTTATGTGAATTCGATTCCTATTTTTTTTTTAACCGTTTGCGGAAAAATAATCGATTTATCGTTCGAGAATAGATACCGGGCAATCCGTTACCGTTGTTTCCCTACTCCTCCGGTCTAAGCGGTTAAAATGTTCTCTATTCGAATCCGTGTTCGACGGAGGGGGTTCTCCTATTTGAAAAAAAAAACAAAAGCGTACACTCGTTCGGGGTGCGTGGGTTGAAAATAGGAGTAAACAATTAAAAGCGGTTTTAAAATAAAGTCTAACCGATCCCGCGATAATAAAAAAAAAAAAAAAAAATCCGACACCAATTTCCTTTTGAAATCCTCGGGGGGATAATCGCTGGTTAACGACGAAAAAATTCACTCTGTAATGTACACAAAAAAGTACGAATGCAACGGCATTAACCGATTTCAAACGGAAAACGCTCGAAAACGGCGGAAAAGTCCGTAATAAAAGTTTCGCGCATCCAATTGTGATACGATAACTGCGGTGTCGGGCGTTATTTTAATAAAATATTCATCTGGACGATTATTTAAACGAAATGACATTCGAATAAATCATAATTCGGATGAACTTTTCGTAACTGTTCGAATGAAAACGTATTCGAACAATTTCGAACACCGATTAACTCTGGTGTTATTCGAATAAAAATGTTTCGAGCGATTTTCAAACATATTATTATTCGAGCCGTATACGAAAATACGGGCCGTGGCCCCGAAGAGGAAACGTTTTATGTTTGAAAACTATTCGAATAGATTTATTCGTTCGAATAAGTGTAAAAAAAAAAAATAAAAATATCATTCCAATACGCATTCGGATAATTATCAAGATAAAAATTTTACGCGACTCTGACAAATGTGTACGTCGCCGTGGCGCGACTTGAAAAGGGCGCATTTCAATCGGCGGCGCGCGCAGTGGGAATGCGGGGGAGGGGGATGGTTACGGGTCGCGTCCTACCCGTCGGCGGCTCAAAGCGCGAACAAATACACGAGTGGCCCGATGTCGAAACACGCATTGGTTTCGGCCGAGTCACGAGGATGAGAAACTCGGCCTTTTTTTCGGGGACCCGGTTTTCGAACCGCCGGTTCCCGCGGTCGATTCCGAGCGCGGCGAAGACGAATCCGCGATTCATTCGCGATTGTCGCGTGTCGTTGGCCACGTTTTCACGCCGTATCGCCGGGTCGACGTGAAACCGACAAAACGCGACGGACTGTTGTCGCGAGGGCGCGTCGAAAAACAGAAATAAAAAACGACAACAAAACCGGACGCGTAATTCGCACGGCGGGTCGAGTTGCGGGGAGGGGGGTGGTGGTGGTAGCGGGCGAAATGAAACGTCGCGCGAAATCCGGCGGACCGGCGGACGGTCAACACCGCAAAGAACGGCGCTGGACAAAACCGACGGATCGGCGAACAGAACCCGGGAATTCGGCGACGACGGTCCCGGGACCTCGCGAACCAAGTCGAACGCGCTACGCGAACGTTCCGGGACAAATCGCACTGTTCCGTCGGGCCGTTAGAAATACGCAGAGAGCGAGGCAACGCCGTTGCCGCCCTCGGCGTTGGTCGATTTCGGTTGACGGCGGTCGACAAGTAATACCGTGAGAAAAAAGGTAAAAATCAACGTGAAAAAAACATTCATCGGGCGAACGCGCGGTGTTCGAACGTTCGGACGAAGCTCGTTTTGAAACGCCGCGGCCCGCGTACGATTAGCCGGGTGCGCGCGAGAAAATTCGCGTTCGTCCGGGACGAACGAATCGCGGAAATTACCGTTGTGAAACGGCGTTTTTTCACCGCGGCCTCCGAGCGTTGCGCGACACGACGCGGCGGTATTCGAAATCCGAAAGGGCCGCGCGGTATCGCGGCGGCGCGCGGAGGGGCGATGAGAACGCGCGACCTGTCAACGGGTAATCTCGTGTTTTTTTTTTTTTGTTTTTTTCAGCCAAACGCATTTCTAAACGCGATCGCGACGCGAGAAATGCCGCGGGTTGAAAGGTCCCGCCTGCACACACGCGAGCGGTTCACGTCAACTGGAACGGTGCCATTTTATTTTTTTTTTTTTTTTTTTTTACCGGCGCATCGTGACACGCGGCACGTCGTTCATAACAGGCTTATGCGTTTTCTCGCTCTCCGAATCGCAAAACCCGCCTGGTCGGATATCGCGCGCCCGGTACCGGATCGAGTCGGGAGCGGCGCCGCGAGGACTACTACGCGAGAGACCCCGGGGAAACTAATGAAAACGCCGCCGCCGCCGCTATACCATCTTAATTCCGATCGAAAAACCGGAGAAATCGTACGAGTACCTTTGAGTTATAACAGTCGACAGCGTAATTTCGCGAATCGGGCCGGCCACAACAATACGGTCGTTGCGGTGTTCGGCCGGGCGGCGGTGCATCGACACGGAACGGCCGCGGATCGAGTAAACGCGATTTCAGGTTCGGATTCGGATTTCCCCCCGGTAAAGTCAAACGGCACGTTGTAATATGTACGCGCGCGTACGTTTTTAACGCGCACTGGCGGTCGTACGCGCCGCGCCGCGCCGCGTACACGGATAATTCGTCGCGACCGTTAGTCGTTTCCATAAATAATTTTCTCGACCGACTGGTTCCGGTGGTCGCCGGGAAACATTGAAAGATTATCCGGTTTCGCCTCGGAGATTCGCCGCGGGAGAGCGCGCGCGATAACGGCCCGTCCCCGGGTGCCCGTTTCGGGACCGTCGATAACGCGCGGCCGGGCGCTCGAAAAGCGGCGTTTTGATGGTCGGACGCGGCGTCCCGGCACGGCGCGCTCAAACGACCGTCCCGCGTGCGCGGGCGAAAACCGTTTCGCCCGGGACGCGAGACGCGGAGTGCCGCGTGTGCGCGCCCGCCCGCCGGATATCGGGACGGCCGCGTACCGGTACACCCGTGTCAATATCGTGTCGCGCCGACAACATTGTTCCCGACGCCCGAGCACCGGGCACCGCGCGTCGTTATCACCGCGGCGACAGTGTTATTATTATTACTGTCGTCGTCGTCGCGCGGCGTTGTTCGGTGACGGACGAGCACGGAGGGGACGGCGGCGGCGTGTCCAGATCTCCGAGACGACGCTGCGGTGCGAACGCACGCGGAACACGCGGTCTCGTACGTGCGCGCGGTTTTTTTTCCTCCTCCGCCGGCCGCGCGCCCACGCCGCCCGCGTACCGCGTGCGTTCCCGTCCGACGGCGATTGCGGTCTTCGCGCGCGGACCTCGTTCCCCGAGCGTCGTTGGCACCGTTCCCTCGCCGCTCTTTGTACCGCACTCGAACGACGCGCGCGCGCGGCTCGGGTTTTATTTAAAAAAAAAAAAATCCGAGTGTGCGGCGCCGCGCGCGTTTTCCACGGGCGGCGCGCGCGCGCGCGCGCGTATTTTTAAACGCGAGCCCGCCGCGCGACAGACTTCGGGAGGCCCCGGGCGACGGGTCCCGACGGGTATAAATAATACCGCGCGACCGCGTGAAAATATCGCTGTACGACGCGCGTACGGCACGGTAACGCACGGCCGCGTAAACGTCGATAAAACCCGGGGACGCGTTTTTCAGCGCCCGCATTGCGATTGACGACGGAACGAGTTACCGGCTCGGTTCGGCGCTCGCGAAGACCGCGTCGCGACCATTGACGATCCGCGGTCTGAACCCGCGTCATCCCGCGCGATCGATAATAATTGTCGCCCACGCAGGATTGGTACGGCGTCGCGGTATCTGATCAAAATCCTTATCAAGTGCGTTCGGATGCGAACACGTACGAAACTCGATGCGTACATAATACTCGCGACGCGTTTGTCGAACGTACTATGTGCGTTCGCGAATTGTACAATTAAATCGCCGGGATCCGAACCGGCGAATCGTTACCGATAACGGTCCGACGGCAGTCCGAAGCGCGCGGCGCATGTACACCAATCAAGCTTTACGCAAATGAGAATCGGAAAACTCGCGAACAACATTACGGGCCGACTGATTCACGATCACCGTACAGAACACCCACTATATCGCGTAACTTGTTCATTAACCATTAACTTTTCCGCAGTGGTACCGCGCATATAGCGAAACAAAAAACAACAGTTGAACCACAGCTGACCTGAACCGAGTTAAATCTGCGACTGTAATGCCGGCAATAAGTTAACCCGGGGTCCAGTTGGTAACCGGATTTCGGCCGAACTCGAATTAAACCGAACATTCTAATACCTTGGGCCCTTGGTCGATTTACGCTGCTCGGGCGTAAAATAACCGACGTTGGGAACCACCGTCATAGCGTGTCGACCGTGTATTGAACACGGAATGGAATAGTTCGGACGTTAGTGCGATAGTGACGCGATCTTGTTTAAAAAGAGAAAAAGAAAAAAAAAAAAACGTATTGTTGGTTCATTCCGAGTCATAACTGATAATATCAACAGAAATAACGCTCGTGTTGTTTCGAGAGAACTATTTTTACGCACGGAACGTTTTCGGTTCTCCTATCGAAATAGCAAATAGAGTTTTTCAGAACTTTACACAGCTTGCTTTTTTCGGCCATAATATTTACCGGAGTTTCAGACGGCCGTTGACGTCCCGTCAGCTGCGTCGCATCAATCGCGTCGCGCTATAGTAGGAGAGCGGCCGCGGGCTTATTCGACGCGATCGCGGGACGTTTTAAACCGTATAGGCGTACGCACAAGGTGTGCCAGGTGTGCCAGACCCGTGCCTTTGGGTCGAAACCGAAAATGACTCGTACCGGGTTTTATTTGATTAAACGCTAACCCATTTCGGTACGAAGAATTGGCATAGTGTAACTTGCAATAAATCAAAGCAGCCTGCACTTACTGCGATATTACTTGTCCACTGCCTAGGGTTCAGGGCCTATTGTGATTCGCGATGAACAATGTTATGGTTTATTATTACGGATTTGTTGAGCTTGAGATAGATAGTAATAATGTTTCCGTGAACTATCGTTAGATGTGATATAGGATATGTGCATAATACTAGTGTGTACACTGTGTAGGCGAACGATATAATTTTTAACGAATTGATATTTTAAATTCGTTGTCTTCTTTGTTTAGGCGGGAGGATACAAGGCCCACTTGAGGAATAACTGCCCGTTTTATTTACGGCACGTCCTGCGAAAAAAAACCCGCGCACGCCCGCGTATTAATAAACGTACGCGATAATATTATGTCGCGAAAAACAACGAGGGCGGGATAGGGGGAATTAGGCGGTAAGCGGGTAAGGGCGTAGCCCCCGACACTGGTCCGCGACTGGAAAACGTCGCGACACTCGTGACCAACACAATCGCAGGAGTAAAGCTGGGCAGAGTACGGCCGGGAAAACGGCGGTTGGAAAATTCGGAACAAGATGAAGGCGGTCGTTTTTCGTGTACCTGAAAACGTAAAGTCGAAATAACCGGACCGTCATAAGTCGACGTAATCGGAAAATCCGTAATATCTCCCGCGATATCACGCGGCGGCCGTTAGCGGCTGCCGCTAGGCTGACCAACCGCTGTAACCGATTTGGTCACAAAACGTGCAACGGGGGGGGGAAACGCTAACGAAATAATTAACACGTCCTCGATATTGTTGAAACGATCATTGATTTTATTGCGGGACGACGTAACAATATAACAATTAAAACATTGCCAACAAACGCGCGCGCACTTTGGAAATCATAACATGTGTTTGTTGAAACTGTTACGTGCTTTCAAGTTCGTCTTCGGCGGCGCAGAAACGCACGAGTTGCGCATGTTTTGGTCGTATATGTATTCGGCCTGAAATTCAATGCGAACGGTTAAGCAACAAACGGGAAAAATGAACACATGCGCAAATAATGTTTTCGGACGTGTACGCGGCTAACCAGTGCATCGACAGGATCTTTGGGCGGTTTCCTTATGATTTCCATTATGCCTTTTACCAAGACCGGATTCACGCATTTCGCGAGGAAGTTGATTGCCGTTGCGTTTTCCGGCGATACGGGACTGTCCGTTTTATCCGTTCCGTCTTTTAACAGTCGAACCGGCTATAACGTTTATCGTAAAAACGGCGTACGAGATTAAAATATATTAACAAATACCGTATTGCCGTATCACCCATCGGCATGATTAAAATTCGTATTACTTATGGGCACCGTAAACTATTTACGTTGTTTCCGTCGTTTTCCTTTTCCAATTTGATGTTGGTGATTATCGCTTGCTGATGAGCGTCGCACGCGATGCCGTTATCAACTATTGTCTTGTCCCGAACGCAGCTCGCTTCGTCTTCGGCTGCGCGCAGTAACCGGACAATGTCAGTCGTGCAATCGTAACGCGCGGTTAGCGAATATTTGTGTTTGTTTACCGACCTTTAGGTTTCGCCGGGAAGCACGTCAATATCGATTCGTAAAGTCCGTCGAACCGTTCGGGGCTTATCGTCGCGAAATTCTCTTCGGTTATTAATATATACTCCTTGAACACTTTCGGTTTCAACAGCTCTTCCAAATAGTCCACTAGTGTGCGGTTTTTTCTTATTTCCACGTTGCTAGAAATCGCGTTTTTCTAAAAAAAAATTACCGTTCCGTAACCTACCGCGAGTGATTCGCATATACTCGTTTTCCAGAATGCGTTCGACGATTTCGTCCTCGGCGTATTTAGAACCCAGCGACAGCCAACCGTGCAATTTATCCGAATCGGCGTTCCTCAACGGTTTCGCGTCGCGATCGTCCGATCGTCCTGTCGACGACGTGCGCGTGACTTTGTTCATCAGATTTTTCCCGACCATGATCACGTCGACGATGATCGCTAAATGCATAACACACGGCCTCGTACACGTCACACGATAATTGTTTTACGTGCGCGCGCAATTGGTAATTTGATATTAAAAAAAACAAGTACTTGGATAAATGTCGATTGCGAAAATATTGGCGTTTTCGTTTTTCGATACAAACGCCTCCAAATCAAAAAGACTTTTCGCTTGTTTGACGGTTTCTGGAAAGTTGCTCATTATGTAACCGTGTTTTTTCCTTCTGTTTTTCGACAATTGATATTTCATAAATCTATTCGAATGCACAATGGAAAATTACAGTATCACACAGTTAATGGTTTTAACAGTTTTGATCACGCTCTGGGTCAGTTAAGCGTGTGGTGCCTAGTTAATTGAGTACGTTTTTATCTTACGGTAGTAAATATTTGTCAGAAATTTGACCTTTCTCATCGAAATACTTCTTCTGTTCTTTAAATAAATTTTTATTGTCCAATTTCGAACTCGGTTTAAGCGATATTGTCGAATTTGTATTGGGCAACGTCGTAGGCGTCTGATTAGCGAAACCGTTATTAACAAAATATTCTAACCATACATACGTATCGTTGTTTTCAAAACTGTTTTCCTAAAATATATAATTGAATGGCATTCATTTATCACTGCAGATTCATTTGCAATTTTTTTTTCAATATGCCACTTTAATAGCAAAAAATACATTATTTTAAAACTCAAGACATAACAGTGATAAAGTAATAGTATAAAAAATTACAAAAGAGAAAAAAAAAAATGTAAATTCTATAGCTATATAGTTCCCTAATGCCGTTTAAACTGTTCAACGGTAACAGACAACTATACTGTTTTTCGATTCTAAAGATATGTTATGTCTTGAGCCTGAATTACTAGTTAGTAAATCTAATCGATTTAGTTAAAATATGAAATATTTTACTAATAAGTTCAAAAATTCTTCACTGATTGTAACCGGATCAATATAGTCGAGTTCATATGTGCGCGCTAACTTTTTAGCGAATTCTTTAATTTCGTGTGGTCCATTGATTATAATTTTTTTCATCTAAAATTGTTCAATGAATTTAGATTAAAGCGATACAATGCACAATACTGCACTGTACAACAATAATACGATATAGTCCCGACTTGATTTGTAAATTTTAGATTAGACATTTTTAAATAACATAATAATATTTCAACCAATATTGATTGGGGATTGATTAGGTTGGTGAAGTGCTAATTCGTAGTTTCTCGAACAAATCAGTAAACCGCGAAAAAAACAAAATTAAAAATAGGACGTGGAAATTATAAACGAATGAAATTGATGAGGCGTAGTATGGAGATTTGTAAAAGAATGACGTGGACAAAAAAAAATTAGAAGCAAGAACATCAATGTCTTCTAAGATACCGATGAACCAGTTTCGTTTTAGGCCGGGAAAATCGACGACGGAACCGGTGTTTTGTGCGAGACATATTGTGAAAGAAGAAGAAAAACGTGGCTTTTATAGATTTAAATTAGACCTATGGCAGAGCGTTGAGAGAGACAATGATGATATGAGAAAAATAATTCCGAAATCGTTTATCAGTTTGATTGAGGATGTGTATTAGGTATAAATGGTCGAATACGTGTTTAAGAAGTTTGTGTGTGTGTGTGTGTGTGTGTGTGTGTGGGTGGAATGACAGAAGATTGTGTTATTATATGTTATTATTTAAAAACATAATATTTTACGTATTTTTTGTCTATATCAACGCGATTGTAAATATAATTATTAGTCAGCTATTATGCAATTGACCTCAGGTGTTTGCCAATTTTTTAATAGAATTTCGAAGAACGCAAATAAAAAAAAAAACAAAAAAAAAAAAACGGCAATACATCATTAACGCATTAATAATAATATTATGTTAAAAAGGTAATAAATAACCTATAGTTGTAATTTTAATATCACAAATTCAAGTTAAACTCATTTCGTTCAATACTTTTTACTTTTGTACTTTTTTTTTGTGCCGAATCGCTGTTAACAAATCAAACATTCCGGAGCATGATATCAATAACCGTTTAATACAATGCACAGCGTAAACTTACTTTGGGCTTTGTTTTCAAGTATTCGGATATTAACGTAGCAGTGTCGGTAAACATCCGAGGCGCGGACTTATCCGAGAGTAAAAATTGCGTTATATTATTATCTGAATATGGAACTAAATCGATGGACATAGTAACTGTGTCGTAGACGGTCTGCTGTAATAACGATAATACACCGCGCCGATTAATATTTATGCGTGTTTACATTTTCGCGTTAAGTGAAATTGCGCGTTTGAACCTGTTCAGGATGTCCCACGAAGATATCCGTAATATCTCCGGAGATATAAATAAATATAATCAAATTCTGTTTTTTTTTTTTTTGTATCGCTCACAGGGATGAGGGCTACAGACGTTTATATTCGTATTGAATTTTTATTGTTCTTAATGTATCACACGTTTATACCTCGATGAATACTCTCTAAGGGACAGCCGTTTTAAATTCTACTAATCCGTGTGAAAACCGACGTTATCAAGGGAACGGCATCAGAATCGCATCTGAATGGGCCGTCTTAAAATGTTCCGAAAATAACGAAACGAAACGTAGTTCTGCTTTTTTAATTTGTTTACTAAAAAAAAAAAAAACAAAAAAAAAAACAAAAATAACAATAATAACAATACGATATTAAATGTTTACAGTCCTCATCCCCGTGAGTGATGTATACGTAGAAAAAAAAAAAAAAAAAATCTCCGGAGATATTCCAGGGGCTTATCGTCTGGGCGGGACAGTCCGTGTACGCCGCGCGAGCGCGTATATCGCGGAGTTAATCCGAACGTTAATTTTAATCTTCCATTTTAAAACCGACGCGCGATTCGCAAACGGTCGTTTCCCGTCGACATTCAATTCGCCGGCACACACTACTCACGGTGACCATAGCGTTTTGGAACAGGCCGCTGTAATCGCAGTAGACGAAATCCTTCTTTTGCACCTCGTTCTTGATCGCCTCCGTCACGTTCCGCAGGCTGTACCTGTTGGTCTCGACCCCGACCACGTACGGTTCCGCGAGCTTATCGTAGCGCCCAGCCAGATCCTTGACGGCCCTGAAACGTACCGAGCGCGTTTTTACGCGCCCAAACGAAAAAAAAAAAACAACCCTATCCGTCCTAACTCGGCCAGCTTTTTCACGTGTATGATCGGCAAACGGTTGTCGCGTTTCGGTATCGGCAACTGTTCCGCGTCGCTGAACGCCGCCTCGTACACGTACTTCAACGCGTGCTCGCCGCGGCCGTACGCCAGCCCCGGCGCGAACACTATCCCGTGGAAATAGCCGCGGTACTGCAAAAACAGAGCGCGGTGCCCGCGACGTTATTACGCCGCGCCCGTAGAGACCGCGCGCGCGCGCGTACCTTGTCGTTGAGCAGCAACAGATAGTTTTCCAAATCGTAATGGTCCCGGTAGTTCGGATGGCACACCCGGCGTCTGTAGTCCGCTTGGGTCATCGGGATTTCGTTCTTGTTTGAAACAGGTTCAAAGTTGTTGAACGCGTTCACGGTGCGGTTAGCGCGGGGCGGTTACGTACCTGTTTCTCGGTCAGGCCCCACGTCAGCAAAGTCGACACGAGTATGAACGCCCTGACGCCCCGGTGTTCCGCGGCAACGCTCGGCGGACGGTTCTTGAACAGATTTATTTCCTCCGTAATTTCTTAAAGAACAACGGGGGGTTTTTTTTTTTTTGAAAATATTTCCAATCGCTATTTAAATTATACCGAACGTATTGTACGCAACGCTTTATTACTTTGCAACGCCGCGTACGCTTCGGCTATTTGATCTCTGTCCAACGATATATCGTACACAACTATTGCACACTTTTTGATTTCGTTCATCAACGACTTCTTGTTGCCCGGAATGATTATTTTTTTCAAGTTTCTCAGGTGTTTGTACTGAAAATGCGCAAAAATGTGTTTTTTTACGGTCCAAAAATATCACGCGCACGTGATATCGACAATCGACCGCGTTCGTACTTTTTCATTGTAAATGTGCGATTTTTTCGTTACCGTTGTCACTATGTCATATTTGTACCGTTCGTTTTCGTTGTTATTCGCTATCGACGCACGTCTAGTGTTTATGAATGGAGTTTCGTTGTTTACCGGCTGTAATTCTACGACCGCAACGTCGTTTTCTTGAGGCCCTCTCGCGTATACATCGTCTGCGATTTCCTTTTCTTCCTTCTCCTTATCAACGTCATTATCTGTACAACAGTCGATTTAACTTGGTTTGTATTATTAATGCGCAAGACGCTAAAGGTTTCGTAAATTTACTCATAAGTGTCACATTTTGATCTTGTTGTAATTCTTTATAATTGTTTAACTCTCTCCCGTCATTTTCATCGTTTGATACATTGTTTTCAAGTGTTTTGTTATTATCGACCTCGGCATTATTAAATAGCGTTGTGGAGTGCCATTGCACCTCGCTCATTTCCTATCATTAAAAACGTGTAGGTCGTTATTGTCCCTGCGCTAATATCGGATCTCTACAAAATGTCCTTTAGTACAATTATAATCATAGATAGATAAGATAAGATATTTAGTACGAATATTTGTTATTGTATACCCCCCCCCCACCAACAAAATTTAAATTTATTATTATTATTATTATAATGACTCGGTAAAATCGTCAATATGATTATTAATAAAACAAATCTAAAGATTATTATTTTATTTTACAAGTCCGGTTGTTTTTTCCACTCAACCGTTTGATCGTAATATTTTATACATTTACTTGGATAATAAATTTCCCGTGATAAGAATCACCATTGTTTATGAACAATCTGTCCGCAGCATATTTTATTTTAGCGTCAATATTATTTTCTTGAATACTGATAACTTTCCTTTTTGAAGCTTCAAAACCAAAAAAATCATTTTCCTGTTCAAGATTTAATAATTCTATACTGTTAATAATTTCATCTTCGTCTTCTGCAATCATTTCTTTTTATTTTTCTTTTTCTTTTGCTTTTGTAACGAATAATTAGTAATTAGTTCTACAAGTAATATGTGAACGTCAAAACGTCTATTATATTATACGAGTTCAGTTTCAATGAAAATATTGATATCCTTCTGCGCTGTGTCACTTGGTGTTTCTATAGGAACACTATTGTATATTGCATATAGTTGTGCAAAATTATTTGTTTTAGCCAGTGAAAATGCGGTAATATTAGACATATTATGTTTTCAATATTATACTTGCAACAAGTATTGAACAATGCTCAATTGATCAACGTATTGCCAGAGATTTTGTCATGTTTGATAAGAATTGAATAGTGTAGAAAAAAAAATGTCGCAATTTGAGTATTCTGACATATTATAATCTTCTTTTAATAGCACAAGCGGGTATATTTTAAATAAAACATTATACGAGTGTACATTTAAAAGTTTAAACATCGAATACAAAAAAGAGCGGATGCTACTGATGGTTGCACCACTGTTGTAGTTGGGAAGTTGGGACGGTGGGAAGGTAGGATACATAAAGCTATTTCATTTTTTTCAGCTCAATTATGTATGGTTTTAAATGACTTCATATTTACAATTTTCGTCGAAAAATTCGTCGATTTTAAATATTTATTATGAAAAAAAAAATATAAAAAATAGTTACTACATATTACGCTCAACAACATAATACCAAGTACAATTTACAATGAACCTCGCGTTAAATATTCAAGCGTTTCTGTTTGGTCGAACAATTTTGTTTACACATACCAAAGAAAAACTAAAACCTAAAAAAAAAAAAATTGGATTTTTGAAAAAACAACGATTTCCCCCCCCCCTCCTCGCCGGTATCTTCTTGTACAGAAAAAATGGAAAATATACAAACACTATACGTATCTATACCATTTGGAAAAATACTGCGGTGGTTAATGGTTATGGAAATTAACTACGACTACTATAACATAATATGATATAGAACAGAGGAAATAATTTCGGTAATTTTATCAAATAATGATAAAAAATACTAAACGGAAGTGTGACGGTGACGCGATGAATTAAATTAAAGGGTAAACGGTACGGGGTCGCGGTTAACAGTGCGCGCATTAGACGGATATAATGACTGGGGAATATTGCCAAGGAAGTTTGCCGGAGACTTATTGCAAGGCGAACCTATTATGGAAATGGACTGCGCTGCAGGTGAACGAGTGGAGCGAGAAGTGACTTTGAAGGTGTATAATTTGGGATAAGAGACTCTATAAGTGAGTCGTAGACGAGAGTGGATTTTACCCGCGTTGTATTAAGGACGTTGGGAACAGACGAGAGATTATACAGATGGGCATGACGTATTATTACTGTACCTATTTATTTTTTTTATTTTTTTTTTAATCGATTATACGTTCCGAGCTCATTTTCACGGTCGGTTTTTTTGTTGTTTATTTTTTATGTCGAATTATTATACCGATATACAATAACGGCTAAAATAACGTTTTCGGCGATTATTTCTGAGCATAACGGTCCGCGGATCGTATTCATGCGCTCACAATACTCCCGGTAGGTATAGAGAAAAAAATATCACGATGGTTAAGCTTTTGAAACGGAACCGAAAGATTTTCAATAAGATTAATAGACGCGTCTTTTTCGCATTTTGTATACGTACCTAAACGTATTGTAATTTAGTATGTATTATATAAAAAAAAAAAAAAAAAAAAAAAAAAATAAAATAACTATCACTACCGCGACTCTATTGTTTAACGATATTTTCGAGTCCGCGATTTATCGAACGCACGAAAGATCGTTCGGGGACGGGGGCAAAGGAGAAGTACGGGAAACCGTCGTTAAGAGAACGTGATACTCGCGTTTAATGTCCCGGCCCGACATCACGTAACTCTGAATCGAAATCGTGACGTTTTGGTCGGAATTAGAGTTTAAGCACGCGGGATCTATACGGCATTTAAACGATGAATATTTCCGAGGGCGCCGCGTCGATTCGTTTCCCATAATCTTACCGAAAAAAAAAAAAAAATAAAATAACTATCACTACCGCGACTCTATTGTTTAACGATATTTTCGAGTGAAATCGACATTTACCGTTTTCGCTTTAAATGTTTCATTGCCCTCCCCCGTATTTAATTTCCACCGAATAGCGTAGTTATTTCAATTTCAAGTTACGTGCTTTTGATATTTCGCCCGCAGTGGCGTACCTGTAGGGAAGGGCGAGAGGGGCATTCGCTCCCCTCTCCCGTTGGCGGTATAATTATACGCGTGCGTTGTTATTTGATCTCAGTGTTTTCACAATTGTTTTGAAATTGTTTTTTTCAAAATGTAATTGATAATATGCTAATATGAAAGAATCCATAGATATTATACAAACATTTTCGTCATCTATGTGGTCGAACCGAGTCAAATTTTCCGGTATTATCATTTCGTTTTGGCGGTTCGACCGTTCGACGGCTCTTATCATTTCTAGGTACAAAATAAGGGCCGGCAACCGTCGGATTCAGCACGACTTCTTCGCAATTTTTACTAGTTTCGTTATAAATCCGAATTTTATTCACGCGATTGATGATCACGTGAGTGGGTCACCCGGTCGACACGAAATACGGGCGGCAGGTATCGTGTGAAAAACGAAATCGGGCCCGATAAACGGTTCGCGCCGCGACGTCACTCACACTGCAATATAATATTCGTCTAATATAAAACTGGAAATTTATTTTTTTATTTAATAAAACGTACTCTTCTTTTTTCCGAGCCAACCGAATATAATACGCATATCGTTCAGAAATATTATTATTATTATTTTTCTTTTTTTTATTAAATACTTCACAATAACGGGGATCCGCGCGGAGGTGCCGATGACTGGACCAGTATACAAGCAGTGTGTTATAATATAGGTACAGTACGTTGGAACCGTGTGCGACGAACGCGGACGACCGAAACTAATGCGTGGGCGAGCAGCAGCGGCAACAGCAGCAGCAGCAGATGGTATTTGGTTTTTTTTTTTTTTTTGTTGTTGTTGTTATTATTTTTAGAACGTTCGATTGTAACGGGTATTCGTTTATCGTATATTATGTTATATTATATTGTGTTACCTACATTTTTTTTTTCTTCTACTTTTAGGAATATTTCACGGGTATACGAGCGCGAGTTCACCACGGCTCGTCTTGTTGTCGTCGCGCGTCGTGTCAAATTGAATATTTGTCGGACTATTTAATGATACACGGACATTTGAAAATGGGTAGGTCCACCTTATACAGGGCCTATAATACGCCCATATTGTACACCAACATTTCCCAATATTCCCAAGTAATTTCGCCTGTTTTTTTACTGAATCGACACCGAAAATCCGTTAAACCTGTCTATACCTACACGAACACACCTATTCCTACTAATATTTAGTTATTTTCATACCCAGCACTTTTCCGCCCCTGAGTCTCCGCGATCGCTTCTCTCAAAGACCCGCGTTCATTTCGCCACTGCCTAGCTGTATCGTGTCAAAGCCCGTACAGCGGGGGCGTCGTTCGGTGTAAAATCACGGTGTGCAGTGAGAGAAGAATAATTTACATATTTCATGTTTACATTGTGGCCTGACGAAACGAGGGAGCGGCCGGCGAATCGATAAATCCTATATAGTAAACATAGCCGAAGTATAATCGTAATTTATTTACAAATTAACCATGGGCAGCGTAGCTAGTAATTTACAACCCCGATAAAAATGACGGAGTAAGTAGCAGTTGTTACCTCTACCTGTTATTAGGGAATTTGTGACGCGATTCTAATGTTGTAGCGTTTTACGACTATACAGAATGAAATGCAACTGATAACATAATGTATCCGCGGTAGACGGTCGTGTGACCAGACTTTTTTTTAATCGATATAACCGATAAGGTCGTAAACTGATAGGAAACTCGCAATCTTCATCAGACATCAGCTATCGTCATTACGGTTGTAATCAGTTTTTTTTTCGGTTGTAAATACCACAGTAATTATTCTTTAGACAACGTGCAGTTTTTGTTCAATAGAAAACGAACATTTCAACTAAATAATCAGTAACGTTTTAAATCTCAACTCATTATATTTCTCTTTAATATCTATGGGCAAAAATCGTTCGCCTTCTTCCCGTCTATCAAACGGAGTACACTTTTCGGAACTTGGTTTTCCGTGTTAGTCTACATCCATCGCGTCCCGTGGAACGATATTTACGTTTCTCACGTCTTCACAAGCGTTAGTTTTTTCTTCGGTGTTCCATGGCACCACTTTCACTATTATAGTTTCCGTTATTTTCACGACCTCGGTCCTCTAGGGTTTCTCTTATAGGTACATCCGTTTCTGGTCCGATACATCCTTCTGCAACCGGACATCCATCGTTACGTATATAATGCGTACTGCACGTACCATTCGTATACGTATCTCGTGGGAGGGGGGTGGCAGTTATTATTTTCGAATCGACGCGATTATCGAAGCGCGGGTGTATACCATACGAGTATACGGTAATAATATTACAATTATATTATATAGGGGTAGGCATAGGGATGGTACGTGTTTATAACATGCTCGTGGAGGGGGGGGGTGCAGCTAATGGTTTTTTTCATAATATTATAAACCGAGGGACGGGACCTCTGGTCCGTGGTCGCGACCATTAAACTTTGTATACGGATACGGAATTCCCGGGAGGGTTGGGTCCGACCGACGTGGCCGGTACATTATATAATAATAAAATATAATTTACGGTCATCCGTCCCGCAGTGTGTCGACTCGACGGCGGTTTTTATGAAAAAAAAGAACGACACGGAAAACTAGAAAGAAATTATTTTCCGGCGGCTTTTTCACAGGCCCGACGACGACCGGGCCGGGCAGATAACGTCGCCGTCTGCAGGGACGGGGGCGAGACAGTTAAAAATAAGTATCCTACAGTAGTAATGCCTATACTACCGTAGGTGTACGTTGGTTGTCAGAATCTAATAATCATTGGATTCGGAACCTTTTCGTCTAAATGAGCAATTTAAAAAAAAAAAATCTCAAAATCGTGATTTTCAAAAAGCCGCAATGGTCAAGACCATAGTACAAAAAACGATTGATATATGTTACTAAGCACATTCGCCGGGAATCGGTAGGCATTAAAAACATGAAAAAATATTTATTTTAAAATTCGATACGTTATCCAAAGAGCCGCCACAGATTGCGTATCGTGTTAATGAGCCGCGGGTTACCGACCCTTGATCTATACATACAAGACACCGAATATCGTAAAGGCCTATACAGTATTACGATACTGCAAGTAGCACTGCGATACATTGTACATTCGATACTCGGAATTGCAATTCACGCGTTGCTTTTAAAGCACACTCGATACATTTTATACAATTAAAATGTTAATCGAATGTCGCACGCGTGCGATACCGGCAAACGGCCCGGGGAGGGGGGGGGGTTATTATTGTTATTAATTATTTCGAAACACTCCGCGTGAATGCGATTCCCGACACTCCGTTTATTATTTTCGTACACGCCGGTCGTTTTAAATGTCGAACGCGTGTACTTTTCGAAAAGCCCGGGGCGCGAGAGGAGAAACGACCCAGATTACTCTCCATTCGGGCGAGACACGTCGGAACGAGTACCTACGTATATATTTATGCATACGGGGCCGGTGCACTCTCGATACGTTGGTTTCGGTGTATATAATACGCAATACGAGACACCCGATCACACGTTCGTCCGGATTACTGAGCCGTACCGTGATGCGAGACGACGAACGACGTACCGGATCGTATCTGATGTTTAATAATATATTCGCGTCGGAGGCAATCGTGTGATTTGCGGACGCGCGGGAACCCGAAAACGGCATAGTCCGCGGACGAGGGGAAAATACGGTTTTCTCGCGTCGAGCGGTAAAGGCGAACGGCGTGGCGCGTTTGAACGACGCGTGTTTCGCGCGCGAGAAAAACGGATTCGTACGTAACGCGCGCGCACCGACCGCCCTGCCCGGCCATGTCAGTCCAATAATATTTCGGACAGCGCGGTTGAGATTATAAACTGCGGGTTCGGGTTGTCGGTCGGAAACGAGAGAATAATTTAAAAAAAAAAACCCGTTGGTCGAATCGCGGAACGGGCCGACGGCGGAGCGGGCCGAGCGTTTTTACGTTTCTTCACGAACAGTCCGCGTCAGACGTACGCGCGCCCCGCGAAAAACGCGCGACAAGACGCGGTTTCCGAGCGCAGACCGGTGCCGCTGAGTATAACGGGAGGACACCGCCGAGTCGACGGGACACGGTTTTACGCGATGTGTTTTTTTTTTTTTCGTTTTTTTTCGTTCGTTTCGCGTACCGCGACGCGAAGGGCCGCCGACGTTTTCCCGACGAGCCGGACGAATCCCGGGAGTCGTTCGGAACTGTGCGGTATAGTATAACGTTATGCCCGGAGTCCGCCTCCCACACTCCCCGTCGGCGCCTATCTCGTTTGTTTTTATCGCGTTATCGTAAAAACGGAAATGCACGCGGACGTTATACGGGGCGCGGGGTCGGGGGGTTTAAAGAGATGAGCCGCCGTAAACAAGTGTCGTAATACGTTATGAAAACGGCAAAAAAAAAAAACCCGAGGAACCAACCGCCGCCACGACGGCATATTAGCGGCTACACACACTGCGCATTGCTCGTGTACGGCCCGTCGGCCGCGCACTTTCCGGCCGCGTTTGTTTGACGTTACGGCGCCGTTTCCGCAGTTCGTCCGCGTACGCGCGCGGCCGTGTTTTTATTATTATTATTGTATACGCGAGAGCGCGCGTATAAAATAGCGCGGTGCACCGTGGACGACCGTACTTTGCGCGTTTTATCATCCGCCTTACGGACGTGTATTACGGCCGTCGGGAAATTTCGGCGAGAAAAAAAAAAAAAACTTACGAAAACGCTGGCGAATTTCGCGTACCGAGGCGCGCGAATTATTGTAGCGGCGATTACCGCGGTAACGGTCACGCTGCGCGTCACGCCGCGGCCGTTATATCCCCGGTAGTCGGCGGTATCGGATTTTCGCGGCGGTAAAACCGTCCGGGGTCTTTTCGGGCGGGCAGCCGCTGGGCCGTCCGGCCGGCGGTGGTACCGTTCGACGAAAAAAAAAAACAACGAGATCGCCTTCCGGACGTTCGTTATCGGCGTTGACAAAATAAAACCGTATCGCCTTTCGGTTGAACAGCGCGCCGTTCGATTGCGCGGCTCGCGGACACGGACGCGACCTGCCGTCCGCACCTGTCGATTTACCGCTGTTTGTTACCGCGGCGACCGGGATCGCGATATTGTCAACAGTGAGTTCATTACCAATGTAAACAGACGGTCCTCGCGGTCCTCGCGGCGCGGACGATAAGGGCTCGCGAACGACGGATTAAACGGCGCGGGCGGAAACTTTACTCGGCAATATGGCCGCCGGTTAGCAACACTCGCGGTCTATTGTGTAACACGCGCACCGCGCAGACAAACAAAACACAAACGCATTATCATAGGCAAAGCAACGCGACGCGATTACATAGGTACGGGTTTTATTTACGGTTAACATCGGCTGTCGTACGCGAAAATCTCCGCGGACACTTGTACCGGTCGCGGTAATTTTCTACCGGTATCGTTATCGATTTCGTAAACGATTCGTCAAAATCGACTCGCTCCGTACGGGATAACCGGCGATATTATGGATATTACCGTACTAATACTTACAAGAGAAATTTCGGTTTCCGTTAGTGTTTGAAAAAAAAAAAAAAAATCGATTATTATCAGAACCGGGAACGGTTTACCGTTGTTTTTCGAATAAATCGAGCGATATTAATGACCTGCAGATTTTGTACGGCGGCTATTTTTTTTTTTTTTTTAGAAAATTCGCGGTTTTATTACGACGACCGCCGGTTCCATTATCTCGCGGCGGGCAAAACGTACCGCGGAGTTGGAGAATATACGATTAGCCCGTAGACCATTTGTGCACTTTTACTTTTTAAGTACTGCGCCACCGTAGACCCGCAGCGAAACTCAAACACGAGTAAACAACTGACAAGCAGGCGATAACCGCACGACGGAATTATTATTTGTGTTTAGTGCGGACGGCGATTATAATTTAGAGCGTAGTACTCCGCCGAATGCGTATAATTTTATAATAATTTGTTTGCGTGAAGACCTCGGCCGCAGTCGTACGGGCGAAAAGGGTCACCCTGTGTGAAAAAGTGACCGTAGGACGAGGTCGTCCGCGGACTTGGAGGAAGAAAAATTAGCTGGTCATAGGTCCACGGGATACGGACGGCCGAATATAACATTATGAGAGATGCACTTATTGAATAGAAAATGTGAAATACCACCGGACAAACAGATTAAAAGACGGACTGACCCAGCAAAACCTCTAGCAGACTTAGTCGAGATGAGTAAATAATCCGAAATACGCGGCAAACCGTTTGTAGACAGAGTTGAACGGTATGATCAAAACAAAACAAGTATCTTAGATACAATTGTATTTTGTATTGTGAAACACTTCTGGAAAGGTATCGAGTATCTTGTAGTTGTTTTGAAGTATCTTTTCCGTAGGCGTCTAAAGGGCGAGGCGAATTGGATCATTTCCTCTCCTGAATTTTCGAAAAAACGAAAATGGGGAATTTTCGAGAATTTCGTAAAACGTTTCAATACTATCACATTTTTAAATACACCATACTCACGTGAAAAATTCAATCCATATTTTGGTTTATAGTTTATTTAGTATTTATAAATACACACTATCATTAGGTATCGCGCATCTCGTATTGCAATACTTGTTACGTCTATATACTGAAAACCAATGTACCGTGGGTTCAGATACTCATTTTCAAGTATCTCGTCCGTTTCCGGATGTAGAAAAGTACGGAGGAGGCCGAACGCATATGGCTTTCGGGGTCGGAGACAGACGGATGGAGGTCGTCGTTGCGGGAAAGATGCGCGATGAGGACGTGTATAGTAGAGGACGCGACGGATGCGAAGAAATAGCGATGGATATAGGCGATGACGCGGGCGGAAAACAACAGGATAATATATTTCAATAAAAGTGGCTGCAGACTCGGCTTTTGCGCGACGGCGTAAAGGCGAACGCGGGTGAGGAAGACGATAAAAACGCTGTACTTTACCGAATTATCCCGTAGTTTTCCGAGTTCTCGTGTAGAACACTCCGACCCCACCCCCCTCCCCACCCGTATCGAGGCGTGGCCACTAATCATTTAATGCGATGGGTTTGGCGCCTCCGCGTCGGGCTCTAAAATCGGTAGTGGGTGTTCTATATATGTGTACATAAATATAGGTACGTATAACAATATAATAACGCGCACGAATCGTAAGTCGTTATCAGGTATAAAATATTGTACTCGCGTATAACACATTAAATAGGTTAAAAGGGTAGAATATAATTTAAAAAAAAAAAAAAAAAAACCAAAACACCCCAGGGATCGGCATCGCCCACTTTCGTAATACTACGTAACGACGATAATCCGCGCTTTACCGCCTTCTGTTCGGCGCAGGCCGCGTGATAATATCGCAGGTTCTGATCCCGAACCGCAGATACCGTTCACGCGAAATCGTTATTACTTTAATAGCACGGTATACGACAACATTACAATATGTAAACCTAATGATTTTCGCCATTTCCGGTATGAAATTATTCAGGCGGTTACGGTCGGCGATAGGTACCGGCGCGTTAACGCGACGTCCTTCAACGGCGTCGCGTTTTTCGCGTGCGGCGCGCCTGTGAACTTGACGGTTTTTATGGAACAGGATTGTTTTTTTTTTTTAATTTTTAAATTAACGACATTAGTCGACGTGCAGCTCCAGAATGTTTACGAAACATTATTGCAGTTTTTCCGTACACGAAACAAAATATACTATTGTACGAAGGTCAGAAGACGAACGACGATACCCGCGTGCGCAGCCGTCTCATTATTCTTATGCGCCTGGTTAGGTTTGATATTATACCGGGGCGAATTGACTTATCATCAAACGCGTACAATGAAAAGAAATCCGAGGTTGTGTTTGGTCGTCGGGTTTTTCCCGGTACATAAATTATCAAGCGAAGTGTGTGTAAGTATAGGTAAGTATCCATAGGTACGTGAAATATCGCAATTTAAAAACACTCACAGCTTCTTTGGAAATGTCAAATGTCAAGGGGGGAAAAAAAAACATAGATAACGACTGTTTAGTTCGATCATAATTGTAGGTCAAAACTTTGCGTTCGGTTTTTATTTTTTCCACGAACGCGCGAAATAATTTCTTATTCGATTTTAAAATCGCGGTCGATTACGGTCGATAGTTTAAACCGATTTTCGACATTGAATTAATGCGATAACAACGGCTACTTTGCCGGGTTATAAACAGTGTTATCAGTAATCAGTCATTACGCTGATCGATAACAATGTTTACACCTCAACTCGGTCGTCACTGTTATCGCACGAATCAACGGACATCTTCGAAAGTGAATGTATGGCCCTAAACAGGAGATGCACGTCTGAAAAACAATCGATTGTGATACGCGGATCGTGTGTGGCGATCTAACTGGTACAGCAAACAAAATGTTTTCCGGGAGACCGAATGGAAAAAAAGATCGGGGGTGGGGAAAGGGGGATGCCGTAGACAGAGGTGGATATACGGTGGGAAATCAGCTCTTGCCGAGGAACAAGAATATAAAACGGCGAACGCAGTGATAGGCGGAGAGGGGTGGTAGAGGCAGCAAATTCTCTTCGTGGATACGTGGACTGTACAGACGTGGACAGAAGAAGAGGCGGAATGTGTCGCACAAAATACTATCGATACGATTTTCTGAATTTCGCAGTTAAATAATTTTAAACAACAGTAGGGACTCTTTCGGAAAACTTTGCGTACGAAACGAGTTTGTTTTACTTAATTAAATGGCATGCGGATGTAAAACAAAACAAAAAAAAAAAAACAAAAAACAAAACAAATAGCGCCTATTGTGCCGGCCGAACGTAACTTCGCGAAACGGAGACTGCAGCACATGCGGGTATCGATCACGCATGCGCGTAAACCGTATACGAGCGTTCGCACGGGAAACACTCGGGTTCGAAAACTTTTCCCCGGTCTTTCGCTGACGCCGCTGAATAATTAGGGTTTTTTTTTTTTTTTTTCTGGCTTTTAATTCGTTTATCACGAACACGCGTTATAATGTACGGACGGTCCACTTACCCGGTGTGTGCGGTCCTGGAGACGGGCGTCCCGGCGTACGCGAAAAGTCGTCTGTGTTCGGCGCTCGGAAACGTACGCGAGAGTACGGTTCGTTCGCTCTCAGCTGCGGGCTTCTGAAACAAAAAAAAAACACAATTAGCGCATTAGCGATTGGCTACTGTTTGTCTATTAAACATTTATTATTATTTCTACCGGTTAGAACGCGCCGCGGCGGTTTTTTTTTTTTTATTGTTATCGCCGTAACGCGATCGGACGGTTGTTAGGTCCGGCCGACGGATATCGATTGTACAGCCGCGGCGGACGATACCGTCGTTTTTTTGAAGAAACGTCCATTAGCTAATTAACGCGTCGGGTCCGCAACGTAATCGCGACCTCGTTGCAGGGGAGATAACGAAAACGGTACGCGCGCCGACAGGGCGAGGCGCCGCCGCCGCCGTTCACGTTCGCGCGCCGGTTTGTCTTACGCGGCGGGCGCGTACCCTGCGGCGACGGCTCGGAGGACGGGTACACGGGAATCGCGTGATCCGCGACCGTTCGGGATTCCGACGGAAACGATTATGTTTTTTTTTTTTCACGAAAACGAGTCGTTCGTAGCGGTTTGGCCCGCGGAAATTCGACAGAATTCGATCGGAATTCAACGAACTCCAATGAACTCGCGGTGGGGCGCGGTGGCGTTTTCGGGTCGGGGCGGGCGGAAAATTTCGCCGTGTCTTTACAATTGTCATTATTATTGGACGCGTGAAAAAAAAGATCCGTCCCGCGCACGTGCGCCAGCGGATTATTACAAATCGCGACGAACTCGGTACTGAAACTTTTCTTCGGGTGGTTTTTTTAGGACATTTTTCATAAGGTAATTTTTATGCATTTTTTAACCCGTTTTTTTGATATTTGGAAATCAAAATAGTATGTGGCTCATGAGTTTCAAACAAATTATCAAATCAAAATTATTCGTTCATATTATTATGCTGTCTAATGCTGTATAATAAACAGTTTGGGTAAAAACTTTTTTCTCGAATCCAAACCGCATCCAGGTCCCATCTAATTTTGCTTCGGTCTGCGCGATGGTAATTATAAGCGTTTCAAAACGTATAAAATACTACGCAAATTTTAAAATCCGACGAGATTTTCCGTTAAAAATATACCGAAATAAAAGAAGCGGGATGGTTTTAAAACAAACAAAAAAAAAAATGTTTTCAGGGTTTGAAAACCCTGAAATGTCTACACGCAGCGTTTAACGTGAATTTGTATACGTTTTATGGATTATTATTCAAGGTGCTGTGTAAAGGGCAAAACAGAAATAGAGAAAGAGAGAGAAGACGGAACGTTAATAAAAGAAAGATTCAGACGACGAAAAGCGCTAATGATTGACCTTTACATAATGCAAAGTCCCGAAAAAAAAAAAAAAAAAAAAAAAACTATATATTCTGATCATTAGGGCAAAACTTTCAACGTCACACCGCACGCTTATCGAACGCGAAATGTAGAGGGGGGAGGGGGTAGAGTACAGTCACGTCGTTAGAGCGTATACAAAAAAAAAAACGCAACGATAGATGCGATAAAGAATGAAAAAGGCGCGCGGTACAAGATAAAAAGACAACTACTACGTGACAGCATAATACGGAAAATTGGCTTGGAAACTCTCGTCATCCTACTTACATTGTACCACCTTACGCGACACAAGCTCCTTATATAAAACTTTGTACCTACCTACTAACTCGATGTTTAATATATATATATAAAAAAAGGATTTCTCTAAAAACATCAGTTTCTTCGCGGCGTTGGTGATAAATAGTATACGGGGGCGACGATAACAAAAAAAAAAAAAAAAAAAAAAATGGCGACATTCGCGTCCGGACGAAATGAGTTTCAACGGACGCGTTTCAACGGAATAAATCACGGTTTTACTACGGCGTATACGTTAATACGTAGGCACGATTCGTCGCTATAACGAATTATACATCCCGCCAGGACGTGCACGTTACAATAAACGATAAACGCACAGCAGAGCGGACGCGCACGCGTAAAACTGTCGAAAAAAAACGCTTTCGAAATCCATCCGCTTTGGAAGTATTTCCTCGAAAATCGACGGTTTGTCTTCTCAGGGGCCATCGGGACCTGTGCCGCGGTCGCGCGCGCCCGACTGCCCGCGATTTCGCCACGCTTTTAAACGACCATTGTTGTCGCGGAAACGCGCATTGCCGTAAACGTTTTACCGTAATAGTACGACGCATGCATTGTCGACAAAGCGACAGTGTCGTCTGAACTCCGCTCAGAATCGTCTTTTCGTTAGCGACGGTTCGTCGTCGTCTACAGACGCACGTTCGATTCCCGTCGCGTCCCGTCTTCCCGCGTCTTCCCGCCCACAACAGCGGCTGCGCCCACGTGCGAAGTGTGTCCGTTCTTTTTTCGTTCGCTTTACAGTGGAGCTTTTAACCTCGGGACACCCGACGGATTTTTTTCAAAACTCGTACCCCTGCACGTCTATGTATCCGAGCGTTCCGGCGCGGTTTTCGATATGTGCTCCGGCGTTTTCCTTTCGAAATTTACGCCCTCCCACCCCTCTCCCCGTATAGCGCCGGGCTTCGATAGTATGCGAATTGTATTTCACTAGGATTTTTTTTTTTTTAACGCCGCTCTATTATCGCGGGTAACACGTTAACGACATTATTACGGACAAAAAGTCGTGTGCGAACAATAATCGCCGCCACGCGCGTTAATCTGTAATTGCCGCGCGCGCATTTAAAAAACACCGGGTTTTTTTTTTGGTTTTTTTAACGCGTACCTATATAGGTTCCCCCGCGGTCACGCAGATTATTGAACACGAATAGTACAATCGGCCGTTTGTATGCACGCGTAACGTCGGGTTAAACCGAAAATTCCGGAAGTCCTACGCCAGATATTCGAACAAAAAACCGCGTACAATGCGCTTAGGTACACGCGCCAGCGTTGGACCGTTCGTTATAATAACGGTTTATTATTATTATTTGTTTTTTTCACGCCGCGAGAAGACAATAATTTTTTACGAGGGTACATTGTGTTACGCGCATACACCTAACGTATACGTAATAATATTATAACGTACGCGCGCGCGTCTCGTCACTGCAGCGAAACAGCGTTAACGGATCCCTCACCCGTAAACTTTTTCTATAATTTTACGCGCACCGCGAGTTTTAAAAAGTTTTTGGCTCGCGGACACGAGGGACCGGGACCGACGACCGTTTCGCACCGCGGCCCGCCGCGGCCGCGAAGGAGAAATGAAACGGTTTGTTTTTTTTTTTTTTTTTTTTTTGTTTTTTCGCAAGCGAAACACATTTCGACGACCGGCCGGCCGGTTTCGTTTCGAATCTGGTAAATTGCGATCGCGCCGCAGTCGTTTTGAATGATTTACTGTACTACGATACAACGGTCTTCCGCGTATTATTATTGTTTTCACCCGCGCGCGCCGTTAGCGCTGTGCCGGATTCCCGGAACGAACGAAAAAAAAAACGGACAAAACTCGTGTTTTGTTTTTTTTTTTTTTTTTTTTACGAAACCCGTAATACGTGTACGGGTAAGAGGGGGTGTACCCGAGGGCGGCGCCCACCATGTGGTACGGGCGGGGTGGGGGGGGGAGGGTGTGTGGGTAACGTGTCATCGTAATGGTAACGTAATTTTTTCTAGTGTCCGATCAATTTTTCCGACGAAAAAGTACCGCGGGAGAACGCATACGTATAGGTCAGCGTCCGCGCGGACGAGAACGCCGTCGCGACGTCCGCGGGTCGCGCACGGGTTCCCGCCCGGAACCGATTTGCCGAACGGCCGGGCGGCGCCGGGTACGGGCGAAACGCGACCGGCGGCAAAGCGTCGGGCGGGACGCGAGCTTTCGCCCCGGATCCGCCCGCGACGGCGACGGCGACGACGACACGACGACGGCGGCAATAACAATACGACCCCCGGAGTCGATTTACCGTCCGCCGCGCGGCGCGCGCGCGATACGCTCGCGCTCGGGGAATAAACAGCGCCGTCGCGCTATTGTCTCCGTCGCGGAGTGCATGACGCGCCGCATTATAATATTACGATAATAACGACGATAATTGTGTTGTCTCCGCTCGAGCCGTTTCGACTCCGGCCGCCGACGCGATCGTCGCGGTGTGCGCGCATTGTTTTCCCGTCCGGAGACGCCGTCGCAACGACAACAACAGCGGCAGCAGCAGCAGCGGCAGCGGCAGCGGCAACAACAACAACAACAACAACAATAATAATAATAACAATTACAATTATTATTATTGTTAGGATTATGATTGAACGGGACGGCGAGAACGCGCGAGGATGCGGCACCGTCACACACAAATCTGCCCGTTATTGTTATTGCGTTATTTGTAAACCGCGCCGCTGCGTTACCCTTCCACCGCGCCTCGCGTCCCCGTGCGTCGCGCACAATACGCGGCGTCTCGCGGCCGACGCGCCGTCGCGCCGGCCGCGGAGCGCACGGTGTACGGACACGGTCGCGCGGGCACAAAGCGGGCACGGGTTTTCCGGGGCGGCGAGCGAACCTAACGGTTTCGAGGTTAATGTCAATCGCATACTCGCGTGGCGCGCCGCGGGCGATATTTCGCGGGCGGGCAGAGCGAGCGAGTGTAAACGACTGCGGCGTTCTCAAATGGGGGGGGCGCTGGCTTTTTTGAGGTCAGACAGTGTTAAGCTATCGGGTAAAAGCCAGTGCGAATTATCGGGTTTCTCGACTTTCCGTTCCGGGGCGCCGGCCGTGAAGGAAAATCGTATTTTCGCGGAGAGGTTTACGGAAATAACGGTTTCGCGATTTCCGATCTCGTCGTTCTCTCGCGGCGATTCGGTTGAGCGGCGGTGGCGCCGTAGGACTTTTCCACAGAGTACTTTATTGGGTTTTCCAGTTGTCGCGCGTCGTTATAGTTTTTAATTTGGTTTTATTATGCGGACACAATAATTGTTCCGGCCGTGCGCCAAATGCTTGACGATTATCCACGGGATTCATAAGAAATTATGCATAGCGGTCAACAAAAAAAAAAAAAAAAAAAAGTCGAGCGTAACGTAGTTATAGTCATTTTATGAGCTTTTTTTTCAAGTCCATACGCCGACGAGAATCGTAAAAACCGCGACGTTGCGACCGAAATTCGCTCAGAATCGTGTTGCGTTCGACCGGTACGGGTATAAATTAATAAGCTCTACGTGCCCGACGTTTTTTTTTTATTTGTTTTTCGTCTTTCGGAAATGTATTTTTAATCGACGATCGGAGCCGCCGGAAAAGACAATCAAAATATTATAACAACTCGTCCGGAGATAATAATATATTATACGGGGACAGGCGCAGTGCCAAACCTTTATCCCCGCCCCCCCCCTCCCCCGGACACGAATTATAAAAATGTTCGGGGAGGATAGTATTATCGTAGTACGCGATGAATGCGACGCGACATAGCGTATAATATTTAATACGGTGAAAATCGGACGGGAAAAATATATAAAAAAAAAAAAAAAAAACAAAAAATTATAATAAACGCTCGCGATTGCTATTTCATTTCTCCCAGGGGCACGGGATCCCGGCGGTAGTCCGTCTCCGCGCCGGCGACCCGCCGCGGACGCTATCGCGGTCTGATAAACGGACACTTTTTCACATAATAACGCGGTCCCGCGGAGACAAATGACGTGGGTACCGCAATAATAATATAACGCGGCCCGGACGAGGGACGCCGCAAGAGCATGATTATTATATATGAAGCGGGTCGCGTCCGTGGGAAAAAAAATAAAAAATAAATGTGACAATTCCTTTTCCCCCGGAACTTATTATTTTATTATCTCATTTTTATCCCGTCCTCTCGTACCGCACGTTTACGTGACGTGCACGCGGTAAGTCTGCGGAATGAACACACACGCACGCACGCACGCACGCACGCGCGCGAAGGGGAGGGGGGAGGGGGAGAGAAAAAGTTAAACCGTACCTGGCCCCTTAACGCCGGCGAGTTTTCGTCGAGAATAAATCACTCCGGGGCCACCGCGGATAATGATCATTTTTTTGCAAAAGCACCGTTTTTAACGTCCGTCGCGCAGGAGGTCGAGATGAAAAATCGTATTCCTTCGAATTCAGAAGGCTGAAACGGTCGATTGTCGCGGCGGAAAAATAATCGTATCGTGCGCGATTCCGAAAAAATTAACAGCCGAATCGTAAATGTCCGACACGGTCCGAAACCACGTGCGTACGTTTATTGTCGTTGCCGGATGCAGCGACGGACCCCTGATCCACCCTGTTGCCGTCCGTCTGGCCGTGTCTAGGTGTGGCGGTGTCTGAGTCCGGGACCGTCCAGCGTGCAGTTGTCGTTCGGTGTATTTGCTTTCGAAAAGGGTCAGGCGTCGCAGGCGCGCGGCGAGACAACGGAAACAAAATTAAATAACCGAGAAAATCCGACGTGCACAGGTGAGAACGAAGCCGGCCCGACCACACAGGCGATGCACGGTCGACGACAACAATCGATGACAGTGCGGTGGTTCAGTGGTGGTTCATTGACGAATATTGGACGCGTAAGACGCGGGTGTGTTCCCGACGGGATTTTTGAAATCGCCGATGTTTTTTTTTTTTATATCGATAATCCGGGCTAAACTATTGAAAATCGGCATCGGTGTCGCGGCGAAGCACAGATCACGCATAGACCCGCGGTCGGGTTTGTATACATTTCAGTTTCCGTTTACGAGCGTACGCTCACGCTTGAATTTCGAACTCTTGCGGATTACACGGTAAAAAACCGACTTTAAGAGTCTCAAGGCGTACGCGTTTCCCGCGTACTCATCACCTTCATTGTGCACAGTACACGTGGCCCGCCCACGACGCAAACAAACTAAAATAACGCAGGACCGCCGTGCGATGACCGGAAGGACGTGCTCCCGGTCTACCCCCGGTATCCTATACCTTTTTTCATCGCATTATGAGTTTTTTTTTTCAACTCGTGGAAACCACGTTGATCGCGCGGTCAAAAAATCACCGATTATTTTATCGGAATCCGATGATTATAGCCGGAGAACATTTCGGGGTAGGAGAGTTTGAACTAATACCGTCGCTATAATTTAACAGAATACGTTTCGGTTTTTTTTTTTTTTTTAATATTTATATTATAAAAATTATAAGGTATTTATATTTCGGATGGACGGTCGGTCTTTTTTTTATAATACAGAATATTCTACTTAGCAGAATATTATTATTAGTATTTTGCGACAATTTGCCCGACCTTATGACGTACAGAAAGTGTCGATACTCATCTATATTGACAATATAGTATTGTTAAAATCGTGGGAAGAAGAATTAAAAGAAAAATCGGCTAAAATTGTTTAAAAACGTAAATGATCTATTCGGATAAAATATAAACAAAATGCACGTCATATTACGCGTTTTGACCGCGGTGGAAACTACGAGCTAGCTGCACCTGGTGACAGTTGACGTGCACTATTCGCATTTACAGAAATATTTTGACCGTTTAATCTCCTCGATATCTGAGACGATTTTATACATTTGTTACGTCCTGCGGCGTCTGTTATAGACGATTTTCGAGCGAGACCGTACACTATTATTATCTATTTATTTTGTCTATGCGTAGACAATTTTCACTCGTCCGCGCATCAAACTGTCAAACACCTCAGCAGCAGTTTATTGCACGTGCCGCACTATGACGTGTCGTGTAGCGCACTATCGTTGTGTGTAAACGGCGGCGGCGGTGACAGAAAGTGACAAGAGAAAAAAAAAATAAAAATCTTTCTCCCTCCCCCCCCCCTCTCCCTCGTTCGCTAAATCCTCTAGCCCGAGCACAGTGGTGTTGTGTACACACGTTACATTGTGATGCGTATAGCGTGTATACATACGCTCTCTTTCACTCGACCCTCGGTGAGTATAAAAATAAATATAAATATTGTCGGAGGCCGAGAGACCCGGCATGCTGTTGCACTCGTGCGACTGACCAAAGCGAGTGTTTCCCACACACACAATCTTCGAGAGTTCCCCGGCAAAAGTACCGGCGGCGGGTCAACGTTTACTTTTACGTGTCTCCGAGACGGGATCAAAAGCCTTCGACGTTTTTATTTACGACGACGACGACGACGACGCCGCGGTACCGCACTCGAGAAAATTCGATCGGCACATAATACCACTCGTAAACCTAATATAAATTATGATATATAAGGAAAACAAATCTAAATTTCGAGAGGGTTTCCGCGGGTAAATCCGGAAACGTAGTCAACGCGGGTAAATATTTACAGGAAGATTTCGAAAAAAAAAAAAACGAATCTTTTGCTTAAGGTGTTGTCCGCTGGGTATTTGTAAAGAAGGAATCGGCTGGGGCCTTTTTTTTTTTGGGACACACTCCCCGGCTGATATAGAAAAATAAAATAAAACCGAGATCCAAGCGCATCGCGTACTTGGAAACGTAACTGCAGTGTTGTGCCGACTTCGTACCTTACACGTACCGTTCCAAGGGAAATAAGTATCCTAAGTGTAAACCGAAAACCCATTAGCGGTTGAAAAACCACGACGGGTGTGAATGAAGGTGGCCGTAAGAGGCAAAAGTCTAATTTTGACGTCTTGTCGTCTACCGCGGTCCAAAGTTCGTCGGTACATTTTTTTTTTTTTTTTTACGTATATGTTTTTCTTATTGACTGGGGAGAAATGAATTTTTTTTCGAGTTTCGTATACGCACGCCAATCGCTTATAAATCGACTACATATAATATGTTCAAGCATCGAGTAGACGAACACGCGGTTATTGGCGCGCGGAAAAATGTAATCGAAGGACGTGTCCTATAAAACATCGGGATCACCGTGAAATCGTTATACCGTACCACCGTCTGTGAACGTTTTCGCGTAGGTTTTGATGCCCCCGCATTCGCGAGGATTATTCGCCGGCGTTCACAATCGCGCGCATATCGCGTATTAATAACCGTTGCCGTTCGCTTTTTGTGTGGCCTTCAATTGCGGACGATCGTTTATTTTCGTCCCGCGGTTCCGAGGATGCGATATTTCAATAATACGCGCGAGACTAATACCGGACTAACCGCGGACGTTGGTTTACGAGCGCTATCGTTTAAAGTTTCCGCGTAGAAACTCGGCCAATTTAAACTTTAAACAGTTATGTAATTAATAATAAACCGTAAGTCCGGTATTTATGGCCGTCTGTCGGGCGGACGGGCCGGTTCGGGGGGGGGGACGCGATCCCTCTGGCTTTTCCGTACCGGTTATTCGTCATACTGTATTATAGTTAACGGTTTACCGGGGGGAAACAAATGTCGATATACCGTTGAAAACTATACAATTAAAATAATCCCGTCTCCGGGATTTTCGGCCGCCACTGCGTTATGACCCGGCGGCGCGCACGTTTTATCCGGCCGTTTGACGGCCGTTATTGACGTGACACGAATTCCGTCCCGGCACTCGTACAGACCCGGGGTTACCGTCTCAAAAGAAATGCGGACAATCGACGCGGACACGCGACACTGCCCGCGTGCCAGCTCACGGTATTCGCGTACGCTTTGCGGATTATCGATAAATCAATTTCAATTACTGTCGGTACACATTCGATTCTATCGTGTAACGCATAATCGTGTGTAGTCTTGAAATATTCGTACGCGTGGCGGGCGTTCTTACGTTTTTCGGCGCGGACAAATAAACGGCTGGCTCGTTTATGGCGATACGACAATATTGTCTGCTGGTTTTCGTTGTCGCGGAGGCAACCGCGAAAAAAACGTGTTTAATCGAACGTACCGAGCGTCTCGTCACACACAGTATTGTATCGCCAACGAGAATAACATTTAATTGAACGCGCTGTCGGACGAACAAAATGGTTCTCACGTTGGAAGAAACCAACGCGATCGTTAACGAAACGATTCAAAAAGTCATCGGCGAACGTCTGTACGATGCCAAACTGGTGGCCAAATGGACCGCCGCTATATACGACGATTGTCTGACCGAGTTCACGAAGCTGGCCAAACCGCTGAAGTACGTGCTGAAGGTGTCGGTCGTACAAAGAGCCGGCGGCGGTTTCCACCAGGCTTGCGCGTGTTTTTGGGACAAAGCTACCGACGGTTTCAACGTCGTTCGATGGGAAAACGAGAGCGTTCAGGTGATCGCGACGACTTTCGCCGTAGCTATATGAAAAAAAAACCGCCCGTCTAAACGACGGCGGTTGTAGTGCGCGCGAGACCGAGAAAATATATCGATATTGATACCGTCGAAACCGTTGCACGTACTCTAAACGCCTCCCCGGGTGTGCCGCGCGAAAACTCGCGGGACGTCATTTTCGCCGTGAATTTGATACTTTTGAACTGTTCGCGTCCGCCCGGTTGAGCCGGGGGTTTCGCGGATCGGGCGAACCGGGCGGTCTTCCCGAATATTGCCTCCTGCGCGCCGAACGCGAAAAACACGTTTCGGGACGGCCGTTCGTAAAACGCCGTCCCGGGGATGCGCGTCGGACACGGCGCGATCGCTGCGGACCGGATAGGGTAAATTTCGCGTCGTCGTCGGCGACCGCGACTCCGGCCCACACAGTGCCGTTGTACAATTTAACGATAACGACAACGATATGAGTTTGGATTTTTTTTTTTTTTTTTTTTTTTTTTTTTT
>CABPRJ010000499.1:249258-270307 GCA_902439185.1 Cinara cedri
GGGGGGGGGGGGGGGTCTCTTCTCCTTGTAACCCCCTCCCCTCCCCCCCCGAAGACGACGACGACGGCGGCGGAATGATTAGGTACGAGTTTTAAATATAATTAAACTGAAAAAAAAACGTACGGTCGGTGTCGCGCGCGTTTCGACCGACCGGCTGACACAGCCGCTGGCTCGGAATATTCGAACGGATTTGATCGTTTCCGTCGGTCGGACACCGAAACTGGAAGTCTCCGGAACACCGCGCACGGTGTTCCTGTTCCGTGCGATCGTTTTCGTTTCTAACACCTACGCTGCCGACGATAGTTTCGCCGTTTCACGTACCGACGCACGTCGTGTCAATATTCTGCGTGTTGTGTGTACGCGTCGCGACAGTTATCGGGCGCGTTGTCGAGCGCGTATTCCGACGTATTTATAGAGCGAGTTGCGTTATTTTTTTTTCTCCGGCCGCTCCGAAATCCGCCCCCCCCCGGTCGGTCATAGCGCGCGTTCCGAAAACGCGGCGGCCGAATGTAATAATAATAATGTGAGACGCGTCGGAATAGTTTAGCAACCGTATGACGTCCCCGCGTGTATATTTACGCGCGCGGGAGTACAATATCATAATATAACGAACGGCAACAATATTATTTCCCGACGCAAACGTCCGAAAACGCGTAAGAGGAGGAAAAAAAAAAAAAAAAACAAAGAAGAATATCGTATCGTTTTCAGAACGTGGCGGGGGTTTGTGAGTGGGGGGAACCGACGCTCGGACGTTATAATAAAGCGCGCGCGTGCATAACGTGTGGGCATAATTTAAATAATATCATTGCACACACTTCAACACCGATACATCTGCAGTGTCTCCTCTCTCCCCCCCCCCTTTCCCGGTTCCATTACACGCGGACCGTTTCGGGTCGTATTATTATATGAATAGTTAATGACGCTGAGCGCAGATGGGGCGGACGGGACCGGGGGAGGGGGGGGAGCGCGATATTATAATTGTCTGACGTGTCTGGCCGACGTGACACGTGCGCCGAAAGAGGGGGCTGGTTATTTTTTTCGTTTCGTAAGTATTTCGCTTTATTAAAATACGTTTACCGAGCGGCGGAGGGTACGACGACGACGACGAGTAGATCGTCTGATAACGATATAATATCATCGTCGGCGACGACGGCGTGCGTGATTAAGTGGGGGTCCTTTGGCGAACCGTCGACAAATTAAAAAGGTTTTAAAAACGTTCCTAACGGAAACGTCAATATATAGTAGGTTTTGATTTACGTAGTGAAGTGGGTCTGCGCGCGGTCTGTTTTAATTTTATTTTCCCCGTTCTCCCCCTCCCCCCCCGTTTTTACAGATTCAACTCTTCCGTTTCGTGGAGGCGTACGGTTTGGTTTTTTTTATTTTTGTTGTTGTTTTTGAAAACAGGACTGCAACTTTTCGGAGGGCGCGTTTAACTTCGATTAATGAATGTATAACCGAAAATATAGGAGCTACAAACACAAGTCGAACAGATAAGTTTACAAAAAAAAAAAAAAAACCCGGTCGTATTCAAACTCTGACTAATAATCGTAAAATCATCTCTAGTGCAAGGTAAGCATTTAGGTTGAAACACGGTTTTGCGTTTCTTGATATTACATTAGAAATAGACATCTCTAAAACGTACCTGCTTAAGTAACAAATACGCGTTATTAGCAGTACCGGGGACATCGCATTAAAGTAATTTTAACAAGCAATGTGATATAATTGTTGTACGAATGTTGACAAGTGATGTTTAAAAGACGTTTTGTGGAATACATTATTGCGGCCGAAACACAGTCAACATACTTAAATGGAACATAAATTTGTGATGTTACATGTTTCAAAAGAACGTCTCAGCAACATTTCTGAGACAAATAAATGCACAGGTAATTTCTTCGGTCTTCGAGAAGTCCAATAATTTTTAAAATCCGAGTGTAACAATCCCAGTAAGAAATCTTTTTTCTATTTTTGTCTTTATACACACACACGCACGAAAAAAAAACAATACTATCGAAATTGGATCTCTACGGAGCAGGAGAGTTAATTTGAACAGCCAGTTGAGCATATTTTTTTATTTTCGTACCGCACTCGTGGACATTTTGGACTTTAAATAAGATTTTCCGGTGTAGTGTAAAAACTATAAAAACCGACCGTTATCGTTCGAAAAAAAAAAAAAATAAAAAAAATGACTACGTCCTTGTTACATAAACAACCGTCACCCACCGTCGTAACATTATTACTTATACATCCCCTGCAGTATATACGTGCCGTACACTTCATTTGCATATCATAAGTAAGCAAGTATAATTTTATACCGACCCGACCCCTCGAGATGTTAACATCGATTTCCTCGAGTCAAAAATCGTTTCCTCGTCGCGGGCGTGGAGCGGCATTTCCAGACGCGGCCGAAAAGTTTTCGCGTAACAAATGTGCCGTGGCGTACACCATACACACACGTTTTGAATGTTTTTAATATTGTTTTTTTATTTTTATATTTTTCTTCTTCAAAACTTCATTAGAACGTCGCGTCGCAGCCGCAGCCATAATCCACAGCTGCCGCCGCCGCCGTCGTCGACGCCGTTGTTTTTTTGTTCTTAAATCTTTTACCACATGTTTTCCAGAAGTTTCTCGTGCCCGGCGCGTCGTCGTCGTCGCTTTTTCGACTGCTCGCGTAGAAAGAGACGAACAGAAAAACGACGGCATATCGAAATGCGTTTAAACATACGCGGCTGGGGAGGGCACGGGCGCATGAGGCAGTTAGGCAATTTTCCCGTCGAGTTTATAATTGCAAAACCGAGAGCGGAAAAATATCGCCGGACGCGGACGAGAAAATCCGTTTGTTCGGGGTAAATCCAAATTACTATCACAAAACAGATAGCGGCTCTGCAAAAGTCAGCTAGTATTCATGCAGTCGCGATACTTTATAATAAACTATATATATATTATACGAATTTGAAAGCCGGCCGAAAGCTTTTAAGACGGATGAGTAAACGACTGTAATAAGTGTTATCGGACGTTTCTCATCTGTAAGAGAATTATTTACGGGCCAAAGGAAAACGAATGGAGACTTGCGGACGGGACATCGAGATACAAGATCGAATCGGGATTCGAAAACACTGCAGCGTATAGTTTCGAATAGAGGCGATATCTCATTATTATTGGGAATAGTTCAATAGAAAAAGCGAATGTCGATAAAAATCTTCAAATGTTCGGAGTCGAGGGGTGTATAGATATCTGTAGGAACGGCAACGGGCCTGCGAATGAAGCGTTTGTGGATGCCGAAAAACGAGACGAGAAAAAAAAAAAAAACAATTATCGCCGCGGTCGGACATCATTTGTGCGATCGATCTGTATATATATACGCACTCGGGAAAACGCTGAAAAGGCCGTCCGGGCCGATCATTTGAGACGTTAAATGGACCTGTGGACAAAGCTTGTTCCGAACCGCGATCGCGTATATACCTAGTCGGGCGTGTGTTGTCCACGGGACGAACGCGAGGAGGAGATTGAAAGCGTGATATCTGCGCAACAGGGACTGGGCGAGGAGCGATTGAACGGATTGACTGACGCTGTTAAACGCGACTCGCGGAGAGGTCATTGAACGGAATCGTTAAACAAATTGTACGCGTTTATTACAGTAATAAATGTGTATGTTTATGAACGTTTTACATCATCCCCCCGCCTCCCAGAAATACGCGTCACAACCGAGAGGGGGCCGAACAGAGCGGGGCATAGAGAGTTTTCAAGATAGAGAGAGAGAGAGGAGAGAGAGAGAGAGAGAAGAGGCCGGTGTTGAAAACGTAAAACGCGAGCATCATCTGCGGGAAAACTCGAGGGGCAAAGCCCGCGCGGCTATTGGAAATCCGCCCGGAAAATAACGGCGGCGTGGGAGTGTAAAAGGACATTAACACGTTCCCGGCCGTTTCATAACGACTGTTACCCGGCCGTAAGTGTACGTTTGTGCGAGAGGGGCCGGCCGAACCTGCAGCAGCTGCCGGTGTCGATATTATTATAACAACAACAATAATATCCGTTCCCGCGGTCAATTATGCAATAGACACACTGTATTATACAATACGGTGACGACGACATAACATTTTTATTTTTTTTTAACTTCCACAACAATACGAGCGCGCGACGACGCGACCAGAGGGTATGTATAATACGATAAACCGTAAAATCGAAAGGAAAAAAAAACCCCCGTAAACGCGCGGAGATTTACATTCGCGGACGGGTACACTGTCCGTTAGCGACGCGTCCGTTGGCGAAACTGCAAACGCAAAGCCGGGGGAAGTCAATGCACATACTACATCAATATATATGTATATCAGAACGGTTAAAAATCGAGTTGTAACTTGAATTTTTCGCCGGTAGATTTAACCTTTGTCTATAATCAAAAAAAAAAAAACCTCGTCGTGATGTTAAAATTTAATTTATTTCGAAAAAATTGTTTTACGAAAAACCGTGACGCGATGTGACGTATTTGCTTATTTGATAACGGATTTTTACGCACTTAAAATCCACAAAAAAAGCACTTAAAAATGTTTACAAAATCAAAAATGGGGTTTTAACGTCCCCCTCCTCTAACGGTTCTAACACTATTAAATAAAATGTTCCTACACTGAAACGTATAACTAACGCCGAGTAGTTTTCTTTTATAACACGTACAAAATTTATTTGAAAAAAATTACTCTGTAATAATCATTTTTTGGAGTGTTAAAATATATATGTTTACTCAGAGGGGGGGGGCGACATTAAAACCCCTCGACCGTTATAATGAATTCGTTTTCTGATAATATCATGACTCTAAAGTTATTACATATTTTCCTGGCGATTGGCGAACTTAACTTATACGCAGTTACTCAAATGCATTTATATTTTGAAATGTGTGAATTTCGACGGTATTATAATATAATGAATGGCCGTTGGAGAGTACGAAGCGTTATTTGAATTATTAACAAAACAACAAAATACACCTAAAATAAGTTACAATTAAATATTATTTACGATGGGGCATTGTGTGTAACGCCCGGCATTAAATAATACGACCGGGCGCTGTAGAAAATGGCCGAATTGTTTGCCGGTAACATGTAAATTAATTTAACTATCGGGAAATCGGAGTACAGATCTACCCGCGTTCAGATCGACGCTCTGTTGCAGTGTCGCGATCCTCGGAATGAGTAAATAGGTGTAATCGATATGCCTACATAACAACGCTTTGTTCAGCATTCCCCGTTATCTATTTCGTTTTTTATGAACACGACGCGCGAGACGGTCAAATACGTTAACTAGGAGGTCTGACCCGTCTAACGAACATATTATTTACCGATATGCTCGTTCTGCTCTCTGTTGACCCGCTGTACGAACACGATAAACCGGACCGACATAACCAATAAACAAAAAATTGGGGGGTGGGAGAGAGGGGGACACGTATCCTCTCCCCCCCCTCCTGGAACTGGTCACCGCTCTTCAGAGGAGGTTGAATAAAGTCACCGGTCTGCGATGTCCAGACGTCACCGTCAATTACGGTCTATATGTATACAATATTTTGAAATTGACTTAATAACTTACATAGTCATAAAATCAACTATTCTCAACAGTTGACTTAATAACTTACATAGTCATAAAATCAACTATTCTCAACAGTTTGATGGGTCTAGTCACTACGCCTTAGGCGTTATCGTTGTCGCAGATAAGACGGACGGATAATCGCGGACGGGCGAACGCGTACGCATGGTTGTTGATAATTTACGATACGCGATTTTATGTTCCGTTCGCGCGCCGGCCGTAATGTTTCGCCGGCGACTCTTGGGTTTGTTAAGTTTATTTTTGGTCACCTTCCCCCGGAAAAACGCGCTGGAAAAACAAAAATAAATAGGCCGCCATGCCTGCGCGCTGTTTCCGGACGAAATGTTACATTGTATTATATGAGAACGGAGGATATTGCGATACGCGACCGGTCGGAAAACGATTCAGAACAGAGCGCGGTTTTTGCCGTCGTGCTTGGCACAGTCGTCCCCCGGCGGTCAACGGAACCGTACGTTTTATTGAGCCGTGTATTTATTTTTAAAATAAAACGGTTCGAATTGCCCGGCTTTATCCTAATCGCGTTCGAAGGCGTACATAAGGAAGAGCTTTTATACACGAATATACTGCGGGTGCTAAAACGTTCGGGCGGTGGGATTTTCCGGAAGATTTCCAGTGCGATCGGCTACAACCGGGCGATATTATTTCTCGTCCGGAGAATCGTTTCGATGACCCAATGCATTTCACAGACGTTCAGCGCCGAGCGTTTTCGACACGATCACTTTATTAAAATAATAAAATAATAATAATAATTAAAATAATTTTGTTTTCGTTGGGCAATTCGACGAGACCGCGTTCGTCGGGGCCGTTTTTCCGAAATATCGGTTTAAAGTTGTAGCCGGCCGCGCGACGGGCGCCCCGCCGTGCACTTTGGCGTTATTGACAATATCATCGCGCGGTCTGTCGGTACGGGCGTGCCGTAATTTTCGCGTTTTCACCGGGGGGGGGGGGGTCGGCCCGCGGGCAAACGCCGTTTGAGGGCGCCGATCAATCGCGTTCCGCGTGCACAACGTGCGTCGCATACCGCGATACCGGCGAAACCCGATTGCGACGGTCCGGTAACGGAACCGCCGAAATGCCGGCCAGAAGAAAACTTTTCGTAATGGATAACGAGACGACGACGACGACGGCGATAGGAGAGACCGACAAAATTGTTATTATCGCTGTTGCGATTGTTATTATTGTTGTTGTTGCGCGCACGCCGCCCGACGGAAAATTGATGACGGATTTACACGCCGGAAAGGCGCGGCGCGATTTTTACGATTAGATCCGTCGACGGACGCGAACGGCCGGAAATTTCATATAAACCCGTCCGCCGGGCGGCGGCGTTGGTTTACCGACCGAACGCTGTAGCGACGGCGCGCATAAGCCCTCCCCTCCCCTCTCCGACGACGACTGCGCTAATCATCATGAATATCGCAATAACGCGACGCGGGCGAAAAAAATAATTGTCTTATCGTTATTTCCGCGTATGTTGCCGCGCCGTGGAGACAGTTCGCCGCGTCCCCGTCGGTACGTTACGACGCCATTAAATTATCGCGCACGGCGTTGATGTTGTGTCCGCCGCGCGAAAACCGACGAAATCCGAGTACAAAATATCGGTACGGGGACAGGGGTTGAAATTCGAAACCCCCGTCGGAGGGCGCTACACCGCTGTGCGTAAAGAAAAAATAATGTTCTCTCCCCCTTCCCCCGCCGGTTTAATTCGGCGGGCGTGTGTATTGGGGGTGTTCGGTAGCTACCCGGAAAAAACGTCGTCCCCCTCCTGCGGCGACGACACGGTGAGAAGATAACGCCTACGAGTCTACGAGTTCCCGATCGCCGAATCGTTTCCGGGGTAGACTGCGCGATTCGCATAGTAAAAACATAACAGTAATTACCAATTACAATTTCCTCGCCGTTTTACACGGTCGTTTTATGGCTGTCTAGAAAACCGACTGGAAATCCGTACTCGAAACGGTTGCAATCATTGCGACAAAAAAAAAAAAAAAGGGGGGGGGGGGAGAATCCAAACCGAAAATCTAGACAACGGTTTGACGGATTTCAAATCTCGAAAACGGATGTTAATCGATTAACGAATTCACGAGGTTTTGACGATATATTATTTATTTAAGGGTACCGACCAGTTCTACGGTGTCACGTGATTTTTACCGAAAACCGCGCTCATTAGTAACCATCATCCGATGAAATTCGTATTGAAATTCGAGCCGACTATATTACCGCTTCGATTCGCCTTAAAAAAAAAAACTCTAGTCCCCGAGTTCGAGCTCGTTCGGTCCAAAGGGAATTGTCGAAAGTATCAAATATAGCGGGGAAAATACGCGTGTATAATACCCACATAACAAACACAATGTATAGTCCTATATTTTCGGAAAAAAATTCGACAAACAGCAAACAGCCTACACGCGCAATGTGCACACTCGACGTTACGGTCCCCGCGGTTAGCGTCCCCTGCGTCTCGGGAAACGTACCTATGGGAAAAATCGCGCGTCTATAGAACGGGGTTCTCCCGCGGACGGGATCCGCGTGTCCGGCGATTCCGCGCCCGCACTAAACTTCTCCCGCCCTCCTACCGTTATAGAAATTCTTCTTTATTTTCGCCTTTATGTCCGCGTACCTTCGCACGATCCCCTACACCCGTATACACTCACCACCTGCAGCTGCACGTCTCCCCGTTTCTTCGTCTGCGCATCAGTCCCCAAACGGTACAAATACGCACTCACGTCTGCCCCCGCGCGATGGCCATTTTTCCTCCGATTCTACGGTTCTTCCCCCCCCCTCCCGGGCATCCGCGTCTATATCGTCGCCGTGCGTTACACATTATATTGCACCAGCTCCGGGAACGCAAACCCCGCAGCTGGTTACTTTTCATATTTTCCGCTACGCATTCGATCACGTTGAGGGGACAAACGAGCGGATTTTTCTGTTTAGAAAAAAAATGAAAACCATGACGATATGGGTGCGCGTGCGTGTGTACGACGGCGTCGTCGTGACCTTTTCGAAATGTCCGCGAACCGATCGTTTATTATAAATGCGATCGCATTAACGGAACAAACGACGACCGCAGTTGTAGTGTTGTTATGTCTACCGCGTTTATGTTATTATTATTATTATTATTATCATCGACCCCGGCCATGCGCCCACGCCGGGTCTCGGTGTTCGTACCCCTAAGGCCGTCGTCGTCGTAATCCCGTCTAGTCCGCGTCTATTATACTGCTTTACGATAGTGTATAATAATAATCCGAAGTAATAGCGCGGCGGCGGCGGCGGCGGAGGTACCCGTTCGATTTTCAGTCGACCGTCGAACGGTTCAGACATTGCGTACACATACGTATTGTATACGGATACCGCGGCTATAACCGAGAGCTTTCGGTCGAATTGAAAGTAAAAAAAAAAAAAAAAATAATAAAAAACAACCATTGAAAACCCTTCGGGATGTCTTGCGCGCCCGTCATCGAGTGTTGCGATGTCGTGAACGTCGTGCTGCGGTCCTGCCCGTCCGCGACGTCGACGCATTACGACGCGGCCGCCGTCCGCCACAGGATACGGGGACGACCGACAATAACAATTAACGATCAATTGACGGCGGATGTTTCACACGCCGCCCCTGTGCGTACGATCGAATTAGATTTCCTAAACGCGCTTGATACTACGGCGGCGGGCCGTTTCGTAATAAAGAAAAAATTACGCGCATTACGGCGGTACGCCGCACGAAACGACGGATCGGATTGTCCGTTTAAAAAAAAAAAAAACCGATTAGGCCGATCCGGTCGCCGTTCGAGGGAACGAGTGCATTAGCGACAACGCGGGCCGACACGGGCTCGGGGGAAAAATCGAGGACTCGTAGTTGACGATCTAATCCGAACGGAACGAAACGGAACTTCGTAAACGTCACCGTGCGGTACGCGAATACTCTGCGAAACGAACGGGCCGGACAAACTGTCGAAACCGATAAGCGAACGGTATCGATTGTATCGTTAATTACGTTCTGTTGTAGTACGTCTTCGTCGAAAAAACGCGTTTGAATCACGGCGGGTACGCACGCTCGCGGCCGTGAATCGCGTGACAGCCGTACGCGAACGTGTCGTTTGGAGTTAACGGCAAATCACTGCGCGACAATTATTACCGCCGTCCACGACGACACCGGGTCGGTCGATGCACGGCGCGGTCGTGCAAAACTTTTCTACCGGAAATCTCGCTGCGACGCGTCGAGTGTAGCGCATGTTCCGAAACGTGATTTAGCGAAGTCGTTTTTTGATTTTTCACACGGTTTTCACGATATCCGGCCTGACCCGGAAAAAATGTCGGAAACGTACGAAAATGTACGAAATACAGGTGTTAGTAAAAAAAAAAAATATATTTACATATATATATATATTATCGCCTTTTTACCAGCAATTCCGCTCCGATGTCAATCGGACAGCACTTTTTCCGAAACGTACTTTAGTGAGGTCGTTGTTCGATTTTCCCGGGGGTATTCTCGGCAAATGTGAAAAACCGGGGAAAAACACGGGAAAGCCGAATGGGAAAAACGATGACGCAACATTATTAAACAAAACATCGTCAAAGAAAATATGACACGACGCCCGTTTAATTAGTCTACCACAATGCGACAAATGTGGTTGTTGTCGGTGCATCGTTATCAACTGAACCGCGTTCAGAATTGTTTTTGTCGTCAGCGATGGTTTGCCGTTGCTTACGGATACGCGTTCAATTCAATCTAGTGCAATGGCTGCACCCGTCCCCGTTGCCTTTCAGGAATATCGGCAGTGTTTACATGTCGGTAGTGGTGGGAAAATATAATCGCCGCGGCGCCGATGAATTTTTCCGTTCGGCATTTACCGCGTTGAATAAATTCACGTCTCGGCTTTACTACTGCCGTACACACACGAGGCGTAGCCGCGCGCTTGTACGGTCTCGACCAGGCAAAACGGTAGGCACGTAACGTCGAGACTCGTACGATCGCGTAACGGGTTTTTTATTTTTTTTAATTTTTTTTTATTGCCCGTCCGTTCAAGTGACAAAACGTTACGCCGATAAATTTCCGTTTTTTTTTTTTTTTTATGTGTACCCGACGCCCGCGTTTAACGAATTTACGCGTTTCCCCCGACTGCGCGCATACGCACGTTACACGTACGCATTGTACTCGCGGCTCGTTATTGAATTGCGCGCGCACCGCGACGGATCGGAATCTAAAATTATCACGCGCGCGAATTCCGCGACGCCGACAATTTAGTCGGTTTTTTTCTCCCCGCCGCCGCCGGACGAAATCTCGCACATGACGTTATAGCACCGAGCGCGCGCGCCATTGAAGGGTTTGACTTTCGACCTGACGGTCTTACGAACGAATTTCGAGAATTTGAACTATTTTCGAAACTAACGTGTTCGGTTATGTATTATGTATCGCTGTTTGTTTTGCACGGAACATTACAAAATAGGCGCGAGAACGTTCGGTTCTCTGTAGCGACGGACCTCTGTAATTACTCACGGGCGTTTTTTCGATTCTTGGCGAAGTGTTGTCGGTTTCACTGTGCGACTATAAAAAAAATTGTCTGCCTGGAACTTTGCTCCGAACGAAAAGTTGCGAATGTGAATATTTCCGCGACACTTTTGAATAAGTCGTGGCGACCGGGAGGTCGTTGATTTCCTCGGTAAATAACCGTCATACGTTGTTGGTTTCTGTGCAATATCGGTTCGAGGGGAAAAACACGGCCGATGCTCGGAATCGTATTTTTCGGCAAATTTAGACAGATCGCAAACTGAATATCATAACGTACGCTTTATAATACGCGTTTTCATAACTCGTCTCCCTTCCGTTGAAAAAAAAAAAAAAAAACAACACACAGCGTTTTCTTTTTTTTTTACCATAATAATTATTTATTTTCACAAAGAGACGGTCGCGGCTCGTTATAACGCTGCTCGCCGGGAACCGCGCGAAATCAAAAAGGCCCGCGGCCGGTCGAGGGCGTTCGACGACGTTTTCTTATGGCCGCTGCGCAAAAAAACGTACGCATCACAGACACGCACACACAACGCCGAAGGTTGGTGGGGAGGGGGCGGAGGAAAACGGGGTTCTATTGAAAGCCGAGTGTTTGCTTGCGTGTGTGTGTGTGTGTAAATGGGTTTCCGGTCCGACGACGGCGGCTGCGGACGCGAAATCCGAGCGAAAAGGTTTTCTTATTGATGTCTCTAAACACACGTATTATTATTATTACTATACGCGCGACCGACGGGCCGTGCGAAAACGCATCGGAAAAATCACTGCCGGCGACGCCGTCGAAAGCCACTCGTCGTCGGACACCGCGGCCGCCTTTGGGAAGAGGTCGCGCGACTGAGGGGACGGAAATAATAATAATAACGCGTTCAGCGGTTTCTTATTATTTTTTTTTTTTTCCCACCTAAATGTACGGGTCCTCGGCGCCGACCGACGGAACGCGAATGACGCGGCCGCGGACCGGCGGCGGCGGGACGTATCGAACCGCTAGCGGGGACCGCGACGGCGGTCGCGTGCGGCACCGCCACATCAAACGGATTGTTGTGCCCGCGGCAAAGGTCCGCCAAAGGGGAGATCGGCCTGTGATCCGGTGATCCGCGTGTTTCGCGTATACGCGTACATATACCCGTACGGTTCGCGAGCACCAAACCGAGCGAAAATGCCGGGTGCCCGGACGGGACGGCGCGTACGAACGGCGGCGGCGGCGAGGACTTTGCGGCGCGGACGACAAAAGATTCCCCTACACGTTATAACGTGTAATACGTTTTTACGACCGCGAAACCCCCCGGAACACGTACGACCCGAACTTTTAAATTAAAATCTCCCGGATTCGCGTACGTACTGTTATTATGTGCCGCAGGTACGTATAGAACGCGCACGAAATCGTATCGGCGGGTGTGTACACAATCGCTGCGGCGGGCACGGGCGGGCACGCAGCATAATGCATTATACGAAATTCGAGGGGAACGCGATTGAATGCGACAGTCGAGTGAGACGATTCGGTTTTGATATGCTGAAAAGTGTGTTTTATTGGCCGGACGGCGGTGACGTCTCGTCCTCACCAGAGAAAGGCCGCTATGTCTCGTTCGCGTTCGAAAGGCTGCAACGGCGCAAGGACTCTAGCCGCGGTGCGTGCGACGTGGGTAACCGTGTCGGTACGGAGATTCGGGGCCGTGTCGGGAGTTACACGGAGACGAAGAAAACGATATTGCCCGTTTCGGGCGAGAGAGTAATCGATTTCGGTGTCTCGTGTATAGGTGTTACGTATAGGTGCGATTATAGTATTTATTTTTTATTTTTTTATTATTATTTTGTACAATACATATTCCGTCAATTTATGCCGGTACGGTTTTTCCGTTGGAGAAAATAATTTACAATTTGCACGGCTGTGTGCGGAGCGGCACGGACGAGATTAAATATTATAAATTCATAAAAAAAATTTAAAAAAAAAAAAAAAAACCTCGTGAAACCGTTTCGTATATTCCGACACCGCGTTTAAACCTACACTATTTTACAAGATCAGACGGTTTTCGAATCGCTTGCAATTCTCGCGACGCTTATTTTTAATATCGCACGCGCGCGCGTGTGTGCGCGTGTGTTTGTGTGTGTGTGTGTGCGCGCGCGTGCATATAAAATGTACAACAATACGATGACGCACGGTGCTAAAAAATGCGTTGCGCTTTTTCGTTTTTGCCCACGCACACACGTTAAACCGAATAACGGGCGACGTCGGGAAAAAAGCGAAAAAACAAAAACCGGAGCTGGAGGAGGGGTGAGTAAACACACAATAATTTCTAGAAAAAAAAAAAAAGAAGAATAAAGCAGGGGAATAATGGGGGCCGGCGGGGGGAAACCGAGTGAAAAATATTACAATAACACACGCACATGTATATGTATGTATATTACTGCAAAAGCGGCGGCGGTCTGCGAAACGGAGTACGGTGTAGAGCGGTAAGAACGGCTGCAGCAGTGCTGTGTGTTTGTGTGTATTTATTATACGTGCATTATATACGTATATGGAAAAAGGCGAACATAAATTATTGTACGAGGCGAAGTCGAATGGGAATTACGAAAAGTTATATACCGGGTGTGCGGAGAAAACAGGCGGGCGGCGGGTAGCGGCAGGGGGCGGGGAGGAGGTCTTCGCGTGAGAACCGCTGCCGCACATTTTCTCCTCCGCGGATAAGTTTAGACGATGATGACGGTTTAATACGGGCGCGCGCGATGTACGCCTCGCATAAATCAAAACGATAAAATATTATTATTATTATTATTATTATTATGTAAAAGTCGTGCAGCCAAGGCCGTGGCGGCGTGAACGCGCGTACAAAAATATAAAATGTCGAAAAAAAAAAAAATAATAATAACACCGACGCTATCCCGTTGTTGTAATATAGAATTACCTACTCTATACAGGACGCGGGATTGACAAAATCGAAATAAGTCCACGGCGAATTAAATCCCGAAAAGTTTCCCCGACAAAAAGAAAAAACGAACGCTACAAAAATTACGCGAAAAGGCCGAAAATTCCGTTTAAAATCTACCGCTTTTTTTTTTTACGGCTTAAACAGTCTTCTATAAAAACAGGTTCGGCCGTATATCCGCGGCCCCGGATTTATTATCGTGCATCTATGAATTAGTACCTAGTGCTGCCACTACCATAAGTGACACCAGATGGTTTTTATCGTGCAATTTACATAAACTGCGTACGCTCGCTGAAAGCTCCGCAGGATATACCAGCCGGCCGGAAGGTTTTGGGAATAACATTATAATGTCTTTTAAGACCCGTCCACCGCCGTAAGAAATCACTTAATGGTGATGGTCGTCGACCATTCGGAATCGTTCCGAGACGGGGCACTATACCGAATTGTTTCTCCCGGTCGAAAAAAAAACAAAAAAAAATTCAAATCGATCAGGTTTCCCGTACGTAAAAATAGGTTTGAATAATGCGTTTTATCGCGTTTTATTTATCACGGGGATCGTTTAGGTCGTCCTTGTTTCGCCGAAACCCTACAGTAAACCGCTGTTAACCAATCAGAATCCTGTTTGAAAATATAATTGTCCGCAAACCCGAACCCTACGGTTTTGTCCAGCTCTCCGGTCTAAATATTACTTTTTTTTTTTTTTTCAATAACCCCCGACGCCTTGAGTACGGATTTCCAAATCCAAATCCATTTCGTACGCACACGTGCAAATTACCCGGGAACGAGTGATAATACGACGACGGTGTCTATACCGGTTTATTTTCGCACGAAAAAAATTGAAATCACCACGCGAAAAACCTCCGGAAAATCCTCTAAAACTGTAGTCGCGGTAATATCGATACAAATCGCTACGCAAAACATTTGCCGCTCGTATCGCGTACGCACGTTTCGCTTAAAAAAAAAAAAAAATGATTAAAACGGCCGGGTCCGTTAAAACGCGTAGACAGTTTTACATTCGGAATTGTACACTCCATAATATAGTTAGATCCGACGCGGCGTCTCCTCTCCCGAGTCAATAACACAATAATGTTGACAATGTTTACATAATCATAATATAATAAGTATATTATAATATCGGAAGAGTTCGCCACGTGCAACAAGCGGTTTTGCTTTTCTTTTAGATTCTGAGTGTAGCGAAGACGCTTACGGTTTTACAAAGATGTTTACTTTTTTTTTTTTCCAGTAGACAACTTTTCTATCAGCAATTTCGCACGGATTTCACGATTTTTTTAAAAGGAAATTTGCCTGGAGACGTACTTTAGGGTGGTCATTTTTCGATTGTCCCAAGAGTTTTCCCAGTAAATGTGAAAAACCGAGAAAAAACACGGGAAAATCGGTATAACATTGAACAAATATTATCAAAGCAAATATATAAAGCCTATTTAATTATTTTACTATAATATGACATATTCACCATTGAAAAAACATCACTATCAGCTGAACTCCGCTCAGAATCGTGTTTTCGTTAGCAATAGCTTATCGTAGCTTACGGGTATACTTTCAATTACATATAAAAGTGACTGCACCCGTCTCCATTATCACGTCTCATATCGTAGGACGTCTTATGTTTTGGATAGTTTTTGTAATTTAGATTAGCTTTTATTCTATTGTTCTTTCCGAGCATAATACAATATCTGTACGGGAAACATTGCCGGCTTTTGCGGTCGTGTGTACGGAAATCTCCCACTAAATAATATGCATTCGAATATAGGTACGTTATCTTCCTCAACTGTCGTGTTCGGCCCGTGGCGCCTTTACGCGCAATATTTACCAAGTCCGACAATTCGTCTCTCCTGATATTTTCATTTTTTCAATAAGTTGTTGCCGGTAAAAACACTAAGTCAAATTTAAAAAAAAGCCAAAGTTGCAATAGTTTTCGAATCTGTCTCGCTACCGCGTCTAATCGTACGCGAATTTACTATTGGGTACGAATCGTCCGCGTTTCTAAAGTCTATCCGAAACGAGAATGTACATATTTTATTTCGGCGTCATCGAACCGTAGTTGTTATCAAATGTAATATGTATACATAAAAATGTACAACGAACGGAAAGGAACAGAAAAAACACCGTGGTGTTGTCGTCCGACCTTAGGAGTCCGCGCGCAGTCTGCAGTACACTGTCGACCCACTGCGACTATTTTATATCGAATTTCATAATTTATCGCGGTCGTACGCGACGATGGAAGTATCGAATGTCGAACGTCGAGTAGAAAAAAAAAAAAAAAATTAAATTAACAGCAGGTGGAACCGATCGCTCTCCGCTCCAATAACGATAATATTTATAACGTAACGAGTGAACGAAATATCAATATCGACGTCCGTATGCCGAGCCAAAATGAAAAGTTCAACATCTATTCTAAACGCACCAATTGCGTCCGTCCGAAATGCTACGAGATGAAATAAAATTGATAAAAGAACAACAAAAAAAAAAAAAAAACAACGATGTTACTGCTCCCGGATATTACACTGTTGTGGGTGATTATTCGTATAGATAAGATACACACTGGGCATTTTAGTTTCAGTGTGTACACCGGATAAATTGAAAAAAAAACTATTCTAAGCGAAGCAATAGTATGTATTATTGTTTCCCCATTTCCTATAACAGCAGTCCATGAAACCGAAAGAAAATGTCCGTTTTTCCGGAAGAAAAATAAACAAAATCGAAAAATGACCGACCCGAATCTGCACAGTGCGGATCGAAAATGCCCAAAAGAGTGTTTCTATATGAAGTTTTTTGATCAGAACGATATTTCCGGGAGAAATGCCGTCGACAGACGGGACAAAAAATAGTAAAACCCAGGTTTTCCTGATACGTTTCTCGCCGCCGCGTTCAGAATGTACATCACTGCGCGTTATTGTGAAACTTCGGCGCCAGAAATCTATAAAATTGAACTTTTACCCGGGACGAACATCGTCCACAACGCGGACTTATCCGGACGGAAACTCGGAAAATTTAAGGCGATAAAAATAATGAATTGCGCGACTATTACGCGTGTTTTCCGCCAGATAAAACTCGAGTTTATTGGATCTCGGTATACTTAATGGAAATAAAAATAATAAAAAACTAAAAACACCGTCGCTATGCCGCGACGTCGGAAGTTGTTAAACAGTAAAATATTTATGTCGGAAGAATATCACTGTAAAATCGCACTTGTCGTTTCGCTGCAGTCGCGCACTGAAACGGTGCAACTATAATAAACTCTTGCGGCGTGAAAATGCATTCTCGGAATTTCGTCGCTTTGTCTCGGACATTTATAAACGAAAATATAGAACGAACACGTCAACGGTGTCGCGAAAACTCCGCCACACTGACAGATTTACGATTGTGAAGTTTATAACTGTACTCCCGCGGCGTTCAGACAAATATTAACTTGTTTAACACGATGAATAGATAATAATAATATTCGCACATCTCCTATGCACAATATGCGTTTGCACTAGCTGCACACACAATGCGTATTATCGTAATAACATGATTTATAAAATGGATGAAAAATAAAATCTTTCTCACGTTGCACAGGCGATGTCGTACGGATTGCGGGAACGAATTGTTTTTTTGTAGTTTTAGTTTCTGAGTGTAGCGAAGAAAATATTGGTTTTACTAAAATGTTGATTTTTTTTTTTTTTTATACCGCGTACGAAAAGTTCTACCAGAAATCCTGTTCCAATCTATACGTGCAGCACCATTTCTAAAAGGGAACGTGGTCCGGATGGTACTTTTAACGGGCCGTTTTTCGATTTTCCACGCGGTTTTCATAGTATCTGAGAGTACCCGGGTAAAACGTAAGAAAAACTGGAAGTTTACGAATTGATTCGCCTGGTCATTATTCGGATAAAACCCATTGGGCTGCGCGTAAACGTTCGAAAAATTGATATAAGTTTACCGTATGAAAATATCGAAAATATTTATAAAAAAAACTCGATGTTTTGAGCGCTACGAAAATAGTTATCAATTTATCGTTGTTATAACTCATAAACTGTAAATATGATATCGGTTATAAAACGCATCAGAATTTCTAGAGAAATATTTTCCATTCAAATTTATGTTCAAAAGAGCGGTTCTTTTTTATTTGTGTTCTCGTTTGAAAAACAAAAATATGGACTTATTTCGGGTATATGGGGTAATGGTAAAAAATTTAAAATGGTTTTAAAATAAAGCTTAAACGATTCTACAATGGTTAAAAAAAAATAAATCAAATTCACCTAAAACCTTTGTGATAATTGTTTGGTTCACGATAAAAAAAATAATCACTGCGCATGTTCCGATTTATAGGAATGCGCCGCTATTTCGGCCCCCGCGTAAATTACCGAAACGTTGACCCAAGTTCCGTCGTAAAAAACTCTGCCAAAAAAAAATTGCGTCGCAGTCCGTCGACGTCGTTTCGCGTGTGGTTATTTCCCGATTTACACGGATAAAACCCGTACGGCTCAATAACACTAACAAGCGTTACAAACGAACAAAACTGTATTTTAAATCAATTACGTGACCAATCTGGTGATTTTCATTTAGTTCAATTCAATCGGTTTCGAGTTTGTCAAAACTAATAGATCGTCAGCATATCTTTTTTCGCTACCGATGATACGTTACCGTTGCTTAATATGTATACAGAATAACAAACAAAATAAAATAAATAAATATATAAATAAAAAAAATGTGTTTACATATATATGTGTGAAAAATAAAAATAAATAAATTAATTAATCAACGCGTGTCGCCTGGTGTGTTATGATAAGCGTGCTGTACGACCGGTTTCGAGTTGAAAATTCACCGTCAGATATATTCAGGGACTTTTTTTTTTTTTTTAGAAAAAAACCACGAGTTTTGATATGATTACGGACTTAAAAGTACCGAATACGCGAAATAACATTTATACATTAATTCGGTACTAGAAGAATTGCACACGCACAACGACATAATAAAAACCAATTTCAATAGCGTTTTAAACGTTCAAACCGATTTTATAAAATAATATCTTACGTCAATACATTTTTGATAGTAAATAACAACCAAATAGTTTATATTTCTCAACGCATCCGTGTCTAATAATTAATAAATAACTTTCAATGATATCCACTGTTAAAACAAATCATTTCTATGATTTATGTAAAACGACCGATTTGTGTAATTTTGTTGTTTTTTAATTTTTTTTTTTTTCTACGTATTCCTCCATTTAATCTTTTACACCCGGTCGCGTTTTGCATTTCGACCGCGGTGTACCCGACGGCGAACTTCCAACTCGAAACCGGTCGTACAACACGCATTGATTCATTTATTTGTTTTATTTTTTATTCATATATATATATACACATTTTTTATTTATACATCAATTGATTTTATTCATTTACGAGTGTTGACCAATTTTGGTAATTTCGCTTTTACTCTGTTGTTTTATTACGGATTACGTACCCGAAATGATTTCTAATCATTTCCGACCCGTCCGTCAGCATCATTCGTACGTACCGCAGATACGCGAGGAGCGCGACGGACTTTATTATTATTTTTTTGTCGGGTTTTTTTTTTTTTCACCCGACCAAGAATATGTACGGCACACACGACGGACGCGGGCCCTTGCCGCCGCGAGTGATTTACCGCATTAGGATCGACAGTACGCGGCGCCTAGTGTCCAGTTACGCCCCGACGCGAGTGATGTCTCGTTCGGGAACCGACGACGCCCTGCGCAGTACGGGCGCCCGATGCGAGGACGGACATGAAACCGGCGGGCTGAGATAATAATATTTATCCGTGCGATAAGAAAATAGGATTGCGCGCGGGTTCAACCGGGTAGTCGCGAGATCGCCGAGTCCGTCCGTTTAAACGAGACGTTTTAACGGGGTTACTACCGTGTTGCACGTTAACGTAGATGCGCGTTTTACCGTTGTTATCAAACGCGAAGATTCTGGGCGACGAGTGCGGGGAACACTCGCCGTCAATTACCAATTTCACGTGCACGGGAATCGGAAAGCGGGGACACGCGTGGTGTATCGCGTATGTCCGCGGGTCTCGGAGTACGTGTAAAACGACGGGTTTACGGGTGTGCGCGGTATCATTCGGTTTCTCGGCGGAACAACGGGGTAAAGTGCGTAGCGTAATACAACACGGGCGTATCAAAACGAAAACGGGCAGGGGGCGAGAACGAAAAAAAATTACGTCTCCTCCCGGCGGACAACGCGATTCCGCGAGCGGGGTGAAACAAAGGTCGTATTTTTTATTTGTTTTTTTTTTTCATTTTTAAAGGATAATTTTTAGATATTCGAATCCCGCACCCTCGAAATTGCGTTTATATCGCGTAAACTTCCATCTCCCCTCCCCTCCCCCCTTGCCCATCGAAATACCCTTTTTCTTTTGGTTACGATTTTCTTTATGAATATATGTATATATATATATATGGGTACGTACCTGAGCGCTGCAGTTACTGTTGCGAAAAAAAAAAAAAAAAGAAAGAAAAAAAGACATGTCACGACTCTATATATAATCTCGGAATCCTCGTCTATCCCATCTCTCCGGTGTTATAATATATTATTACTTTTTTTTCTCTTTTTTTTTTTTTCTACCGACCCGTATTTTTTCGTTTCGACAATAAAACTTTATTAAAACAGCGGCTATTACGGTAGTGCCTTTTTTTTTTCAGTTTGAATATCACTGAGTTGACGTTGTAGCCGTAACCCGATTGGCCGCGGCGGGTGGCTAATAGAAAAAAAAAAAAAAACAAACAGGTAGACGGACGGAAAGAATATTATGTAACCTGTCCCGTATTATAGTAGTTCGTAACTTTGATCGTGTGTTCCGGAGGTTTTGTACTCGTTGGAAAAAACTTGGAGAAATCGTTGTCTGAATACGAGTCGATACAAGCGGCCCACGGGTCCGGGCCGCAGTTGCGGACGCGGCGGTAGCGCGCATGTACAGGGCGGTTTATTGTAATAGCGTGCACCGATTCTGAGCGGAGCAATACGTGTGTCACGATGGTCTCGGGGGGGGGGGGTTTCTCTCA
>CABPRJ010000499.1:270580-323696 GCA_902439185.1 Cinara cedri
TGGTCTCGGGGGGGGGGGGTTTCTCTCACGGCCCGGGGCGTTCCCGTAAGGACCGCAGAAGGCATTGTAAGAAAAAAAAAATCTCAGGTCGATATTCTCGTTAACCGTAAATGCGTTTCGCGAGAGAGAGAAAAAAACGCGCACACACACACACGCGCGCTTTTGTACGGGCTAAAACATTTGCGGGATCCGATGAGTGAAACGGGGAAAAAAAAAAGGTAAATTCGCGAGAACCGTTCGCCCCCGGCTTCATTTACGGCGCGCTTGCGGATTGCGGTTTTACCCGCGGGCTACTCAGACACCGCGCGCGCGGCGGTGTGACGGACGAATCGGTTCCGCGGGTTTCCGGCGACACTGTTTACCGAAAATGCGCGAATACGGCGATTCCGGTCCGCCGGTGTGATCGCGAGCGCGAGCGCCGGACCGGGCCGGCGGACACGGAATGTCGCCGCGCCGCCGCTCCGACGCACGACCACCGGTCCGGCGGGAACGCGAAACGAACGAACGGTGGACACCGAGAGACGCGATCGCGGCGACCGACGTTGACGACGGGCGGCCCGAAACGCCGATCGCGTTTTATCGTTGTCACCGCGGCCTCGGTTAATCGTCTCCCCGTCTCCGACGCGCAATGTCGCGGACGCGAACGTCGTTTCTGTTACGCGCGCGCCGCGGCCGTGTTCCGCATCGCCCCGTATCGTATCGACGACAATCGTCATCGCCGTCGTCGTCGTCGTCGTCGTCGCGATAACATTGTTATGGTTTCGGGGTAAACAATAAAACGTTGCGCGCCGTCCGGCCCGCGTCGACGTTACGCGAATTGTGATGTTTCCGAACGGGACGAAAAACGTGTACTCGAAACCTTTGACGTTGTATTAATAATTCAGCGCCCGGGGACTTGGAGCATTTAAAATCCGCGAAAAAACATAGGAGAGAAAAAAAAAAAAAACCACTTAAAAAGGTAAAATTGGTAGAACGGTTTAAAAGTCTCCCCGCCGACGGCTGTGACTTGCGAAATAATACAATTTTCGTAGCGTTAGACAATCGTGTTTAATACGAGTTTGATAGAATTGAACAGGGAGAAAAAAAAATTAAAATTAAAATAAACAGCAGTGTCGAACCAATAGCTACGCCCTCGCTACGCCCGGAATCTATAAACAAATATATAAAGCCTATTCTATTGTTTCACCGTAATATGACGAGTGTACGTATATTGCGGGCAAAGCATCACTGTCAACCGAACTGCGCTGAGAATCGTTTTTTTTTTTTTTTCTTTTCGTTAGCGTTGGTTTACTCCGTACCGTCGACGATAGCGGGCCCGCGACCAAAGTTTTCGCCCTCCCCCGGAATACATAATACTCTCCTCTCGCGTGTACAGATAACGACCCGGCGGCGGCGGCGGCGGCGGCGACGAGCAATCCGATTAAACAAATTTACCGCAAAAGCGCATTTAAAATAAAACGTTCGAAATTGGTGCGACGCCCCCGGAATTGAAATCGTAATAGCCGCGCCAACCACGGTAATGCTTTCCATTTTTATATTGGTACATTTATTTATGGCGTATAGTTTTCGCCGGAAAAAAAAAAAAAAAAAACGCTCGTATGGCCCGCGGACTGTACAATAAAAATGATCGCGATGACCCCGAAAACACGGGCTGGGAATTAAAGAACTACCGACCATAAACCAAAATGAGAATTTGCCCGCTAAAAAAGATGTTTAAAAAGCGTGTTTTTGGCTGATGAATTGTGTATACCCGCAAATGAAAAACCCTCGAACAAAGTGCCGGCGCCCAGAAATTCTGCATCTTTTAAGATATGACATAAATAAAATAAAAAAAAATATCTTTACGAACCGAAAAAGCGTATTCCGGGAAAAAAACCATCACATCGTAACAGCTTTTTCGCTACCTACGCTCCGAATTAAAAAAAAAAAAAAAAAAATTACGATTTTCGAGTGTCTGTAGCGAAATATGACGAATTCTCGAGACAATACAAAAATATAATCCCCGATGATTTTACACGATGAAGCTAATGGAATCAATAGAAGAAAAAAATATGCCGGACGACGATTATATTTTTAACACGCGCGTCTACGAACTACTACGAGATAGATAACGGACTTCCTATTTGCCTTTTAGCGTAAAATGTCGTAGAAACTCGGCGGTTTCTTCTTATCGGGTAGGTCCGTATTTACGTATTTTTGTTTAATAATATGTGGACGCTGATAACGGTAATGTTATTTCGTAAATTATTATGCAGATTCGTTCTTACGTATAAATGTTGAAGCGTTCTAACATAATATTATAAAAAAATAATACGGACACACTTCGCACGCTCTACTGTTGTCGGTGGGAAGTCGGGAAGGTAGGCTACAAACCGAATTCCGCTCAGAATCGGTTTTTCGTAAGCAATGGTTTATCGTTTCTCGCGGGTATACATTAAATTACCTACGCGTCAGTGGCTGACACCCGTCCCCATTATCCTAGGACGTATCATAAGATTATTTTTTTTTTTCGAATTGCGTAAATCGTTGATTATGTATTGTATACATTACGTGTATTGTGTATTGTATACTATATTGTTCCTGTGTCGTATGTCGGTCCGGTAAAAAAAAAAAAATAAATAAAAAGGTCGTTCGAAACTTTACCGAGGCACCGACCCCCCCTGATAAATTTCACGCACGTGTATATCGGCTAAACGTTTTTGCGCGAACGGTATTGATCGATTTTCGCGGGTCTCATATTATAGTATACCGTGCGATGGCTTTTAATTGATTGATCGTGCGTTTTAATCGGCGGTCTATACCGGCGTTTAACAATAATCGAATTCCGATTAAATTACGGTTAATGGATCCTTCTTAATAACATAGTATAATAGTGAGCGAAACGTAAACAGCTGCGAGCGATAGGAAATTTATATTTTTTTTAAGAATTAATTTTTTCATTTCCCTAAGAGTTTTTCCGGCAAATGTACAAAACCGGGATAAACGCACGGCCCTCGGTTATTCGGCCGAAACGCGCATTTCGTAAAACGTATTTGTTCGTTATTTTTTTTTTTTATTATTATTATTATTATGAAAAAAGGGCTTTTCCGTAGGCAGTGGGTACCCGCAGTAGGCTACTGCGGGCGCGTTATACCGTCGAACCGCCGAAAATTGAAATTCGACTGGGAAAAAAAAAAAGAAAAAAACGAACCGCGCCCCCGGGTTGTGATATTTTTGCCGTTCGCGAGTCCGGCACTTTTGCGATTTCGTTTCCGTTCGTTTTTGTTTCACATGGCGTGTTGCGACGGTGCGCTACGGGTACACAGCGTAACCACACAACTATTACAACGATATTGTACGACCGACACGAATAATACGAATAATACGTAGCACAGTGATAACACGCGGGGTCTTTCGAACGTCGCGCCGCGGTGAAATTTCCCCGCGGGTCTACGCGTCTTAGTCGTTCGACTGCAGACACGGCTCGTTTTAAACGCGTGTTCGGTAAAAAAAAAAAAAAAAAAAAAAAAATGAAAACGTTACGTTTTCATCCCTTATTTTTCGCCGCCCTCAGTTTCGGACGCGAACCACGCCGAATTCCGTGTGAGCGTACGCGGAGTTTGTTTTCAGGAAGCAAAACGGTTTTTAACCGTGCACAGCAGCGAGCGCGCACGCGTTGAACGTGCCGGTATACCCGCGTCCTTTTAACGAATCGGTCAGGTTACGTTTCGAACGGACGCCCGGGGTCGTCTTTTGGTCGACATGTTCGGGCTTCGCTTCCCGTATTTAAATGCGCCCTTTTACCGGTCCGCGCTCCTAATTTTCACCCGGTTTTTCGATTTTCGTTGGGCACACGCCCTCCTAACGAAACGCCGTCGACATATCCGTTTACACACATTTCCGTGTGGACGTTTTCGAGTTTCGTCGACCCGCGGACGACGAGATATTTAAACACTTTTAAATTCGAAGACCCTGTATATTGAAGATATATTCGCGGGCCCGACACTTGAAAAATCGAAAACAATTAAAGAAAAGATGAGAAAAAAAAAATCGTCGAGAGAATAAACGGTCACGTTGCGTAATAATCCGACCGTTTAATAAAATATAAAAAAAACACCTCGTAAAAAAAAAAAAAAAAAACCGTGTCACGCGCGTTTTTTTCTACTCTCGCGTCATCGCGATAATATATATATATATTTTTTTAACGGTATTACACCTATACAATACGTATTCGAGTGCGGATATAAAAAAAACCGTTTTTACTATTACACCGGAGTACAATACTTACCTATATAGGTTTGGGCGATGCGATTAAATTATAACGTTGTGGTTAATAATATTGCAGCCGGTCCGCGGCGTATCGAGCTGCATTCGATGATAACGTGATTTGTGGTTTTCGGCGGGAAAAATCGCCAATATCATATTAATAAATAGACCGGATAGGTAACTAAAAAAAAAAAGAACAACCCCTCCCCCCCCCGTCGTTTTGCCAAAGACCGACGTCTTTGGTACACAATAACGACAGCGGCCGAAGCTGTGGTCTTGTTCCCTCTTGCCATAACTCATGAACGTATCTTTATTTCTTTGACTTGAGCGAGTTAGTATTCTGAGTGGACCGGAGAATACGTTTATTGGTTTTAAATTTTTTTTTTTTTTTTTTTATTCATGTGATCACTCTTTCTGCCGGAAAGCTTATTCCTATGTGTACGATACAAAGCTTTTTCTAATAGGGATATTTTCTCGGGGTAGTACTTTAGGGAAATCATTTTTCGATTTTTCCAAGAGTTTTTCCGGCAAATGTGAAAAAACGGGAAAGCATCGCTATTAACTGAACTGCGCTCAGAATCGCTTTTTCGTTATCAATGGTTTATCGTTGCATACGGATATACATTAAATTACCTATAACAGTGGCCGCAACCGTCTTTATTATTCTAGGACGTCTTTTTAGTTTAACATATTATCGGTATTTTCTGTCAGTTTTTATTTACCGCGAAATGCGTAAACGATTATAACTAAAATGACAAATAAAATGAAATTGCAGTAAACAATGGAATCACTCGTAAAATTATCGCGCCGAAATACCGTAACCTTTGAATACATGCCCCTCTCCCCCCTCAAAAGGCAAAATAAAAAAAACGAAAAACCGGCCGACGCGGTGACACTCGCGAGAGTGTAAAACACTAGTTTTATACAGCCCGCCGGGACCAGAGTTTTCCGCATTTTAGTCTTACCGAACGTTCGTTTAGCGAGCCTTTATACGGTAGCAGTACATTATCTGCGTTGTCTTGTCACGGTACACACACATCTATTGCGCAATATATTTAACATAACTGGGATTTTCGGTCCGTTTCAAAACCGAATCGGTACACGGGAAAAAAAGGTCGTACAACCGGGACGGGCTTGCGCGGAACGCGACGGCGCAATGGTGTAGCCCCATACGAATATCCCGGATCCGCCGCCGTGAGAATACCACTGCGCGATACGAGCGGCCGCGACGAGTATTGGATGTGATAACGCGACACGTGAATTAAAACGATTGCCGACGAGAAACGCGTACGCGCGCATTCTCGCGAAGACCCGGACGCCGGGGCCGAACGCACGGCGTTACCATCCGACCGGGCAATATGATCGGTTGTCGAATGGCGCGGACTAAGCGTATCCGGCCGGAGGGTCCGGGGCGTGTACACCGGCTACCGAGAACAGCCTTTTCAGACCTTTCCAGACGAGTTTTACCACTGTCGTCCACGAACGCCTTCGCGTTAGACCGAATTGTAAGTCAATTAAAAGAATACACTCGGGGAAATTACCGCGTACGATATCTCCGGCTTCGGTCGCGGGCAACCCTAAACCCGAGTTCGAAAATACGCCCGCGATATTCCGTTTTATTCGCGTGTTCCGCGCTGTTCGTTTCCGAAATCCCGAACCGGCGGCTAATTTAATAGAAACTAGGATGCAGTTTTTTCGGCACCATACTAGACATTGTAAATCTATGTAACCTACACCTGTGCCTATCGACCGTTTCCCGTAAGGCATTTTACATTTTTCTGTTTCGTTTGAACTCGGGATTTCGCGCTCTTTTCTCGCGCCGTGCACTCGACACGAGTAGTGTATTGCCAAGCGTTTAAGCCGCACCACTCTGATAATGCATTGCGTACAGCTCTGTAACTGTAACAGTCTACGGGAAATCGGAAAAAAAAGAGCTCGCAGAAAAAAAAAAGAAAAAAAAAAAGTCTGATAACACGGGTCGACCGTTGTAATATTTTAGACAACGCGGGACCGTTATTATGCGATTATATTTTCGTAGAATAACGACGCGTCGAGGATCGGTTTCGAATAATATATGTACATGAATGAATTGACGTTGGAAAAAAAATACCATCCGCGGCAATTCACAAAACATTTATGATGAATTTTTAATTCGAAACCGGACGTATCATACACTTATAATACTCCGGGCGACGCATTTATTCATTTATTTATTCTATCTTTATGTGTACATTTTTTTTTTATTTATATATTTATTCACTTATTTACGAGTATTAACTGTTTTAATAATTTTGTTAAAATAACAAAGTAACATTATTTTATGATTTATAAACATTATTTATTCTCCGCGCGCCCGTGGTCTATTTGCACTCGGTCCCGAAGTGTATAACTGCAATTTCAATATTATGAACTCGTTCCTCCTCGTCCGTCGTTCTCAATATATTATACATTATTTCTCTTTTTTTTTTCTTTTTTTTGTATTTTGTTATTTTGTTATTTGCAGAACGCAGACTTCCACACACCGCGGAACAGTCGGTCTTCAACTACTCGAATCCGAGAATGAACGCTATTTTTTTCCCTCGATTTTTTTTTTTTTTAAATGGTCCATTGTCAGTTTTTTTTTCGTCCTTTCACGTCGCCACTTTGCATACGTATACGTGTATATAGAACGGTACACTCTCGAATTCTTTCTTACGACTTGCAAAGACAAACAAAAATAAAAATCGAACTCGTCCCGCGGTATTATTATTATTATTATTACAATATGGCCCGTTTTAATAATAGGTATACAGAATATAAAATAAAATGCGACGATAATTTGTATCCCCGAACGGGTCAATAAACGAACGCCGGGGGAGAACGATTGTGGCTGGGGGCGCGCGGGGGAGGGGGGGGGGGCAGGTGTAGTAGGGGCGAAGGGCCGTGAAAAAAATACGTTATTATAAGAACATTTGAATCGCGGCCGAGCGTGTGCGGGCGTGCGCCGGTACGTTCGGGTGACGGACGGCGAGGGAGACCGAAACCCGTAATTCGTACGCTCACGTGCGTTTGCGGACTAACGGCGAGGCGAGAGACACGTAATATGTCTGCTTATATAATGTAATATGCGGAACAAAATGTCGCAGTCGCATACTTGTTCAGCTCTCGTTCGTATTTCGCGTTGCGAAATGAATATTATGATATACGATAAAGAAGAAGAAGAATAAAAAAAAAAAGAAAGAAAGTTATATTTATTGACTCGCGCTTGCACGGCACACTTCGTTTTATCCATTAGGGTTTAACAGCCGCTGCTGATCCGTGCGGGGGCCGGGGAGTGCGAGGAGAAGTTATTGCGACGTGCTGCGGCGCGCGCGTTATGCCTCCGTGTTGTTATATTCACTTCGAGGGCGACCGTGTGATGATATTAATATCGCACGGTAATCGCGATTATTGCGGTACGCCGCTGCGAACTCCGAACACCGCGGTACATCGTCGCGGGAGAGCCGTAGTCGCCTAATAATACGATAACAAGCTATCGGAATTATTAAAGAACGGAGAGTAAAATGATCGATGCTGCTTTGAGACGCTGCGCTGGAATAGAACGCCGAACGTTCATTGGACAGAACGGTTTTAAAACGAAGAAGAACGGACGGACGAACGGAAAACATTATGTGAAAAACGATCGGGGACAGGAGTAAAACACGGATCGGGCACGCAGCGGGAAACAACGATAATATTAGAAGAGAAAACGGAGAGGACGGCAGGAAGAGGCTGAATACTTGTGTAGGAAGAACCGCTTACAGAGGGCTGAGAGTAGCCGGGGACAAGCGGAGTCAATCGGAGTGGTTGGTCTAAGGATTGAAAAATGAAAACGCCGCCATGATATGGAATTCGCGTTATCAACACCGCCGATGTCGCCCGGTGATATTACGCAAAAGAGTCTACGCTGGTGGCGGTGCAGCGACGAGATCCGACGGAAACCGCTTTCAGCAATCGAGAACAGACGCGGACGATACGGGGCGAAGTGACGGCAGCGGCGACGAGCTTTAAAGGCCCGAATCACGCGATAACGTAATGATAATAGCGCGTATCGAAAGAAGGCCGAATAGGCGGAACTATATTGGCGACGAGGGGAACGACACGGCTGAGACGGTATTATTATTATTATTGGAAAACAACATCGGTGCGCGGTTTTTTTACATTTTGTTATCGTTAAAGGGTTGGGAAAATAGTTTATGTAAATCGGGCGCGTAACCGGGTTTTTCGAGGAGACAAAGGTCTTCGCGGGGTGGGGGGGGGCGGACTATACCGCTGAGAAAAAAAAAAAACGAAACCGGAAAAAAGAAAACCGAATAACGCACACGCGGTAGTGTCTTATATTGATTTTCAGAAGAGAAATAACGCTCGGGCGTGTGTACGAAGAAAACGGCATCGTCTTCTATAATTCGTGCGTGTATGCGTACGGGAAATAATTCCAAAACGGAACTACGAAAACGACCGGTGATTTGGCGGGGGGGGGGATGGGAGCGCGAATAAAATACAAAATGTTTTGTGCGGACCAACCCTCCCCCCCCCCGGCCACGACCGCTACGAAAAAAACCGCGGAACGCGGGTGCGTTTTTTAGTGCGCATTATAATATTTATATTGAGCGTATCGGTTATGTTGGCCGGCGAAACCGAAAACCCGTCCCGTCCGCGTTCGTTTTACTGTTCGACGCCCGGGGACGGTTACGTCATATCGTAACGCAGTATCGCCGTATACGGAAAGTAATTTTTTTTTTTTTTTTTTTTTTATTCTTTTTTTACGATTAAATTATACATATTATTATTTGTTGTTATTATTATCGTCGTCGTCGTCGTCGTCATGCGTTCGACGCGCGCGCGGCTCGCGATTTTATTTTTAAGTCGCGTTCGGGGGGGGGGGAGCGGGGCGGTGTATATAACGTCATCGTTTTTGTTATTATTATTCGTTTATTTTTTTCCCCGTGTTTTTTTCCCGTTCCTTTCTCTCGCCGAGGACAAAAAGAATTACGGTTTTCCTCGGCGAACAGAATGTTATTATTATTTATGTTGCGCAACCGTATAATATCCCTCGTATGCGACGGCGACGACGACGGTATAATACGAAAACGCGGACACCGTCGGACGCCCTGCCAAGTCGGCCGCGGCAGCCGCCCGGCGATATTTATACGAGTACGTTGTGCGCCATAACGTTTCTACGTGTCATTACCCCTCGCGCACTATAACATTCTGCGGTTCCGGGGATTTTTTTTTTTTTTTTCTGTAAACGCTGCCGCTCGTACCGCTCGTAACCGACGGACGTTCCGCGAGAAAAGTCGACGAGGGACGTTGTTGTTATTGTTGCGCATGAAGCGGCGGTTTAATTAAAATCCGTGCGCGACGACAGACCGCCGCGCCGCCGCCCGACGAAAGACGCGTCCGGCCGCGGACGTTCGCCCGCCGTCGACGCGGCCCGGAAACCGCGGAAAGCCGCCCGGAAAAAACGCTTGGGTTTATTTCCCGTTCGAACCGCGAAGACAATGCGAAAAACCACCCGCCCGCCGGCCGCCGATTTCGAGTCGGTTTTTCGCGGCGACGGTTTCGCGGCCGTCGCGCGGCGCGTAATGTTTTTCCGTACGGTCCGCCGGGAATTCCGGTTCGCGAGTCGGGCGCGTTGCCGGCTCGCCGTTCCCGGGGCCGGGCGCGACGGTGTCCGCGCGCCCGGCGTCGACGCGAAGAGTTGTTTTTCGAGCGGCCGATGAATAGAAATTCAAAAAAAAAAAATACACGACCGCGGCCCTCGCGCTGTGCACTCGGTCCATTAGAACGCGCGCACGGCACGGACGATTGTCAATTGACAATAATCGCGATGGTATTAACGGCGGCGCCGTTATCCATTAAATATATTAATGCACGGCGTTCCGTTGTCGTTCGGCGGCGCGCGTGCGTGCTCGTAGAAACGTTACCGCCGCAATCGTAATAATCGCGCGCGCGGCCGTAACGGCGACGGCGACGTGAATGGAAACTCTTTGACGGACGGAAATAGAAAAAAAAAAAATAATAAAAAATAGTAATAACAATAATGAATCCGAGAGCTCGGCGAGTAAAAAAATCGTCCGCCCCGTATAGGACGCGGTGCGCGTATTATTATGAAAAAAAAAAAAAAAAAAAACCGCTAATTAAATATAATTAAAATATCCTTTTTAATACTAACGGCATTATCGTTTCGCCGCGCGTGATCGGACCGCACTGCCGACGTGCGACGCGCGAAACAGCGCGCGCGGGATAGAAACCGAACGGCGGGCACGCGAGAATAACGACGCGTGAACGCTCCGGGTTATTGTGAAACGGGGCGAGTGTCGGCGCCGAGCCGCGACGGAACCGGAGACTTTTTCCGGGACGGGAACCGTCCGGACGCGATTGACCGGCGGCATCGTCGTCGCCGCGGACCGGCGTAAAGTCTAGACGGGCGCACGCGCGATGCCGGTCCTGTATTGTTATTGCGCGGCCGCGGAAACCCGCCGGGGCAGACGCCGCTGTTATCGCGGCCCGCGACATCGGCCGCGGAACGGACAACGGAAACCGGACGGTTTCCGAAAACGGGCGGCGCCACCGGAGAACGTTCGGGAAATCCGAGCGATTCCGCGCGCAGGAATGCTACGGTGACGGGCGGCGAAATAGAAACGGCGAGAGCTCTGGCGTGGAATGGACCAATAAGGTCACGTCCGCGTGAAATCGCCGCCACACCCCCCGAAAACGAACCGCGAGCCGCGGTCCGTTAGTTGTAAGCAAAACGCGGGTCCGTTTCCCCGGGATCTGCCGGTCGACCGTAGCCCGGCGATGGGACGGTTTTTGAGTTTGGTGCGGCCGTCCGTCCGGCACCGCGGCCAAACCGTTCCGGACCGGATCGTACGCGACAGCCCTGCGGTCGTCACTGCGGGTCGCCGTTGCTCGGTTATCGTCGCGTGAATCTGGTTTCGTGATAAACAACGATCGAGAATGTAACTGTTTACTGGCCGTACGTTGTATTTACAGCAGCCAGTAATAATAGATCCGTAATATTATCGTCGCGTTTGTATAATAAACGCGAACGTTTTTTCGGTCGGACGGACGGACGGACGGACGGACGGATGGCCCCGCGCCAAAATTACCGAACGGATCGAGCCGAAACTCTGCTGCTCAGTTATATTTCTAGACCGGAAATATTACGTAATATATTCTAAATTTTTTTTCCGCGAAACTTACAAAACGGAGGGGGAGGGGGCGACGCGGGTTAATTGACATTCTCGGTACGGATATCGAATTTTGTCTTTGTCGATTTACGGATTGCTTTGACGAGACGGACGGGGGGCGGGGGGGGGGAAGAAGGAATAGATTTTTTTTTCGTCGGTTTGGTTGTCGCGGGCACAGAAAAATTCTTGAAAAAAAATTGATTACAGCCCTTTCGATCTTCGAAAGCATACCGAGATAAGGTCAACTTGTAATTGATTCCGGTAATGAACTTGCATATACTTACATTTACAGAGCTGAACTAGCCGTTTGTCCGGAACGACTCGACCGCAGGTTTAGCGAAGGGGGAGCGACTTCATAAACTTTATAATGTTTATGCACAGAAGGTCGTCGTATTGTAGTTCGGAAGAGGCAGAGATACAGATGATACAATGATGGAGTGAACAAAATTTAAATAACGATTACGTTAGGCCGTGGGGCGAGGGGACGTCCCAGACATAAACGGAAGGATAGAGTGGTACATCACTCGAATGAACTCGGAATAGAGAACGCAGAAGAACTGACAATGATGGAGACAGATTCCGTTGGAAACCACCGGCTGTTGCAGCAATGGACCTAAATGGCCTGTGAAACGCCGAAATGAAAAAAGAAGAAGAATTACAACAGACGGAGCCGAGGACAGTTAAGATAATTTTCAAAAGGCAAAAGTCACGAAAAAAAAGGCTTGGAAATCCCGCAGCTGCAGCGAACCGACCCGTGGATTCGAAAACGACTAAGTATAGAAATACCTAATATAATTATAACAATAATAATAATAATAATGTAATTTAGAGTTTCTGCAATTGGATTTCTCTGTTTCCCCTCCCCCCCCCCTCGAAATTGTCATCGGCGGGACTATAATTTCATCGTTTTGCCCGAGATTTCATCGAACCGGACAAGTCCGTGCATCAATACAGTAAACAGGCTCGCGCCGAACTTTAATGAAATAGCGATCGGAAAGTCGTTTTCGCCGGGGGGAATGCGGATTTGACTCGATTTTCGCGCCTTTCCAGTCACGGATTACGACGTCAAAACGCTTTGTAATATATCAAGTGTCGAGAAAACTGCGACCAATTTCTTGACGACATAAATCGGGACCGACTTTAGGATTTCGCGAAATAATTACTATATTATTATTATTATTATTATTGATGTGCGGCGGGGCTGGGGAATCGTTAAATCCGCGGGGCAGTTTAGCGTTCGTGTTTTCGGCGACACACCGCGTCCGACGATATTCTAACGTTATTATTGTTCATCATCGATGTTGACAAGAGCGAGGATCCCGGCGGCCCCGAAAGGTCGTGACCGTTCGTCACGTCACACGCGGTTCCGTTCGTACGCGCGGTAAGCCGCTGTTTAGCGTCCGAGCCCCGGGGAGAAAAACTACGACGACGTTTGGGGGGGGAGGGGTTGTAGGGGACGGAGGGAGAGGGGGGGGAATCGTCTCGGTCGAACCCAATCAGCGAACGCGTCGGACCCGTTTAGGGTCGACGGGTCGCGTAATACTCGCCGCGGCCGATTCGGTTGATTGATTGGTCGAGACGACGCGCTTCGCCGCGAGATTACCGCGCAGACGGAGTATTATTGTGGCCGCCGTCGTCGTTATTATTATTATTGTTAATCGGAAAAGCGGACGCGGCGGGACGTTGCCGCGGGAGAAGCGAAATCGCCGCGATCGACCGGGGGGGGGGTTAGGATGGGGAACGTTTGCCGGGAAGAGAAGTGCGGGGAAGAAGTATTTAGTGGTGGACGCCGCGATCACGTGTACGTGTGTGATATCGTGCGATTACATAGAGTCCGTTGAAAACCGAGGAACGCGCGGGAATCGGGAGGAGAAATTTTTTCCGCCGCGGTTTTCCGGCGCGCGCGCGCGTCCGGCTAAAACGTTCGCTTTTAATCGGGCTGATCGCGTAGTTACCGCTCGCCACGCGACTGTAACGTGTCGCCGCGTCGTTGCCGATGGACGCGACGGAGGCGGCGGCGATTATAATATAAGGGACTTATCGCACTTGAGTTCCACCAGAAAAAAAAAAAAAACCACTCGAAAACGTCCAAAGGAGCCTTGACAAAAAAAAAAAAGCACTTCAAGCGAACGTTATTAGACCGAACGGTAGACGGATTTATGTTGGGCGGGCCCTGTGTAACGGCTCTAAAATTATTAAATACGATTACCCAACGCGACACAAAACATGCGATTGACAATAGTTATTTTGTTTAAGATGAATAACTTTGGGGGCTAGTAATTTGTATACAGCGTTAGTAGAACATTTCGTTTAACAAGTTAAAAGCGTTAGACGGGTAACGTGTAAACCCTTCTGTCGTTTTTGCTTTTTTTCAAGTGCGTTTTTTCGGGGATTTTGAGCGGTTTTTGTGGATTTTACAGTTCCGAACCCTATAGAGACACGACTGTACGACGCGCGTGGGTGGAACGTTAGTGGTTATCATCCACTTGCTCCCCTCCCATTCCCCCGAATTAGCATCGAAACGTAACGACCGCGCGGCCGGTGATTGTTCGGCGATTTTACCGTACAATAATGTTTATTGTTGTTGTGAATACAAATGTTCGGCATTTTTTTTTTGTCCCAATCGATTCTCGTCAGTGGCGGGGCCGGATAGGTGTACACAAATAGCTACCGGGCACTGCAGCTCCCCATCCTCTCTCATTCCCGTTTGAAATTCCTCGTCTCCCGTCGTCTCGTTGTCCGCGCGGCCGCCGTCCGACGACGACGAAAGAAATAGACAAAAATAAGGAAAAAACGATAAAACGCGCACCGATCTCGTCATATGCATAAACGACAAACGGTTTTCGCGTTTTCCCGAGTTGAGTTTTAACTCTCGACGTAAAACGGGGAAAAAAACCTAGAAAAAAAAAAGAAATAAAAGACGCGCACGCTCGATGGGTGGGTACTTACCGACCGACCGATTTCACGGCGATTGCCTATATTACATTACACTGCGACGATGGCTGTACAAAAAATAACAAAACAAACATAAAAAAAAAACAAAAAAAAAAACAAAAAAAAACAAAACAAAATAAAATAAAAATAATAAATAATAAATCATAAATAAATAAATAAATAAATAAATAAATAAATAAATAAATAAATAAATAATAATGTAATAAAATGTTCGTAGTGCCACAAAAAGCGCAGTCAGATCGCAAAAATTATTTTACTACGGTATAACATGATGATGATTATGATGATGGGGCGGGCGGGCGGTAATCCGTCATTCCGGTCGTTTCGTGCCGCGGGACCGTTGTATAAAAACGCGCGGGGGACTTCATTTTTTTTTTACATAGAACGCGCCAAAAACTTAACGTTGACGGAGGAAAAAAAATAAAACCGCTCTATAATAACGCACGGGACCACTGGCCAACTCCTTTGCAGCGCTGCACCGGGCAATATAATATTGTAGGTGAGTTTATAAATAAACAAATAAAATATCGCGCGTAAAAAAACACGTACGCGTACACGTAACCTATACTTAGATCGCATGCGCCCGCAATTATTATTTTTTTTTTCTCGTATTCCCGGCAATAAGACATGCGAGCATATAACATTCGCCCCGGTCGGGCGAATTTTCCTCGGGAGGGGGAGTGGGAGGGGGTTTCGGGCGAATTTCGCTTTCCTCCCCTACTCATCCGACGACCACCGACGGCCGAACGGCTTCGCGCGGATCCGCGGGGCGCGCGTCTCGACGTCGGGAAACCGCGAGCGTAATGAGCGGACGGGAGAAACGCCCGTCGGAACACCGGTAACGGGAAGACGGTGAGGCGCGCGGCGGCGAACCGAGTCGGGAAACCGTCCGGGAAGCGACTCGATCGGGTGGCCGGACCTCAAGACGGGGACGGCCCTAGGGGTCGACAAACGGGTCACCGCTCAGCGAAAAAACTCTGACGAGATTCGACGCGAGTTTTTTTAAATATGGCGGTTTTTCACGCGCTCGCGTCCAGCCCGACAATGTCGCCCGACAAAACAAAACCCGCGCGCCAACAAACGCAAACCGAACAACTGTAAATCGTGTCCCATACTTTTTCTCCTTCGCCCGCACATCCCGACCATTCGGGGCCGATCGCCCGCCACGTCCTCGCATCCGACCGTCTATTTTTCGGTCCTCTTCTCCGCCTCTTTCCTCTTTACGTTTTTTTTTTTTTTCTTCCATCACGATCACTACAATATAACCGCTTCCGATTCCCCCGTACCCCCGCGACCGGTTCGACACGAAATGCCACGTTTACACGGGCGGTAATACCGTTGTTGATGTCTGTGTGACCTGTCGTACGAAAACCGAAATTGTCGAAACCGTAATACGTTGGAAATTTGAAATCGCGAATTTTTCGTACTACCGTGATCACAGCCGAACGCGTGCGACAAAAAACCATTCGGGAGTTACATTACGCAGTGTACCGGCGATTTTCTCACGAGTCTCTCGGGATTAATAATAACGCGCGTCGCAACGTATACGCTGGTGATACCGTCGCTAAAAGGGGGGCAAAAGGGGAACGGGGAGCAATGACGGGTGAGGGGCGGGGGGCGGGGGATAAAAGGTCGACTCGTTTTCAACACCGGCCGAACGAAATTGTTCACCGGAAATCCACTCGGGATCCGCCGAGAAAACCGTCGGCCGTTCGCGCGTATCCGCTCCGCGTACACGGAGCACGTATCACGGTAATACAAACGGCGATAGTGAATCCGGATTTCTGGGCTTCGGGAATTCCGTTTTCGAAAAACGCCGTAAAAACAACCGAAATACGGAGTTTCGAAATTTCGAATATTACACAATTTTTTCGGACCGACAATCGAAAATGCCGATTACGCCGAACTGCGGCAATTCCGGATTTGCCGGATTTTTTATTTTGTAGAAAAAAAAAAAACAGATTCCCGATATTTTTATTATTACAGCGACGGAAACAATTCCGTTTTTCGACGACGACGACGACGCGCCCGTAACGATAAAGCCAAATCGACAGTCCCCGGGCGCGAAGTCTTCGCGGGGCGGTCATCGGAGTAGTTTTTTTTTTTATGTAAAAAACGAATTTTCCCAACGAAATTTTTTTTTCTCGAAATTATCGCGAATTTCCGTCCGTCGTTCGTCATTAACGGGACGCCGAATTTTCTCTAAATCTTTAATTTTCGCAAAATCCGAAATTTCGTTTTTATATATTTTTTTTTTTTTTTTACGGCCGCCCCGATGACACGGGACTTGTAATATTTTTCGCGGACGAGTGTGACGTTTCAGTCGTTTCAGACCGCGAAAAACCGGACGAAAATGCGTTGGAAAATATATTTTATAGGATTTTTTTTTTTTTCCGTACACGAAAGGTTTTTTTTTCGCGCGTTATTATTTTTCGTCTTTAACCGTACAGTTGTTAAAAGTTAATGAGTACGTGTACTTGGAGCGTAGATTTTCCAAAAACTATTCGAAAACCCGACCGATCGTTACTGTCGCGGATGAGTCCGGATTAGTATAACACCACGGAATCTCCGGTATACAAGTCTCGCGCGGGATTTCGGGTCCGAACTTTTTGGGCAAGCGGTTTCCCGCCACCAAACGCGAACGTTTCGGAATAGTTTTTTTTTTTTTTTTATCTTTTACCGGATAACGTTTCGACCGATCGGATTTACTCGGTGTCACGTCCTCCCCTCCCCGTTTATAAAAATTACGCGATCAAGGTGAAAAAAATTAAAACATAAAACTGCGAAACTTTATTGCGCCGTTATCTGCGCCCGTGCACACACCGGTAACAACGTAATAACGTGTCGCGTTCGGGTATAATAGAATAACAATTATTACGCGATCGAGGCGCGTAAAATAATTTCGTAATTTTTTTATTTTTTTCGTTTAAAGAATTCGTGAGCAATAAAAAAAAAAAAAAAAAAAAAAACGCTTTCTTCGGAGCCGTCCGGCTCGGAGATAAGACCGTCGTCGTCGTCACCGTAGGAAAATGTTTTATTGCGCCGTGTTGCGTACGATATTATCGTACGCGGTTTTCGACGATTTTTTTTTTTAATTTTTTTTTTTACTTTTATTTCATTTTTATTTTTTTTATGAACCATATTCTCGTCGACGTACGACAACACACGCGTGTGTCGCAAGAAAAACCGTAGAAAAACCGTTAAGAAAAAAAAACGCTCGTTCGTGTTTCGAACAAGTAAAAAAAAAAAAAAAAAAAACCGTTTAAAATAAACGACAAATATTTTTATTTGAATATTTTTTTTTTACGTACCTGTAAAGCTGGGCGGCTTCTGCGGCGAGACGACCGGTTGCGGGGTCGGCGAAGAGAGAGAGAGTGAGAACAGATAAACAAATAAACGTACCGGATACTGTTATCGTTTTTCCGTGATATTCCGCGTATTTTACGGTCAGGGGGATTCGGAAAAAAACGCCGGTCGCGATCAACAAACGCGACGATTTTTCAAATGCTCACGGGCGTGTAACGGTTCGCGTCGCGGACTCGGCGGGGCGGCGCGGTAGTGTTGCGGCTGCGGCTGTGGCGGCGGCGGCTGTGACGGCGGCGGCTGTGGCAGCGGCGGCGGCGGCGGCAGTGGTTGCGGCGGCGTCGGCGTGAGAGTCGCGCGTCGTGCTACAGCGTCGACGGTGTGTAACGCGCGAGGGTAGTAATGGCAATGGCGTGGCGTTGCGTATCGGTCCGCGAGTACGGCGGCTACGGCGACTGCTGGCGCGCGCGTAACGACAACAACGGCGCGCGGTACTACTAAATTGCGAGACGGTATTGTGGCGCGGCACCGTGGCGGCGGCGGCGGCACAGGACACGCGACGGGTACGGACTACTACAATTACTCCGTCGGAGGGACAGGGCGGAGTGCGAAAACAGCGAGGCGAGGAGCGAGGCAGCGATCGCTAAGCGGCGGCGGCGGCGGCGGCGGCGACGGTGACGGCGGCGGAGCGACCGGGGAGAGCGACACACGAAACGATACTGCCGCCGCCCGCTGTCCATGCGGCGGGCGGCGGGCGGCGGGCGGCTATAATAGTGTCGGAGTACGCGCGCGTGTGAGTGCGATGCGTGCCCGTCGCCCACTCCACGTCCCACCGCCGCCCGCCGACCCGCCGCCCGTCGCGGTACGACGCGAGCGATAAACGCGATACGGCGTTCGGCGAGCCGTCGCGTGGGAGGCGACGAAGTTGATCGGGTTAGCATCGCGGCCGCCCGGAGCGCCGCGGTCGACCGATCGCGCACACCGGCCTCCGCGTCCCGGACGCCCGCGGACCGTCGCGCCGCGCCCGGTGGTTCCGCGGACGGCCACCAGAGGATCGCCGCCGCGTACCCGGCAAGAGCGACATCCTCGCTGGCGCCTGTCGCCGCCGCCGCCGCCGCCGCCGTCTACTCGATCGCTCGCGTGCGCCGGACACCGCGCCGTGGCCCTCACCGCGGGCCGACGGGGACGCAGACGCCTTTACTTCGCCGATTTTCCAGTTTTTTTTTTTTCCACATTGGCGAGAAAATTATAATATCGCTTCGTTTTACCGTATTTTAAAATGGTGATTATGCCGATACTGCTGATGGCTGCGCCACTGTTGCGGGCGCGGGAAGCCGGGAGAGCCGTTAAATTTATGTCCGTATAAGCGACGATATAAACCGTCGCTAGCGGAACACGATTCTGAGCGAAGTACAGCCGAACGTGTTTCGATTTCAAAACGATCCGTTTTATACATTTCTGTTAACACGGCATTGTTGTGCCCTTGCCCCCCCTCCCCTAAATACGCCATTGGGGATTACCGATACTGACCGAGGACGTTGAATGAACATTAATTAATAAATTAATTATTAATGAATTTTTTCCTCTATAAGTCAATATCATTTGTTTTGTCCTCCTTAACACTAATAAGTTTCAATATAAAATTAAGTTTTAATTTAAGAACTTTTAATCCCCTCCACCCACCTTCATGTATTATTGACTATATGGCATTGAGCATATCGCCCTCCTCCCTCCCACCCTCCCACCCCCGGGCAGTCCAATAAATATATCCGGCTCGTTGATTTTAAAAACATTAAATCCTTTCGATTGCCGTGACAATAAGTTACGGGCCGCCCGCCTACACCGACACTTGTGTTTAGGCCGTTCATTTGAACCATCCGAAGGTACTCGACACCACTGTGGAGCGGAACCCGCTGCCGGTTAATAGAAATCAATTGAATTAATCGTTTTAAAAAAAAAAAAATTCCGAAAAAACCTACTCTTCGTTGACGTTGTACGAAAATGCGGTGCCGTGGTTTTACTATTATAGATTATCGCGTAATCGCGTTTCCTGTGTTTCGAATTAACTAATTGAAAAATGAACTGTCGTTAATACCTACACCGCACGTACAATGTACGCGCCAAAAGTATAACAATGTATTGTGTACTTTTAATTTATTACATTACGTCTGGTTTACTCCCGTGTTTGTTTTTTTTTTTTTTTTCTCAATATTTATGTTACCTAATTTGTCAGACAATTTATTAATCTGCCATCGATAATAACGCCCTGAACATTTAATTATTAATAACTCGCGTATACCCCACTCGACTAGGACTAGGATTTCGGGCGGGGGGTCGCTGAAATTTGGTCGATTGACCTCCCCCCCTCCCTTGACCGTGAACAGTATTGAACACAAAAAAAAAAAAAAATTAATAAATAATAATACATGTCTCCCCGCGGTGTTGTTTCCCCGTGACTATCGCTGTTAACAGTTTACTATTAGTGACGATCGTATACGCTAATAATAACTGTCTTTTTTTCCATCCGTGCCCATTAATCGTCAAAAATAATTTGGTTTTCGTGCGGAAAATGCCAATAATCCTGTGCCATCCGCCTTTGAGGTTTGCATAGGGAGGAAAGTAGCCATTATGTTGTTCCTGGTCTAGAACTACGTCCGCGTAAAGTCTCAGCTTAATCCGTTCAGTAGTGAATGTGCAACAAACATTCATCCGTCCATTTAAATAAATGTTTGCGTTTGTAATAACAGATATTATATACTTTTTAAACACCGAAAAGGAAACCGCGCACAGTGCAATGTTGAAATAACTATAAACAAGACTTGTGGCCGAACTCGAAAGTACGCCGGTATTTTCACTTCAGAACCTTTTGAAAATATCGAGAAAAAAGAATTTAATTTTTTTTTGTTTTTTTTTTTTTAAATCGTTAACAGGTATCGATATATTTTGTCGGTTCCAATTTTGTTCGATATATCTGATTTGTCAGATTTATTCAAAAATTCAGCGGCTTCTATTGTATACCAAATGAGTGTTAATAGTTTGATATGATTTAGGCATGAAATGAGGAGGGGGGGGATTAGAAGCAGTAATAATTGTAAATAAACGTAGGAGAAAAGACCGAAAATGAGGCGGTTGGATGCTATTGGGAATGGGACGGGTACAGCCGGTGTGTGCGATGTAGGGGGGGATCGGGTCGAGTGGAAGTTTAAGACTAGGGTGAAAAATAGACGGAATAGAAAGAAAATGATTTATTTATTCGGTGGCGGCTCGACAGATGAGGCAAGTGAGACGGTGAGCCCCAACTACAATTTTATTATTACAATAAAATCATATTTAGTTCTATAATGAACTAAATATGAAACTTCACAATGTTTCAAAATCTTAAAATTTCTTTCAAAACATATTGTGTATATAGTATTTAATTCGTTTAGAAAAAAAAAAAAAAAATGTTACTTGTATTAAATGTTCGAAATAGGTACTGTCGATAACTATAAAGTCTAAAACCAACAAATATCCAATCAATTGAAAACCTATGATAATAACTGCTGTTCTCGTGTTCTCGCCATTCTGCAGTGCGGTATTTAGGATTATTCCTAATGTCTCCCGTTGGAAATTGTGGCATATTGTAAAATGTGTACCTAAGCGGAGCTAGTCCGAAAAAAAAAGAAAAGTAAATTATCAAGTTATATATATATATACATAATTTTGTAAGCACACTTGTTATTCAGTATTCAATCTGCCTTGGAATTATAATTTAAATCAAATTACATCGTTACAGGCATTACTGGCATTGACAATTACTATCCGTTTATTTAACATATTTACGTACTCGACATTGGAAATAGGAAACGGCGCTCGAACTGAACTTTTTGAAAAACTTTACAAATTTGATTGTGAGTGACGTCCCACACGCCGCATCGTGTTAACATGCACGAAATCATCGCACACGGCACACGTGTGACCGCAGCGTGACACATAAAGACGCGTTAACAAGCGGTGGATAAATCGGAATTTTCCAAAGTTCAATAATCCGGATTTAAATGTATGCAGGATAATATCGAATTATCCGACAGTAACAATATTGTCGTTATCGTCGCACTATGTGAAACTGTCGGATACAACTAAAACGCGAGTGAATGAAAGTGGCCCTTTACGAATACAGTGAACCGTCCCTCGACGGACACCTCTGAATATCGGGCACGTTCAAATACCGGACGTTATTTTCGGGAACGGGGAAATTTTCACCATTCGTATAATATATAGGAGAACCTCTACGATACGGGACACTCTAAATAACGGACATTTTTCAATATAGACATTGATCATTTCCGTCGTAAATCGAGAATATTATTGTACAACGCCTTTATAAAAGTCTACACTAGTGGGTTATCATTTATTACTACGAATGTACTGTACACGGCGTCGATGAAATGTTGTAACTCTGAGACGTATTTAATTGATGTAAAAAGAAAACGCAATTTGTTTAAATAATTCGTTTAATAAGAACGAAATTTCTCCCGCTGAATAACGGACACTTTCGATGAGTGGACAAATTTTCAGCGACCGAGAGTGTCCGGTACTTGGAAGTTTTTTATACAGATATATAATAATTAAATATACACGGTGATTCACACAGCACTAAGCGTGCTAACCCCATATTTTCGGTTACATTTCGAATACACATGGGCAAATTATAATTATTGGAATTTTCAAATGTAAATTAAAGCCGACATTTTCGAACATTTAGATTTTTCACAACATTTAAAAAGTATCCTTTAGTGATACCAACTTTGTTTTTTTTGTAAACGTGAACCCATATTAAAAATTCCGTAAATAATCGGAGTATTGGTTTAAACAACTTTTGGTGTTTTATTAGTTTTAATTCTCATCGACCTGTTAACGAGATATTACACTTTTAAGTTCAGCTAGTGGGAGAGTCTCCACTGAGTATCATTCGTGTGGCAGCATAGAGCACGGCGTTTTATTAGAATTTGAATGCATGCAAAATTTAATCAAAAAACTGGGGCGAGAACGCTTAGTGAATAGAACGCTTATATTTTTTAATCATTTGATACACACATACGCGTGTTTACAGAGTGTGCGTCCAGAGTAAAGGTGTCACACATTAATGTTTTATTTAAGCAACTGTTTCGCCGGCAAGATTATTTGCCAAAGTATCTACTTTAAAAAATGTCATTATGTAGATAATTGTTATTACGTCAGACTTAGATAATAAATAATGATGGTCCAATAAGTCAATTATTGGATACTATCCCATTTAAGATTCTTAGTGGGGCAAAGGATGTATAACAGTTAAACTGCGCTGTGTTTTTTTTTCCAGATTCTAACCGGAGAGAAGAATGTATTGGTTTTGTTTATTTTTGTGTGTGAGCAAATTTTCTATCGGAAAACTTGCTTCGAACAAAGAATAACAGGAGACATTTTTAAATGCGTTGTTTACCTTAGTTAGTGAGTTAGAAAGTCGTGTTTAGATTGTCCACCCGGTTTTCATAATAATTGAAGAAAAACCGTAGGAAATACGAGAAAGTTAATAGCACAAATGGCAACAATGACAGGGCATATATCAGGAGTACAAAAAAAAAAAATTAAAAGAATTAATAACGTGTACCCAATGGTTGATTTTTTTCATTGTGCAAGTCATCGTTTAAATTTTGTTATAAATGATTTAAACACTGTGACAGAAGTTAGAAACTGTATTGGAAATATCAAAGAAACGATCATATTTTTTAGTGATAGTGCTGTTCGCAAAAATATTATTGGAGGCAGTGTGTTAACTAAATTATGTGAAACGCGATTTGTGGAAAAACATTAAAGTGACAGTTTTATCTACGATTTGTAACAATTGTAGGAGGTTTAGAAGAAATATCGAAATCAAACCATTTAAATTGTAAAACGAAATAGCGTAGCTACGAACTTTTAGTTGAGATAACTTCTCCCACTTTTGTAGTAGTTTTATATCGATAAAATCGCAGTATTCTGGAAAATTTTAAATTATTTCAACAGTATTACAAGGATTTAATGTTGATTTACAACAAGCCACTAGACACACTCAAAACCTCTTATTTATGTTACAAAAAGATCGTGATGACTGTGAGACTTAATTTAGCGCGATATTTGAAAAAAAAAACAATAGAAATGGTTACATCGAAAATAGATTTGGCTCTACCACGACGAAATGCACGACAGACACATCGCGAAAATCACCCACACTAATAATGTACAGGACTATTTTAGACAACTTTTATTTATTTCATACATTCATTTAATCACTATGTAAATTAGAGGTCGATTTTCTTATGAAAAATTAAAAATAATTGCATTATTTGACCTACATCCCAAAAAAATTAAGCATATGAACCGTCAAATATTCATAAAGGCAACTGAGGTTATCAGTCAAGTGTATGGATCTATTCTAGACAGCTTTGAAGAACAAGCCTTATCGTGGTATGAATTATGACAAGATGGACCACTCGAAAATGACATGGAATTGATCGATATTCTTGATTATGGAACATTTTACCCAGCTGTATAGTCCTACGGCTATACAAATTGTCCAGTAGAAAGATCTTTTAGGTAATATTTTCTATATTATATTTCTTATTTTTTTTTTTCTGGTATATTATTCTTACAAAATAATTTGTCATTATATTTTTAGCACATTACGTCGTTTAAAGGCATGGCTGAGAAACAGAATGGGAAATGAAAGGTTAGGTAGTTTAGGTCTAATATATATATTCATCGACAAAAGTACGAAAATAAAGAATTTTTTGTACAACAATTTGAAGGCATTATTAAAAAGTTTGGATTGAGTTCTAGGCTGTTGGCATTGCTTTTCAATGATTAATAATGCGTTAATGTAAACACGAATATACATTTATACTAGAACTAATAAATAAAACGAGTTTAAATACGTTTTATTGTATCCATAATTGATGATGAGATGTGTCATTCAATCAGTGAAAGGGGAGCGTAGGGGGGGGGCGAAGCCCTCCACGGCTTTTACCGACATTAAAAATATTTCGCACTTAGTGATGAGCTACATCTCCGCGGGCGTGGTGCCCGATTTACTTATTAGATAAACTCGTGGAGTTCTATGGGAACAGGTAAGATGATTACGAGTCCATTGATAATATAATGAAATATGTTTACTAATGCTGTTAAATTTGAATAGAAACGTATTAAATACAAGTGACGAAACGCTCGGTTTTATATTGTTAATCGTGTTATTGTCCAACGTGTGTTTGTAAATCAAGCTCGGCAAAGACACCCGGGACAAAACGGTTGTTGTGTCGGTTATAAATCATCTGCACTGTAAACATATCGTAGAGAACTGATTGAAATTATTATTGATTTATAAGACATATATTTGTAATATGAACATCTATAGTTAAACTTTTAAACGTAAAAAAACGTATATGTAACTATTTTAATATACCTAACCTAACACCTGTGCTGTGATATTGTCTTTATTTCCTGTAACAATTATTCATGTCAATTTAATATTCTATGCGTTTCGATATTGCGTTAAAAAATATATTAAGAATTTTCAATCGAATTTTTTTAATTCTGTTCAAAATGTCTGTATTGTTATTTTTACGTTTTACTGTTAACACACGTACACAAATATATCCACACCTATAATCTATATGTATACATGTAATGGAAACGGAAACTCGTTATACGTGATAACGTATCTATGCGTCTTTTTATATATATTTATATCCGTATAAGTATGTATTTATGTGAGATATCGAAAATTATCAACACATTGCATTATTCTTGTATCATAATATTGGTTAATATACGAGGTAATAAAAATGAATCGCGTACGTTTAAATTCGGTAAAACGACAAAACGTACACCGACATTTATCGAAACCCATAGTGATTATGACAGCTGTCTTGGTTTTATTTTAGATTCCGCGCGTAGCGAGGGAGCTATTGGTTTTACAGTGCTGTTAATTTCTAATTGTTCTTTGTTCATTGTCCTAGACTGTGGACACGTTTTTTCGCTAGCGAACACGCTCTGAATTGCACGTGTGGCACCTTTTCTAAAAGCTCACGTCGTCTATACGGTACTTCACGCAAGTAAATTTTCGATTCTTGACGCCATTCATCAAACGAAAGAACGTAGGAAAACGTAGAATTTCACGATTTTATTATTTTATATAAACACAAGATGCCTTTTGGATTTATTTTCTTACGGTATCATTGTCAAACTTTTGAGCCACTTTTGAGCTTTTAAGGCGTTTTAATTTTTGTAATTCGGTTATAAATGCACGTAGAGACTTGAAAATTCGTGAAAATTTGACTTATTTAGACGTGGTTAAATTTCCAAAATCATCGGACAATTTCTTTTTTAATTTTTTTCATACTGTAGACCACTTTTTTCCTGGAAAACTAGTTCCGATGTATGAGTGTAGCACTTTTTCTGAAATTAAATTTAATCTGCTTAGTAAATACATAGGTAATTTTTTAATTTTCGAAACGGTATTGAAAATAAAAACGATTATTTGGGGAAAAAAAATATGTTTTTTTCACGGTTTCGTTATTTTATATAAGTACCTACCACGTTTTCGAGCACACATGTGGTTCCAATCGAACAACGACTTGAGACCATATTGTTATTGGATTCTTTTTATTAATAAGCGTTTTGAAATCAAATCGAAACGAAAATCGGAAAAAAATTACGGCACTTCAAATTATGTATTACAATGGTTTATCGTTGCTTACAGATATAAATGAAATAACCTTATGTATCCTACCTTCCTAACTTTTCACCTACAACAGTGGTTGCACAAGTCCCCATTATCTTACCTAATTTTTTTTTTTTTTGTAAAGCTATGAATGCTATGTTGCCATTTTCTACATCCTATATCTATAAAGCTTAGAACTTTGAAGACGACATGAGGGAGTGTTTGTCGACCATTCGACCACGAAGAAAACTCATAATGAAGAGAAACCAGGCACAAATTTCTCACTGGGACTAAATTTGTGTAAACCAATCGTAATGTATCTATTTTTCCGAATCATTGAATGATTAACATTTGTTATAAAATAAAATACGATTTTATATGAATTTTCCTAACCTAAATAAACACATTATTTTAAATTTTTAGAGTGATTACTAGAAATTTACTGATTTATAACTATTTTGGTATAAATATGGTTAAATCATAATACAAATAAAAAAAAAAACACAAATACATACACACGTATGTAAGTCAGTGTCAAGTGTGCCAACGTAACTAAATATAAGTTAGAATTAGTGTGCCGTGGTCGAAAAAATTTGAGAAACGCTGGTTGGAGGCCATATTTACAACTATCGAAGAAATACAAATTTACCCGCGTACGACAAAATCGTATTTGATTTTGGGATCGGTTCGATCCAGTACGGCCCGGTAAACGCGGTCCGGTCATTGGGTTCCGAGAGTAGGAAAACGTCCCGTCCGGTTTCACGGTTTATTCCATCAGTGCGGTCCGGTACCGCGGCCATCGTTTCACTTCAGTTCTACAGAGTCCACCGTATACATACGCTTTTACGGGCGTTTTAGCTCTGCCATTTTCGCACAGACATACCCTCGAAACATCACCGAAAACAGACAGTGCAAACGGGTTAAACAACCTTTGCCTTTGTGCGATTTACATAATTATACAATACGCAAACAAAAATCAATGTCTAAACGTTCTACACGCGGGCCGACTACAACACTGACCGTATGTTCGGTCGCGAGCAAGAAGGGCTTCGATTTTTTGTTTTGTTTTAGATTCTGAGTGGAGCGAACACGCTTGTGATTTGACAAAGATGTATTTTTTTTTCCGTGCGTAACTTCTCCGCCAGAAAACTTGTTCTAATTTTTTAGTGTAGTATCTTTTATGAAGGTAACCGACGTGGAGAGGTACTTTACGGAGGTCATTTTGAGATTTTCCCGAGAATTTTCTCATCAAATACGAAAAACCGGGAAAAACGTAGGAAAATATATAACGCCTATTTAAATATTTACCATAATAGGACAAAGTATTGTTGACAAAGCATCACTATCGACTGAACTCCGCTCAGAATCGTTTTTTCGTAAGCAATCGTTGCTTACAGGTATACATCGAATTACCCATAACTGTGACTGCGAATTAAAATGTCCCGTGTCACTCTGTGATGTAGTTTTTTGTTTGGCGAAACACGAGTGTGTAAGCCGTATTTGTTACATTATAAATGATTTAGCGTCTGTTCCGTTAAGCAATTATTCCCGAAATGTAATTCGCTATTTGTATTCGCCTTTTCTGCGCCGGGACCGAAGATTCTAGTTAACCCTTTTAACGCGATACTAACGAAAATATATATCCGACGCACGTCGTCCGACCCGTCTGAAAAACTATTTCCGAAACGCCCACAGTGCGCAGCAACGGGCGAATTCGCTGAAAACTTTTTTCCGTGTCGGGTAACTCTTGCGCGGAAAAATCGAGAAGAAAAAAAAAACGTATACATTCTTAAAATCGCGTTTTTTTTTCCCTACTCCGTTCACTCGCGTTTTCTTTTTGCTTCGCCCGACGACGTCGTCGCCGTCTCGTTATTGTCCTGCTCGCTGCCCCGCCGCCCGTACGCGCGTACGACGCCGTTTTACGTAAACACGTCCGCTCTGTCCGTTTTTTTTCGCTCGCTTCCCCCCCCCCCCCCCACCCCTCGCAACCGCGGGTTCCGCCGGGTTCGATATTCCCAATCGTCGACTACGTTTATTCCGTATGGACTTCTTTTTTCTCTCTCCCTCGGAAAAGCCACTCGCCCGAGTACTCGAGTATAATACCATTCATATGTATCATATTGTTTTACCACTGTGCAGGTACGTACGGCACAAAGCTGCAGGGAACATCCCGCGGAGACTTACTGCGCGTACTTTCGAAACGCGCATTGAATTACACGATTGGGGCCCGCCGTCGTGGAAAAACAAAAACCGGATCAAAGAAAATCTGTGTGCGGTAAGTAATAACCAATATAATATGCGTGCATCATATCGAATTTTGCGGTGTGTCGCGTTTCGCGGTAAACTCCCAAAAGTGCTTCTTTTTTTCATTTTTTTTTATACATAAACCGTCCGATACCGCGGCAATGAGTTTTACTCTAAAGTCCGTTTTCAGACTCGCGTAGTGATTTCACATAGAAACCGAAAGGGAAAAAAAAATACCGTCGCTTTTTCCACCTCTGCAGTATTTTTCCGCTATCTCACTCATCTCTCTCTCTCTCTCTCTCTTTCACACACATAAACACTCACTCACTCCATTCTCTCGCGTCACATTCGCTGTCTTTTTTTTTTTTTTTAATTTTCTCCTGCTCGACGTCTCATTACTGCCGCCGCGCCGCCGATAGGCGAATACTGCTGCAGCAGCAACACACGGGCGTCGGCTTATACGAAGTTTTTACTCGTACGCCGCCCACGAATATACAGGGTGATTGTATAACTTTTATCACGAACCCGCAACGATTGTATGCCCGTTATTCACGCGGATTTCCATAGAGGATGTCGAGAATTTCCTCTCGCTTATTCCGATAGTTTGGCGGTGTTATTTTTTACGAAATAATATTCCAACAGTTTACCCGCTGTTCCGTACGTGTAACCGCAAACGACTCAACCGCAGTCGAGTATTGATTTTCACCAACAGCGTTTTTCTGAAAAAAATATACTGATACGCGCGTAACAATGAGTTATAACAGTTTGAAATTCAGGCCAGACGAGTCGGTAATATGGAGGCGAAGGGTTATTGGGACGTGGGCAAATGGAACGTATTACCCCCGGAATAAGGGTGAAATATTCGAAAATATCGAAAACAATATGCATAATATAATATAGACGGGATAAACGATTCTACATAATGATACTGAACCGAAAATTAAATTTACTCAAAAATCGCGGCCCTGTATAATAATATTATGTGAACAATAGCCGCCGGCACTGTAAAAGAATCGCCCTGTATACTTTATAGCCGCCGCACGGTGTCCGTTCGTTTTCGCCCTTTGTTCTATACGCGAGCCGTATATTTTATTTGTATTGTATTTTTCGACGTCTGCGGTCCCATCACCTCGACAAAAGTACCAAATCTTCTACAATGATAACAATAATAATAATTACGGTGCGCGCGTTCAATACGTGGTTTTTGAACGAAAATATATGTAACCGTTGTATACGCGAAACGACCGCGGGGGGAGGGGGGGCGCAAAAACTCTCGATAAAAACGTGTCAGACCCCGAACGTTTTGGCTTTAAAACCTCCGATCCCAATAAAAAAAAAAAAAAAAAATAAAAAAATGAAAATGGAAAACATCTCGTCCCGAATAACATTCGACTCGGGCGCGAATTCGCCGCGTATAGTTGCAGTGCTGTGACGTCGCCGTCATCGTAGTACACCTCTGAGTCGTACATTATTATATTTTATTGTACACGCGCGCTGTACAATATCATTACGGAACGGGGAGAGACCCGTAAAAAAATAACGTCGCGTTATTATCGTTCCGTCCGTCGTTATATTGATTTTGTAATTTTTATATTGTAAAGTAGGTATGCAATATTATAGAGTAAAAAAAAAAATAAAAATAAAAAACGCACGCACATAATAAACCCGTCCGCGTGCGACTGTCGCGCACGCACTCGAAACCGCGTATAATAATAACGTGGGCATACACAGAAAATGATATTACACAGGCGTATATAATAATACAGGTACCTGTTATTACCTATTATTATTATTAAGTATTCCAAAGAGACCGAAGAAAACGGGGGGTGGGGGGGGGAAACAAAAAAAAAAAACGAAACAAAACCGAACCGTCGTCGTCGTCGCACGAACGCCGACTAGACTCCGGTAAAATACTGCGGCTGCCTATTAATAATAAGCACCGATGGTATCGAGTCGAACGATTATCGCGATTGAAAATATATAATCCGGGTCGGTAATACGCGGTTTGTAGAACGGCTGAAACTGTGTAAAACCGTGTAGAACGGTTAACGGCTGACATTTTGGATTCTGGGCGTAGCGAGGGAGCTATTGGTTTATCGCTACGGTGTTAATTTTTATCTTCTTCCTGTCTTTTTTCCAGCGTCCGTGGACACGTGCTATCCTAGTAGACTTGTTCAGATTTTCAGCACCTTTTCTGAAAGCTCAAGTTGTCTAAAAGCACTTAGGTGCGATAAAACGTAGGGAAACGTACGGTTTCAGGATTTTGTTATTTTATAAGAACACGGACGACGTTTCCTAACGGGAAAAAATGCGTTAATCGACGAAAAATCACTGGATACCTTTTTTGTTGCCTTTTTGATTTGCTTTCTCACGGTGTCATCGCTAAAACTTTCGAGCCACTTTTGAGCTTTTAAAACATTTTAATTTTTGCGATTGAATAATTTTTTTTTGCTGTTATGCGGTTATAAATACACATAGAGACTTGAATCTCGGTAATAATCCTTGGCCATATCGGACTTATTTAGACGCGGTAAAATTTCCAAAATCATCGGACGAATTTTTACCATTTTCAATTTGTTTACAATGTTATTTTATTACGGCACTTCAAATTATGTATTACCAAACTGCGGTCGGAAACTGCGTCTTTCATCAGCAACGGTCTTTTCGTCGCTCACGGATATAAATGAAATAACCTTCCCAACTTTCCGCCGACAACAGTGGCTGTATCCGTCCCCAGTATCAGCTCTCATTTATCGTTTGAATTTTGTTGATATACCGTGATAATACTGTACATTTCAGACTTTAATAAGTATCAAGTATTTGTCTAGGGTATTATAAATATTAATGTAGTTATTAATAAAAAAAAAATAAATAAACGTTAAGTAATGAATACAACGGACTATCGCACGCGTCTTCAATTATTCAACCGACAATTGTTCTACCGGATCATTTCTGTTCGTTTGCGGCCGAAAAAAAAAAAAAAAAAATTTGTGAACTACAGTATAAAACGTATACAACTAATAATTGTACACCGTACGTTTTATACGCACGCACGGATAATACGTGTTTTACACTTTGTTGTATTGCACGTTCCGATCCTGAGAATAATATCATTACGCGCGGCTTTGGAGGACTTTTGCGGGCGTGCCGGCGGCGGGGTCGGCAATTCCTATACGGCGAAACTCCCAGCCCGGGAACACACAAATTGTGCCGGTCCCGTTCCGGTCTATCGCATTTATTCGCCGCGCAGTTCTCGAAGGCGCCCGGAGCACCGGTCGTTCGCCAACTCCGCCGGATTATCAACCGGATTCGCGCCAAATTCATTTTTATCGCGACGTGCCTACCGATTTTCCGACCCGGCCGACCGCAAGTTGTTGTTGAAAACCGCCCGGATAAGCATTTACGAACCGTTTTGACTCTTGGCCGCCAAAACTACTTCCTTCCAACGTTCCCTATCGTACGTACGCCACTCCACTCAAGTTTTAGATTCTGAGTGGAGCGAAGAAGCTTATAATATAATCTGTATATATATATATATCTGTGCGCGAATTTTCTACCAGCAGTTTTGCTCCGATTTACAATAACAGCGTTTTTTCCGAAAGGAAATCTGACTAGTAAGGTACTTTAAGGATGTCATTTGCAGATTTTCCTAAGAGTTTTCCCAGCAAATGCAAAAAACCGGGAAAAACGTAGGAAAACTGGGAAAATCGGTACAACATTAAACAAATACTATTAAAGATATATAAATCCTATTTAATTATTTTACTATAAAATGACTTATATATCGTTGACTAAGCATCACTTTCAACTGAACTACGCTCAAAATCGTTTTTTCGTAAACAATGGTTTATCATTGTTGCTTACAGGTATACATTAAATTACCTATAACAGAGTGCAGACCCGTCAGGCCCATTATAGGGCTGCCAGATTTCAAATCTTTAGACCGAGACACGATATTGAATGGCCATTTTTGAAAACTCATATTTTTTTTTTACACTTCAACTCTCATTCCTAAATGTCATAACAATTGTCGATTTCATTACGATACTTTTCTCTTGAATCCATTTTCTTCAATAGAGTGTTGTATACTTAATTCTTAATGTTTTCGTAAAATGTGTTTACAAGCTAACCAAAATTGATTTTATAGACCATCAGGCCTCAAGGAACCGTACTTTCATTCTTCACACCTCTTTTACCCGATCAAGTGTTACTCATAAGTTTACTCTGTGAAGAGGTTATTATAGAGGCTACGAAGCCTCTATATTAGCCGAGAAAAACTGAATGACCGACCGGGACAACGGGACATACCCTTAAAACCAGGACTGTCCCGGTTGAACCGGGACGGATGGCAAGTCTCGGACGGCTTTACGTTTAAACATTTTTTTTTTTTTTTCTCATTTAAATTTATATGTACGAAAAATCAAGTGGGTCCTTGGTTCGGAAGCGTACGTGATACGGAACCTCCCTAAAGTACCACCGCAGTCAGATTATCATACAGAAAAACCGTTATCATTGTAAATCGGAACGAAACTACCGGTAGAAAAGTCGTCCGCAGAAAAAAACAAAAACAATAATAAACGTAATTTTAACATTGATCGTTGTAAAATCAATAACGTTCGCTCGGAATCTAAAAACGACCGATTATGGTAATTATTCCGAATACAACGTCGATTCGTTGGGGAAAAAAAAAAAAAACAAAAACAAAAATACGATTATTCACGTACACGTATATATTTATGAAACAATAAACCCTGCGGATCCGCGCGAAACAAAGTGTGGGGCCGGTAAGGTGGTGGAGGGGTATCGTAAAACAATATAAATATGCGTTTATTACGTTCGACTCGACCGCGCGGATTATTATCGTCTACGCGTATCACTCGAATTATTTATTACGAACCTCGCGTAACGTACGATCATATATCCGCCGCCCGGACAAATAGGGTATTCTGAGCACGTTTTGTCCGCGCGTTTCGAATCCGGCGTATTGCTACTCGCGCGTTTATGCGCGAGCGCGTATACTCGAAAACCGCCGCAGTACGGCGTTTACGTAGCTAGGCGTGACGGGCGGGCGAGGTAAAACGTTTCAAAACGTCCGTGACGTTGTCAATCCTCCATCAATGTCCGTCCGCGTACCCCTCAAGAGGACACGCGCGATGGCGTGCCGTGAAATGCGGTGTCTCACTGCGCGTCTTGCGGTCACGGTCGTCCGTTACAATAGGTCCGCTACGCGTACTTCTCTCGGTCCCCCAGATTTTCCGCCCGGACTGTTTTAACGTTTTCGTATAAAACACCACCCGTTTAGAATTTATTTTGCTAAATTTGTATTTGTATTTTTTTTTTTTCCATTAAGCGTTACATAATGCATTCGGTTTGTGTTTGTGTTACCCGCTGATAGCCGCTCGGCGTTATCACATTAAATAAATAAATAATTTAATATAATAGAGCACGTGTTTATCGGTCAGTAAAAAAAAACAAAAAAAAAAAACAGGTCGTTAATACCGAAATGCGTTTCGCGACCAAACGCGAGGCTGGCTGGGCCTCTTCTCAGATCAATCGGTCGAATGATTTCGATTCCTGATTTGCGATCGAAAAATTCGGTTCGATTGTAAGTTTTGGATCGAGTGTGTTTTCAGACAATGATCGAATATTGTAAATTTTATTTTCGAGCAAATTTTTGAGATTCTCTAGTCACTCAACAGAACACTCCTTGTGATCTCCATGACTACGCCTCGTTTTCTAAAGGGCTAGTTTAGCTTGCAGAACGTAGACATGCTTTTTTGAAAGGGACTATTAGAAAATTAAGTCTACTAATCAACTTTGAGAACTACCCGAACTAGGCGAGTAATGTCTCTCACCGATATGGACCCTTCTGCATTTATAATTAATTTATGTAATTTACTGTTTTTTCTTGTTATAAACCTAATTAGTTATAAATAAATGAATAATCATTTGAATATTTATTGGAAAACTATTTGAAATTAATGCTTTTGATATAATATTATAATATTATAATTTATTGCTAGTTTAGATTATGAGAAGCTTTTTACGAAAATTCGTAAGATTTGTGCGTGAGCACAACTTTACTACCAAATCTTGCTCAAATTTTTCAGTTTAGCGCCTTTTCTAAAAGTAAATCGGTCGGAGAAGGTAATTTTTTCAAGAGTTTTTTCGTAAAATTTGAAAAGCCGAAACAAATTGAGGGAAACGGGAAAATATACGAAATGTAATAGTTAAAATACATGTATTAAGATATTTTTATTCTGTAGTTAGCAATTTTTTTCAACCAGAAATTTAACTCAAATTCATAACGATAGCAGTTTCTAAATGGAAATCAGATTGGGAAGGTTTTAAAGAGGTGATTTTTTGATTTTCCTATAATTTTTATCAACGAATTCCAAAAAAAGAGAGGAACAACGGGAAAATGTATTAATTGAAAAAAATATTAAGTACGGCTTTCTTTTTTCCTGTGGACTTTTCTACCAATAATTTTGCTTCGATTTACCAGGACTTAGGGCATTTTCAGTTTTCTAAAGAGTTTTCCCAGCAAATGTGAAAAATCGGGATAAACCGAGAAAAATGTTTGAAAAACGGGAAAATCGGTAGAGCATTAAACATAATAATAATAATACAATATGATATAAATACTGTTGACAAATCTTCACTATTCAGTTGATACTCCACTCAGAATCGTTTTTTTTTTTTTTTATTGCTTACAGGTTTTACACCTATAAATTGCATAGCTGTACCATTCCTAGGACGTATTTTTTTTCTAATTCTAATAACCTTTTAGTCATATGATTTATGGAACGATCTTTTGTGTAAAAATATAATTTTAACAATTTTTCAGGTAGTTTATAAATAAAATAAAAATCAATGGGGATAAATTTCCGTCTTACGGAACACGTGCGAAGACTTCGTGGCCGTAGCTCACTGGCTCACTGGCAAATATCAATACCATTCACGTTTATAGCGATCTTTGAAGCTGGTTAATGTTGTAGCTTTGTGAGTAAATACAAACAACATATTCTGTGGTTGTTAGTCGTAACAACCAGAATATGGTGATAATCACGTGATAGCCATAGAAAAATATGGTCGTGAATATTCATTTTCATAATGTCTACGAGTGAATGATTTGAAACTATTATTATTCATCGTTTTGATGTTTCGAAAATTAAAAATAAAAACAAAAACCGTCGTTTTATAATCGCAATAATTTATGAAGTAATCTTCATCAAGTGCTATTATTATTATTATTATTATTATTGTTCAATATCTTACAATGCATTACAATTTAATTTATTAAATCTAAAAAAATACAACGACAAATAACAATTCAATTTTTTTTTTTTTTTTTAATTTTCTGCCTTTGATCTCTCTCCCCGCTCCCATTTCAAAATTTCCAGCTATGCCACTGTGTAATCGTAAATAATTTTTTACTGGCATTCTTTTGAAATTGTATATTGTTAATTTATTTTTGTATAACTAGTTTTTTAAATTATTACCATATTAATATACATTGTTAATAACTGTGCAATTATATAATAATAATATTATGAAATTCAAATTTAAACAAAATGTACGGATTTAGAAATATTTAATCAAACCCCGATGCGATCGTGGATTAAGATCCGTGGTATAGACAGTAGTTTGAAAGTGAATTGTAACCTGTCAATATCAGGTTTAGCGGAATATCCATTATCGAAATCTACAATTTAAACTTGACTTAGTCAAGGTAGGTGTGCTCTATTTTGGACAGAATATAAAATAAAACGCAAAACAACTATTGTTTTATTTATTGTTGTTATTTTTTTAAAAACGTTTTTATGGTGACGGTGAATTTTTTAATACCTATTTCCTAGCAATTTGCATTGGTTAAATAAATAAATCCGGAAATAGGGATCCGGGTATAACGTATGTTGTACACCCGCGTGTACAATTAGGTCGGATTCGCGAATTTACCGATATCACTGCTATCGCCGAATACGTGAAATCGGCCGAGTGAAAAAATATTATCCATAAGAAAAAAAAAAAAAACATGTTCCAATTTCGTACATAAACATCATTACAATGCTAATGTATACTGAAATTTAAACTGAATTGATACGTTGAATTTAGAGATCGATCATCAGAAAAAAAAAAAAAAAAATTAAAAATTAACACGTCAATTTAAAAAGTTTAAAATCATTTGAATACGATTGATAATCGATTGGATAATTTTTATAACGAATATTCGAACGAACTGTACCGACTTAACAAAGATAATATAGATCGTGGGTATATTGTTTTACTTGGGCGATGGAAAACCGGTAAGATTAAAATTCTTTAGTTACTGCCTTATCGTTATCGTTATTGTACGCGGTTAAATAGAGATAACACGCGGAAAATACAATTTATATACGATTGTCGAAATAATTTTAAATTCTGGCCATTCAATGTCCGCGCCTCGCCATAGTAAAATATTATCATATTATAGTATAACAAGCAAAAATGTATTGCTCTGAATACGTGCATTTGGCAGAAAAAAAGGCTGCCCGATTCACGCGACCGGCGAAATAATTCGGATGATTTCGTGAAAATAGCAGACAAGTTGCCGATTTCACGTATTCGGCAACGGCGTTGCTTATTACACCACGGAAGGCTGAATTCCGGCGTTTTCGAAATTACTCAACGGGCGAAAAGTGTATAAGAATATCTCAAGACATATTAACGAAAAAATTTATAATTTCGTTTTTCGATTTATCGGTCGGTTGATCTAATGAATAAATACAACTTATAGATAATATCGTTAGTGATAAGGAATATAACGGGAAGGCAAACAAACACGCGGCTAAGACAACTATCAGATGCAATTAATGTAATGACGGATACATATTAGTTTGAAAATGAAAAAAAAAAAAAAAAAACGATAATTTGGGAAGGGATTGGCGAAGATCTCGAAAGAAACCTAACCGAATCAAATGCAAAGATCAAGAAAATGAAGTTTAAATTTAAATTTGTACAAAATTATTTTTGATAAATAAACGCGAAGCGCTGAATATTATGAAATCGGAAACGACCGGTAATTTACGGAACAAAATAATGAATGCAACGAACGCGCAATAAATGCCAATCAACTTTAAGCGATAAAACCTGATAAAATGCAGATAAAATCTGCCTCGGAAATTTAAGTAATGCGCATAAAATATTATGTGATAACGTGTTGTTAATAAAACTCAACGAGTCAAATAAAACGACCGGGAGTAAAAATTATGTATCGAACAATTGTTGGCGGAAAAAAAATGAACTCGCCGAAAAATAAACGTAATAAATATTCTGGGCTTGTCGGATCTAATCGGAAAGACACTCATAGAAGAGTTTTGGAGTTTAACAGTAAATAAAAATTAACCGAAGGTTAAATTCGTTGAACTTACACTGTGCACCGAATAGGTAGTGAATTTAAAAGAGCTAAACACAACAATTGAATCGAAAACGGGGGATGGCGAAAAGGAAACCTTGAAAACAAAGTTCTGCGAACGAAACGAAAGCATCGTGATTCGCAATAGTTTTGTTGGAAAAGACGCGGGAAATAAAATTGCACGCGCTAAAGAAAACTCAATCAGCAGACACCGGCAGACAAGGAGAACGGACGTAATTGTCATTATTTATTATTATAACGTCGCTATTTACTGTGTACGCGAGCGTGCCAAGGAGCGTTATAAATTAAAATGGCATTGAAAATCGGTATTACAATTGTCAATATTTCGCGGATCGGTTCGCGCCGCGAATTTCGGAACGCGTTTCTATCGATTATTGTCGTACGATAAATCGTGCTTTGGACAAACATTTATTTTCGCGTTTCCCCTATTTTTTTTTTTTTTTTTTTTTCTAACTCGGAACGACACTTGAAGTCGGCAAATGTAATTAATGTAAATAATGCGACGCCCGGTAAAAGAATAAAGTGCACCGGCAGTGCGCGCGTTACACGCGGTTCGTAACCGGCGAAACGTTTGCGAATCACCGACGTCTGTAAACCAACGCGAAATTATAACGATTTCGATTCCGTTCGGTTTTACCGTTTTGCTAACGTCGTCGAGCCCCCGTCCGTCAATCGATTCGTATGCGAAACGAATTGTTCGGTTCGCAGAGTTCCTTCACACCGCCACGTGGCACGTCGATTGTAACAGCCCTCCGATTGATCGTTCTTCGGCGGTTTGTTCGCTCGATTCTAAGTAAGCAATCAAGTACGTAAGCAAGCGTGTAACGTCTGTAAGTCGAGTATCTTTCCACGGTTGTATCGCCGACCGGCCCGGCGTCTCCGATCTGCAATATCCCTTTCACCGGCGTTCATATTATCCGCCATCGGTTTTTCAACATAATATCTATTGCACTCTTGATCGTTACAGTTTTTTCAGTCAACATTTTTTTTCTTTCCAACGCATAGGTATATTATGTGTGTCATTGAACGGTTTGAACGGGGACTTAAGCTTCTTTAGTTAAGTACTTCCTCTCGAGTTCTTTTTACCATTATCCGTTTTATTCATTATGCCGTCGGGTAAACTATTGCGTTTTATTCCGGTCGTACCTTGTCCTTTTTGATGTTATTGCGAAAGAACTATCATCTATTTGTTCCGTAAATGTCTAACGGTTTATCATTACGTTCCCGGTCATTTTCAATAAATCTTTATTTAGTTCGTCGCGTTCAACCGTGAAATCGTTTCGTTAATAATAACGAAAATAATAATTTTGAACTTCGTTTTCTTCATTTTCGCGTTCGATTCGGCTGATTTTCTTTCGAGACCATCATCCACGCATCTCTTGCCGCATTATTGCTTTTTTATTCTCAAGTCGATGTATGCATTCGTTTTCGCATTCATTGTATCCGACAATCGTCTCGAGTTGTCTTGTTGTTTTTCCATTATATTATAATGTTTATCACTTAAAATCGTATTGTTTCGTACATTTTGGCGAACCGATTTTGACAAAACGAAAACTGTACATCTCTTCATATTGTACAGAGAGTAACACGAACAACATTACGCCTTTCTTCTTCGATTTGTTACCAACCATTCGCCGATCGGATTTACTAGGTAAATATTTGCCGATGCAATCGTTCTGATCTAGTGATTTGCGTTGCGGCAGTATACGTACGCGTCTCTAAAACAAATTAAAATACACGCGTCGCGTTTAGCTACCTATTCAATAGTTACAATATACAAGATATAATGAGTTGTAACACATCACCCAGACCCCGGTACGTTTATGTTTGCATAAAATAAAAAAAAAAAATTGACGAATTTGTTGGATCGTTTGTCGTTTTAAAAACGCCTACTAAAAATACTATAGTCTATTTATTCGAATACTTTACATTACTCCGTATGCTGTACAAAAAAATTATATATTATTCCCGTAAAGATGTGTGCAGTTTTTTTCCGCTTTATAATATTATTATCAGAACACGGATCTTTTCGTAACACATTTTTCAATTATATTCATTTCCATTTCCAAAGTAGTACTCATTGTTTTCGTTCAAACCGTTGTTTTATGCGCGATTGCGTCAATTCCTGGTTATCTATCTCGAAGTGGATAATTCTTCAAAACGATCTCCTCGAATCGGTAGGTACCAAATGTAAAATAGTAAAAAAGTAAAATGTAATTACTTTTTATAAAAAAAAAAAACAAAACTATTATTTTATTTTATAAGTCATAAAATATCCGTCTACTTTATGACAGTAGTTATTGCACGGCTCTGTAATCCGTATTACCATTATTACGAAAATTACAAATAACAATTTTTTTTTTTTTTTTATCAGCCAACTATAATTATTAGTTCGCGCTCGAATCAACGGACGAATGTTAATCCCGAATTCTTGGCTCCGGCGCTATTCGCCGATACGGCACGACGGTCAGACGTCTAAACTTGTTTAGTATAATCATATATTATTTCGGATTTTTTACTTCTTTAACGGTGTGGAACAGTCTCCACAAATATCATCAAACATTTTAATCATTATAAATAATTCACTAGTTACTGATTCCGTATATCAGCAAATCGATAATTTGACTAGAACCTTTCTACGATTTCCCCTAGTATCAATAAGCTTCCGAAATTGTCAGAACTGCGTTATTTTCATTTAAGAAACGTTGGCATTTTTACGATATGATCGTTTTTTTTTTTTTTTTTTTTGAATGCACAAAAACAATATAAATTCAAACAAATAACCATTGTAATATTATACCTATAATATTATTATTACGGTTTATACCGTTGTACATTTTTAGGTATCCGGTGAATTGATCGTGGCTTATTGGTTTATGTAATATAAAAATTTCCCGACATTGCGATCGGAACGATCTATTCGCCGGAATCTCCATTTTCATGCTCGAATTCCCGACGTCGTATCGTCATCTGTCGTCTATCGCCTATGTAAGTTATTGTTTTTGTTATTTACCCAAGTATAGCCGGCAAAATCTCATTATCTTCATACATGTATATACCGTCTTATTTTCTCCTTCGCCTTTATCCCAACTTTTTAGGGTCGGCATATCGTATTATACTGTCGACAAAATAATTAGGATTTCGATTTTTGCGCGCATAATATAACAGTTCATGGTTTTTACTAGATGCGATGGTGCTAACTAATATATTAAATCTAAAATCTTTGTATCTCAAAAACAATTGTTTGTTAATACATAATGTTAATGATAACATTGCTGTTCTAATTCATAACTATTCTACGCGACTTAAATCAAAGACTAATGTGATTGTTCCTAAAACGAGTAGAGTTTTTTGACAACGATGTCATAAATACAAGTTTATACAATTTTGTTGTGATAATAATTTCAAAAATTTTACAATTTATAAAAACTATATTTATATTTTATTTTAGTAAGTCTATTTTAAATTAATTTATTAATGTTATCTAATTATGTTACAGTTAAAATTAGTATAGAACCATACAATTGTCTGTAGAACTCTCACCTCTAGCACAGCCGTTGGCTTTTGAGGAGGTCCATTAATTGTTAAATTTAAGCTTATGCTAATATTATTACGTTGTATACATTATAATGTCTATTTGATGTAATAATAAACTTATAATTGTTATTAATATTATTAGTACTAAAATTATTACTACTATTTGTTTAAAATATACAAACTATAAATTGGAATTTGAAACCAAAAAATAAACCGAAAAAACCTCTACATCAAAATAAAAGTTTCGGTTCTTAAAAAAAAAATTATTAAGAATTCCGGCCGTGTTCCGGTCTTGTGATTTTCAAAAAGTTTCGGTATTTACCCGGTCTTTTACGGTATGGTATTTTAAGGTTCGAGTCCCTGGTTTCAGGCACTATTTCAGACGTATAGGACGCCGATTGCTTGCATTGCCGGCACCAGGAAAACGCCGATGAGCACACGCTCTTCGTATGCCCTCATTGGGAGCCTTTTTAACGAGATGTCAGAGCGTACACCGGCGGCAGGACCATTGCTCCTAGTGACGTCCAAATTCTGCTATGCGGCCCAGAGGACATGCCGTCACGAGATCTTGACCGGGCTACTCACGATCAAATTGTGGCAGCTTCCTGTCGCGGCTCTCAGTCTTTCTACTGCGTGGCAGATGATATATTGCGTCACAAGGAGCATGGCGAGAGGATAAGGGGGGCTGAGGCGAAGGACAATCAGTTTCCATAGGACCGGCTTTCTCATCAGTCCCGGACATCAAGGCCGAAGCTGAGGAAGACTGCCGTCGACTCAAGGCTGTGTACAGATTAGGTTAAGATAGCATTCTGTTAGGAGGCCCCTCTGCTTACCTCTCATCGTAGTGTTAATTAGTGTAGTTAATGATTCGAGCCCGCCCCGAGAAGGGGAAAACAGGATTTCATAAAACACTTGATTATGCACATTAAAAAACCATGGCAGTAGTGGGGTGGCAATGTGTAACACTTATCCTCAGACTGCTGTCAGTTAACCGGAAAAAAAAATATTTATATATGTATATTACAGCGTTTTGATTATTTTACGTAACAACATTGTATTAGCTTTAAAATAAAAATTCAACTCCAAGTCATATCGAAACTGCGTTCGAGGTTTGAGCCGAATGTACCTAACAAAGTTTGTTTCAAACTTTTAAACCCAAACCGCCTTGGTCTGCGATAAGATTATCGAACATAATATATTGTGTAAACGTTTACGGTGTTCGGAGCTGATCTGTCTCTACACGCGGACCGCCTCGGCTTTTCCGGTGACCCGATCGACGGTCGGAAAATCGCCACATAGTATCGTATATGTTCATCGGACCCGTCCGACAAAGGCGCGAGCGACGAAATTAACATTTTGTTTATGTCTTACGGGTTTCACGCCGTAGCGTACAGAACGAATGAGCGGCACAGAAAATAGACGATTAAAATAATACATTGACGTTTTCGCGCGGTACCTGACGAAATATAATACGAGGTCTGGCTATTAAACAACGAGACTGCGTATGAAAAATGGTTTTATTTTAAAAATTGTTCCACAACCCAATGTTCCCGTTCAATACGCTCTCCCCTCCCCTCGCCGCACGCCGTTTCGTTCGTTTCTTCCGTTGCTCGGCACAGTGCTGGAAGTCGGTTTTCGTAAGACCATTCCGGAGTTCAGTCGATTTTCGTTTCACCTCTTCGCACATCGACTCAAACCGGATTCCTTTTAAGGCGGACTTTATCTTCGGAAACAAGTAAAAGTCGCAGGGTGCCGAGTCGGGTGAGTCAGATGCGTGTTCGAGTACTGGAGTGCCTTAAGCGGCCAAATAACGCTTCACAGACAGCGCGTTATGGTCAGGTGAGCAAGATCCACGACTTGTTTTTCCACAATATCCACCGTTTCTTACGAACTCATTCGCGCAATGTTTTCGAAACTGTCAAATAGTAATGTCGGTTCGCAGTTTGACCCTCTGGAACCCATTCAGTAATCACGATGCCGTTGATATCGAAGAAAACGATCAGCAATTTGGATTACTACTGAATTGGACTCCGGTGCACTCTCGACCTTCAGAAAATAATTTACGCCACTCAAAAACACGCGCCCGAGACAGGAAATCCTCACTATAGGCCTTTTTTCAACAACTTATAGCACTCAGTTGGAGTTTTTTTTTAGTTTAACGAGAACATTTTACGTTTATCCGTTGCTCGTGTTTTTCGTCACACGTGGTTTTCGGCAAGAGAAAAAAACATGTTCGTTTCTAAACGCTACAGAAAAAAAATTACTAATGCACCGACAAAAACCCGATTTTTTACTGGCATAATAGACACTTCCAGCCGACCAGCGCTGTATTCGGTTTTCCCCTAACCTTTTCGGGACGCTCTCTGCGCGCGCAGTCTCGTTGTTTAATAGCCAAACCTCGTATAGTTTGTCGCGGTTAAACGGCCCTGCAGCGACTAGTCAGACCGACGGTTTTTCGGTCTGACTACGGGACGGCTTTTAACCTGTACGCGGAACCGTTTATTCGCTATCGATTCCGTAAAGCGCCGCGCGACCCGGCATACGTGTTACGATAATGGCACAGGCGCGCGTAGGTAGGACAGGTAGGCGCACTGGTTGTTTTTTTATTTTTGTCGTACTTGCTATTATTTTTATTTTGAACAGCAGAACGGCAACGGCGCGCGGTGAGCAGGCGACATTCGGAGTAAATGGATTTTTCGAACGGATGACGTATTATAATAATGCATAGACAGGCAGGCAGGTAAACCTACAAACACGGTGAAATTAAAAATTCTGCGCGCGTTACGTTGGCCGTCTCAGATCGCATTTGCGTACAGCATTAACGTAATTTATATTAAATTTAATTAACATATTTTAAGTGTACATTAAACGGCGATAAAAAAAAAATAACCATAATAAAAAAAAAAAAAAAAAAAAAAAAAACGATAAAATTATCATATTACAATATTGTATTATTACAGGTACAAATGTATGTCGTACACAGTGCGTTTCATTCGGAAGATAACGCGATTATTTCGGTCGCACCGACGGGATTCGGATTGTCGAAATCAGGATTTTTTTTTTGATTTTTCTTCTTCTAGAAATAGTAATAGTACTATTTCAGTACTATTGTACGTTTCGAGAGGATTTTCAAACATTTTTTACACTCTCGGCGCACAATAAAGCTTACATTTTTTCTGAGTTTTTATTAACGCCAGATTAGAATTGTCCCGTTAGTTTTTACGAACAGCTTTGGCCGGGTTAATCTAAATGCGATAGTTTCTTTTTATCTCGAATGATTCGCCCGGGGTACAGCCGTCGTCTAGAGTTTTCAAATATTATTATGTTTTTTTCCCTCTCGATTTTTCAATAGAAATCAAAACGCGTAAGTCGAGACGCTTCGGTTCTGAAAGGGCTTTACACGTGGTGTAAATTTTTTTCGAAAATTCGAGCGGATATCCGCATTTCAAACTAACCATACTGGTCGATTTTTTTTTTTTTTTTCACGAACCGGCAATTTTCTCAGAGAATTTCAAGCGAATTTGATTTCTGTTTTTTTTTTTTTTAGAAAATCATTTTTAATTTTATTCTTTTACTGCATATACTTTAAAGATATATAAATACTTTTGTTTTTCAAACAGGAACCCTCATTTTTAAACACAGATTCGAATAGATAGTATTTTTTCTTAAAAATGTTTATATGTAGAACACTAATATCTGATTTATTTTTATAATTTAATTCGTTTAAAGTTCAGACCGCAGGGGTAGGGAAGAGTTATCAAATTTATCATTTAAAAATAGATACGTAATTTATTACACTTCACCACTCCTCTGGTCTAAACTTAGAACGATAAATCTGATATTAATGGTATGCACATACAAATTTCTAGAAAAATATTCTCTATTTGAACCCGTGTTGAGAAAGGAAGGTTCCTTTTTGAAAAACAAATATACTTATATACTTATTTAAGGCATATGGAGTAGAGGTAAACAGTTTAAATTGGTTTTAAAATAATACTTTAACCGACTTCATTGTGGTTAAAAAAAAAAATAAAAATAAACAGAAATAAAATTCACTTAGAATCACTAGGGAAAATTATTGGTTCATTGGTTCATGATAAATAAACAAATATCACCCCGTATGTACAACTAGAATGATCCGTTTAAGTGGCTAAATTTAATAATTTCCAAGTGTTAATTTTTTCAATTTTTTTATTTTTTTCAATGATAATTTAAGAAACAAATTCTTCTAAAACGTTACATCGACATTATTTTTGCGGGTAAAACGATTACCTATTTTAAATTTTCGAGCAAAAGTGGTCCATATTAAACACAATTAAAACCTCTCGCTCCGTGCCATCACAGTTGTGACGCTCTACTACTCTGCCCCTAACTGAACTCAAGGCGGACTATCTCGTCGACGGAACGACGGAAATCAATTATACACCGAAATGTATTTATACTAATACTCCATTTGTTTATATGGAATTTTCGGAACGAGCTGAGTTGCTATTTGATAATCAAAAGTTATATAGGTATAGTCGTCAAATCCGCAAAAATAAGGGCGACAAAAGATAATGTTACAACGTAGTATTTTAGAGCGGATTGGTTTGTTGTGGCCACTGAAACGGATCACACTGTGCGTATAATAATATGTCTGTGTTCGGGCAATTTTTCAGATTAAAAAAAAAAAAAATAAAATAATAGGCCTATCCGTTTGTAGTGTTGAAAAAATACGCGTTTTCGTTTAATAAAATGTATATCACAATATTACGCGCCGCAGGGTTTAAATACGAAAATGTGTATTTAAGTGTATACCCCGTCGCGAAATCCCTCCCCCCCTTCGCGTGTTAAATCTACAAGTCCGTCCGGCCGACGCACTCTAAATATTCAGCGTCACTTGCCAGAGCCGCATTAAAAGGACGCTATACCCGCACGTGTCATATCAGTCTAACTAACGGGCGATATAGGAAATTCTATACCTTACGAATCGATTTTTATTTCTAAACGACGTAAAAAACGTAACGTCCTACCGTCCGGAATATTGTCCTCTTTTAATTTTACCATTAACGATTTCACTCTAAAACCAAAATTGGGCGAATTATACGCAGTCTGCGTAAGTTGGATTTTGCTATATTATATCGCCCGTTTGTCAGACTGGGACAGCACATGTGGGTATAACGTCGTCTTAACGCATCGCAGACGCTATAGGCATTGTGCCCAACGTGTCTACGGGGATTTTCGGGCCTACAGAAACGTTTGACCTGCGAACGTTTCGTCGGACGTTTTGTTGTATGCCCGATAAATAACCGACGTGTTTGAGTTTGCCGGTGAGTTTTTAATTTGTATAAGCTCCCGAGAAACCGGAGTGTCGGTCAATGACGAATTAATGTTGACGAGACGAATAAATACCGAAACAGTGATGCGGTTTCAAAAATACATACTCGTCGCTTTTAGAATAATAAATACATACCGGTTTTCGGAACTTTGTGCGAAATCAAAAGATCCTTTACAGAACGTGAAAACTATCGGCATTACGATTGTCGATCGTGAATTGTCCCATGAAATCTGCGATACCGATGAAAATCATGAATACGTTTAAAAAAATGCCGCAAAAGAGTACTGTAGTCGATCAATATACGTTTAAAAATGCAGTGAAAAAATAAAAATACCCCCCTTTTCATTTCGTTTGTGTTACGTAATTTGTGACTCGTAGCAGTGACGTAGTCTGGTATTTTATTTGGGAGGGTAGTTTTTAGATTCTGAGTGGAACTAAGAAGCATATGGTTTTACGGCGACGTTAAGCAACTCTTCCACCAGAAATCGTGCTCTGATCTTCAAGTGTAGCATTTTTTCCGAGAGTAATCAGTGTGGGGAAATACTATGAAGAGGTAAATCTTTCGATTTTCTCAAGTTTTCCCATCAAATTTGAAAAATCAAAAATACCGGATAAAAAAAACGAGGAAATGTACGAAATATATTACTAAAATATATGATTTTTTTTCCGTGCACTTTTCTATCAGCAATTGTGCAACATTTTATAATGGTAGCAATTTTTTTTTTGAATAAAACCCGACTGAGGAGGTATTTTTAGATTTTCCTAAGAGTGTTCCCGAAAATGTGAAAAACTGGGAAAAAACATAGGAAAACCTGGAAAATCGGTACAACATTAAATACATATTATAAAAGAAAATAATTTATATAAAGCCTATTTAATTATTTTACTTTATAATATAACATATATTTATGTATATATATTGTTGAAAAAATATTACTATCAATTGAACTCTGCTCAGAATCGTTTTTTCGTTAGCAATGTTTTATCGTTGCTTACAGGTATAAATAAATCAAATAACCTATAACAGTAGCTGCACCCGTCCCTATTATCTAAGGACGTGTTTTTTTTTAAAATCACTTATATTTACATGTAACAAAAAAATACCCGGACATGTGAACGAAAATCTAGTAATTACCCGTTTTTTTTTTTTTTTACAATTCAAAACGTCTGTTTGTACTTTGTAAAAAAAGGCAAATTTTCTCTTAGTTTTAGAACGATTATATTTTTTTTTCCGTAAACTTATCGACACAGATCCGGATGCCCATTGATTTTTTCCGAGAATATATTTTTTCGCCGACACCATAGTCAAATATCTTAAAATCTCTCTTACGTAAGTCGCACTGATATCTTATCAATTTGTTATTCTCCTTAAATTCCTACGTGAAACATCTTTAATCAAAATCTTTTCACAAGCAATATCAATCACTGAACTATTGAACCAAACAATATTAACAAACGCATTTTCATTTACCGTGGTTATAATTTGGAAAATGTTCTCTCTACGAAATCTGTTGTTGATTGAGATGAGCACAAGTAAATTCAATCTATAGATTTTAATCCCATCCAAACTACTCCATTGGCTGGTGGCGATTATCTGTATGTATAAGACTATAAAATATAATAGGGTATAGTTTATGATATTTTTTAGTGAAAAAGAACGCACAAACGAGCAGACGAATTTTCCCTCGGCTGATTCGTTACAATAGTCAAGGTTTCTTTTTATAAAGATAAAGAATTGAACAAAAAAGTTTCGTCAACATATAGCCTATGTAACGTAGTTTTTTGATTCGGTTCTTTTGATAAAATGCAAACAGACGGCGGTTTCGGGGGTTAGAAGTTCAATCCTTCCAAAGCTACATTTTCGACGATTCTATTTATGTGTAAACATTTTAACCACGTCTTTCTTAATTGTATGCGTTAGAATAACATTAAAACCCGATATTTCCCGCGAAAACGTAAAATTTGAATTTGAAAAACGGTCGGTGAGGGGTTTGAGAGTTCAAATCCCCTTGGCTTTATTTGGGGGGATCGTTAGGGGTGTACAAAGCCAAAAAAAAAAATACACCCTTCTACACGTGGGTGTAGCCGTTGTTGTAGGTGAAACGTTGGTCAGGTATGATGCAGACGAGAATTTAATGTATATCTGTAAGCAACGATAAACCATTGTTAACGAAAAAACGATTCTGAGCGGAGTTCAGTTGATAGTATTGCTTCGTAAACAATATAAGTGTCATATTAGAGTAAAACGATTACAACAATGGGCGTTTCCACGACAACAATGATTGTTGAAAAAAAAAAAGATTGAAAGAATAATTATTTAATAATAATAAGAAATAAATAAAAACCGATTGCCAATGACAACCTTTTTTTTTTAATCGTTCAATGTTTTTTAACGATCGAGATTTCCAGGAATATTAAAGAGAATTTTAAAAAAATGACCTCTCTAAAGTACCATTCAGAGAACATTTCCTTTCATAAAATGTGCTATACTTGATAACCGGAGTAATCTTTCTGGTATATAAAGTGTTCACATAAAAAATAATAATAATAAACATCATTGAAAAACCATTACATTTCTCGCTCCGTTCGGAATAATAAAAAAAAAAAAAAAAATAAAAAAATAACGAATCGTCGAATACGGTCGTTCGTGTTCGATGCAAAATAAAACGATACGGATCGATAATTATTACTCGATCTCGGTGATTCGTAACCGCACGGGGTATGCCGATCGCCCCTTTACAAAAATTACAATTTTACGCTATAGTCGTAAAACAATAATAATAATTTTACGTTATTATTATTATTATTATATTATAATGTACTCGTAAGTATGTCTGACACGTAGTCGTAGAGTCCGCATCCTTATTATGCGACGTCGGAGTTTCTCCGCCGACGATATAATAATAATAATAAAAATAATGATAATAATTTCGGTACTCGAAATAATAATAATTATAATAAGTGCCGTATGTATACATATTATACCTATTATATTGGGCCGGGGACGTGCTCGCCGCCATCGCGTTACGTTAAATAATTGCTCGGTGTATACAGGGTGTTCCGTTCAAGCGGGCACACTCGTTACCGCTTGGCGAGCGGTTAACTTTATTCGGAATTCGATTTACACAGATGGACATTTTCGCTAATTTTCGTCATCCAAATTTTCGCGGGTAAAAACACCGAGTGCCTATACTTCGGATCGCCGCACGGCAACCTAAATGCATCGAAAATCCCATAAAGAGACGGAGTACCGCGGTTCGTATAAATTCCGGCGTTGAAATTGTCGACAATAACAACTCCCGAAACGAAGAGTGACGAAAAATAGACGAAAACGTGAAATCGCAGAGCCGCTTGGCACCCAAACGATCTAGAAAACAGACTCCGAACAAGTTTAACGATCGCCGAGATAATATCGAGCGTGCCCACTTAAATGAAGCACTCTGTATTTTTACAAACAATATTCGAGCGTGAATTGCAGTGCGTACACGCATTAAATGTTCGTGGAATATTTTTAGTTATACGCGATAGCGACGACAAAATAATATAGGACGCGATTTCTTAATGAAGAAATGTTTTAGATTCTGAATGAAGCGAAACAGTTTATGGTGTTACAAAGATGTTTATTTGTTTTTTTTTTTTTTTTTTTTTTTTGTGGACAATTTTTCTACCGGCTATTTTGCTCCAACTTTTAATATTCACCAATACCAACTTTTCTAAAAGAAAATCGTTATGGGCAGGCACCTTAAACTGGTAATTTTTCGATTTTCTCGACAGTTTTCTCATCGAATGCGAAAACGGGAAAATTCACGGAATATAATAAATATAATAGGTATAACGATTTTTTTTTTTTTTGTGGACAATTTTTCTACCGGCTATTTTGCTCCAACTTTTAATAACAGCAATGGTTCTGAAAGGAAATTTCACTGGAGAGGTACTTTAGAGTGGTCGTTTTTCCATGTTCTCCTGAGTTTTCTCGGTAAATGTGAAAAACTGGGAAAACCGGGAAAATCGAAACAACATTAAACAAATATTGTTAACGAAAATTCATAGAGCCTATTTAATTATTTTAATATAATATGTCGTATCAACTGAATTCCACTCAGAATCGTTTTTTCCCAATCAATGGTTTATATCGTTACTTACAGGTATACATTAAATTACCTATAACAGTGGCTATAACCCGACTCCATTATCCTAGGACATCTCTCTTTTTTTTATTTTTCCACACGATAGCAGGGATAATCAAAACACGGGATAATTCGAAACAATTCTATCAAAAGCAAATAAATATTTGGCATGTACAAAATACTTGTACATACATAAGCTGTATAATGTATATTAGCTTTTTGTAGACATGTCATCTCATCCCGTCGGTTTTTAAACACTTTATAGGCCTTTGACGTTTTCCAGTGTTGGTTTTTATTTTATTTTCTATTATAAGTTTATTGGTTTACAGTTCAGTTTACAGAACTTGGTGGCAGAACAAATATTTGAGCGTAACGTAGTAGTTTTTTTATGATTGTTTTACGAACAGCATTGCAAAACATGTATAACCGAACTTAGTTCAGAATCGTTTTTCGTTACCAATGGTTTATCGTTGCGTATTGTTATAAATTAAATAACTTTATGTATCTACCTTCCCAACTTCCCACTTACAACAGTGGCACAACCATCAACCTTACGGGCAATTTTTTTTATAGTTAAAAAAATTTGACCCCCCCAATTATTACCGCCATTCTGTCGATTCTGTTTCGCCATTCGAGTTTACCATTATCTTATTATATAATATACGTATACGGGGTACTATACAGTGATGTCCTTATGCTAATAACTCTGCGAATATTCAATTTTTTTTTTAAATCGGGTTTCGTACAAAAGGGACACAGATATAAAGGAAAAAAAATTGTATTTTATCACTATTTAAAATTGTCGAAACAGCTATTTTGTAAAAAATGATATTCTAAAAATGTTAATGTTTTAACACACATTCGTGAACGATTAATAGTTTCTTGTTACAGTGACTTTTATGTATAGAAAATAGGCGTGAAAATAATTAATATTCAATAGAAGATAAGGAATTACCGTGCTGATTGTGATTTCCTAATCGGGTAACGTGTGATTCTATAAAAAATTAATTTTTTTCACGTCAATTTACTGAAAGTTAAAACGACTATTATTGAAAAACTATTGATCGGATATGAATAAATTTAAATTACGATTTTTAGTATATCTTGTGCAAAATGGTTATTTTACAATTTTGAATATTGACGATATAAAAAGTTATATTTATTCAATCACTAAGAGATGAAAATAAAAATTTAATTTTTCTCTACATATGTGTTTCACTTGCACAAAACCCGATATTAAAAAAAAAAAAAAAAAAAATGAACACATTATGATAACATAATGAATAACACTATGAAACACCCTGTTTATGAATACATAAAATACCAGGCGGACATACTTTGCACGATGGGTGGGACACTGTTGTTGGTGAGAAGTTGAGAAGGTAGTATATAGAGGGAATTTGATGTATATCCTTATTTCTATCTATATTTACCGCGTCGAGAAAAGACACATATGCATTTTTCGTCCAAATTTCACGTCTCTACGAATATTTTTTAACCGAATCGTAACAAAAAACGAAATTTAAAATGATAAATTTCGTAAGTTTTACAGTCTTTCTAACGATTTTACTATGAAAAACGCCCGAAAAATTAGAAAAAATAATTTCCCTAATGTACCACCCAGATCAAATTTCTATTTAAGTAAAGGTTAGGTTACACTTGAAAATCGGAGTAATATTACTGGTAGAAAAGTCGTTTATAGATAAAAAAAAAAAAATAATACGATATCAAAACGAAATTATTTATTTCGAAAAAATCGGGTAAACAGACCGACGCGGTTCGGGCGTGACGCGAGTGGGAAAGGAACCGTGTCAGAAGCAGTATACGGAATCCTAATGAAAATGAAGACGGGAGGAAAGCGAGGAAGAGCGCAGGGACCGGACGCGAGGCGTTCGGACGCGATCGAGGACGATGCGGGGACGGCGGGTGTACGCGAGGACGCGGTGGAGGATCGGGCCGAAACGGAAATTCAGGACGCGGACGCCGAGTGTTTGGGACGAAGGAGACCGTGCGAGGAAAATATGGCGCGCTTGTTAGGTGGGGGGGGGG